>OX940982.1:33236517-33782576 GCA_954871275.1 Leptopterna dolabrata | reverse complement strand
ATAGACTCCTTATATAGAATTAACATGGCTTAATGGTATGAACCTTATTTTTTGTATAAGGTTTTTTTTGCTGATTAATTTGACATTTAGGTAAGGGGCATGTGATTGTGTTATGAAGTATAATTTTTTTCCTATATTTAAAGATCATTCATACATGGCTTCGATCTCTGACTTGGATGTAAACCGGCTATTACCGTAAAGTATTATCTTCTATTCCATTCTTCTTCTATCTGGACTATTAATATGTATGTATTTACTGCATTCCCTACATGTCTGCTGTACAGGTTCTATTATATTGCTTACCTACGCATTATTACATACCATTATAATTATATTTTGGGTATTTTATTGTTTCAGTAATTATTAAGGTTAAATTTAACTTCATATATTGTAATTGGGCCCATTTTATTGAAAATAAACAAATTAAAACGTTCAAACTGAGATCCAGCATTGAGTTGACCATCCCCTGGGGTTTCCTCGTTTTTATTGACAGAAGTCAGCATCTGTTCTCCAGTGGAGAACTGGAAACAGAAGAACATCCAATGTTCCAATGGTTTGTTTACAAGAGGTGAGGGTATTCCTTGCCGACGTCGAATAAAAAGATGTTCAAGAACAATGTGATCATTGAATTCTTTTACTGAACTCCGCTAAAATTAGTCGCGCAAAGAAAAAAGTTCTCTAAAAAAGGTGAAGTTACTTGACAAAACGGGACCACAGGATGGCATGATTCCAATTGATTCAACTCCCAAATTGAGAAAAATATAATCAAGTTTTGATGAGTCATAACTCTTTTCTAAAGAAAGAAACTATCTTAATTTACGGGGGTTTCGTTCCGGCTGCCCGTCAAAAACTGATACCGACAATGTTCTCACACTAACATTCTCACTGGATTAAATAGTAAATAATACATGACTACTCCAGTGGAACCTTGTAGGGACCACAAAACAACCAACCGCAACCGCGTCACACCAAAACAGATTATGGGATTGATGAAGTGATTTAGTTCCAATTGACTACATCTCAAGGCTGTGCACAAAGAAATGTTCGATGTAATTCCAACTGACTCAATACACTAAACCTAGAAAACGAGTTTTAATCAGTCATACTCGTATTTTAGTGGATTTTGTTGCTATCCAAGCACGTGTTATCATTTTCAAAACAAAACTCTCATTAGGATAAATAATAATAGATAAATGTCATTTCCGATACATTCGACGTTTGCATTTTGAACGTATTCACATCACTAGTACAACCTTTCAAAATTCGAATTACCGTGGAGTTCCTTCCTTGCCGAGTCCAGAATAAGTAGGTATAAACTAATTTGTTCCATTTTCGTTGGTTGGAATATACGAGTACATACAGCCCCGATACTATGCACTCTAGATCCTGCATTCGCATATGCAGGTAGATGTCAGCAAAAATTGGTCATGACCTACCTACTTAAAATCTCGCGGCAGCTCTGGACAAGGCTCTCCAATCAAACTAAAGCAAAATTTCAAGACACTCAAGTATAATTATTCTATAATTCCAAACTTGACATTTTGGTTTATTATTTTCAATAATGAACCATTGGAATCGAGCATGAAAAAAAAAATTCTTACCCCCCCTCAAAATTTGATGGTTTACGTTTCAAGGTATGTAGAATCCAAAACTGCAATAAAAATATTTCTGTCTGTCCGCCGTACGCCGTACGCCGTACGCCGTACGGGCCACTTTTCTTAGTTACCATGAAAAAAAATTGATGAAATTCGGGTTATAGGTTCCGTTCGGCGTCTAGTTGGTCCTCGAAGCTCGACGTTACTGTGAGTCATCTCTAAGGGGTTCAAAATAGGGGTTGAAATTTTCAAAACGCCTATACCATTTTTTTACGTAAATATTTTTACGGTTTTAAATAGTTCTTGAACTTGCGAGTTTTTTAAGACCATCCGGAGCATCGTACGTCCAGCCGTTCGTTCACAGTAAGGCCCCGAAGTTTGCACCGACAGGCATTTTCGACTCCAGTGTGAATGAAATTGTATACAATTCAAACCAAATCTCGTAACCAGAGACGCGCCCACAATAGGAATTTGTGAATACGGCCAATCATTGGTAGGGATCACCTGATTATATTGGCGGAGTATGAAGTCGAGTTGGTTGTTCTGTGATATTATTTAATTTGAAAAATGATGGCTCTATTGGAGTTCGTTGGTAGGTAGTGAAACTTGAACAAACGTTGAAGTATTATTGATGGGTAAATTATTACTACGGTAAATCATTACTCAACGGTAAATTATTACACAACGGTTCATTATACCATCTACGTAGAAGGGGCTGGAGTTTGTTGGTAGGTACTTTTGCAACTTTTTTCACTCCTCATCAACAATTTCTTTTCAGAACTTCATTATGTGTGTTTCATTTTGTTAGGTACTGTTTGTCATCGGCAGAATTATTTTAGCAACATTTAACTCGTGATTTAGGTAGGTACCTAGTAACGAGTACGGGGTTAGGTACTAACCTACGGAGGGTCTGCGATCTACATAATATGCATATAATAGAATAGTACATATCATATTATATAGACGGGTTATCTATACATAGAGCTGTGATCTGTAACAGAAGGGTATTCTATACAAAATAATAAACCGTTGTGCAGGGATTTGCAGCGTTTTAATGAGTAAGAAAAGCACGTATATGAGACAAAACTACTGAACGATGGAAATTATTATGGCATTGTCATGAAACAATAGGCGTAGAATGGAAAAAAAATAATAGCTGACGAATAAAAAATAACATGAGCAGCACCTATTGGAGTAAAATATAAAAAAGAGAAGACAAATAAAGCAGAAGGTGTGAACGGTGGGGGGGGGGGGGGGGGGGGCTTGTGGTGGGCAAGGCAAGACAGAATTTAACTCATCGAATTTCGTTGCCGAAATTTAGCTCAACATGGTCATGAAAAGTGGCCAAATCCATAGCAGATCGACATGGCTGAGAGAGCGCGGTCCATATACGTGGGCGTACAATGCGCAGAGGGGTACCTATAGAAATGGTGCCATGGGGCGCCACAGTCAAGGCAAGACACCGCACCCGAAGATTAAAAAAACCCTTCAAGGTATACGGTGCTAGGCGTTTCCCCATGGACCAGTTTGAATATGAAAAGGCATATCCTTACCTCGAAATGGTTGCCTTGAAATTATATTTATAATACCCACAGTAATTTACGTTATTCTTGTCAGATCACACCCTTCTCCAGCCTTGCAACCTTTGTTGGCGTGGGAAGAGCAGTCTTAACGAGTTAAAAAAGAGACAAACCAGACAATATGTATAGCCAGTTATATCAGCCGGTAGGTGCGATCGAGGCAGCATTAAGTGAAATGACATTTTAACGAGACCGGAAACATTTCATCGGGATTACCCCGACATTGCAAAACAACTAAGGGCCAGAGGGGGATGATATGCAAAACGGTTACCAGTAGACGGTGGAAGTGGGTCAATCGGTTTTTAATGTAATCCCCCACCTGGTGGTTCCATTTTGCTTTGGGAGACTCGAGAGTAGTTTTTTAAATTATATTTTGTGTTAATCCGAATAAAAAATTTTTAAACTCGTTCGTATTAATTCATTGTAAACCCACTCGCTCATGAGTATTAAAAAAATTGTTCTAATCCATAATCTATAACTACAAGTGAACGTTAGCAACTGCTCACAACATTATTTGACTACCAGATTAATTTCTTTCTCGGGCATCGGCAACCTCGATTTGGGGGTTCGTTTTTGTACTATCTGGATGCTGGGAGTTGTTAATCACGTCGAAATATTTATGGAAAGAGAAAATCTATTGCAAAGTAGGCCAATCCAGAACATTCGGGACTATCAATACTACCAATATTACATGAAGTGGAGAATAAAATCCGTGGATACCTACATATTATATACTACAGTTCTGATACCCACTCATGCATCTACGTGTAGGTACCTATTCAAATAATTGTTACCCCACCCAAACTGCACCATCTGCCCTAGGTACCTACCTATAGATATATAGATAATAATACCTACTGCAATTTGCCATCATATTTCTGGTCAATGTCACCAATTTCAAGTTCATAATTATTTCAGTTTAGCCATTTGTTTTCTCTCTTTAACTTATTGTAAAGTTTTTTTTACGAGACTTCTGCAGTCTACTACGAACGAGTTCATACATGTAATTCAAATCCAGTACGAAACTTAATAGGGCGGACCACGCCAATATTACGAAAGAAATTAGGTAACCTGTTTGCTTTTTATAAGTAACGTGTTAACATAAAAATACTACAAAATCTTCCCATGGCGAATCATCCCGCATAAATGGAAAATAGAACTTGTCCTTTCCAAACAGCAGTAAATGAGGGGTTTAAGGGTTATGATCCATAAAACAGCGTCATGGGCACAACGTAGAAATGACTTGAATGAGGAACTGAGTACGTGTCCCTCTAAAATGCGCCATTTTATAGGTACCCACCCAATCGAGTATGGAAGAGGAGGGCAGCAATAAAAAACAAAACGGCTCATAAAAGTAATGTGGATGTGAACTGGGTCGATGATCTACTGTAATTTGGTTTATCCGGTTCTCAGAGATGCGTGTGAGGGATAGTTCAACAATGAAAGGCACACTGCCCTGGTCCATCACTACTTGTATTCTACGTTTCTCGTACCAATGCAGTCCTGAGGGGTATGAAGCCAAAATATGAAGTACTGGACATGCATGAAAATAAGTAAACTGAAGAAATCTTATATTCCACGCCATTGACATTGTCAATTGTCACGCCATACGCATATCTTGAAGATAGCAAGAGTTGACCGTGTTTGACGGATCGACAGAGGTCATCAGAAACCTCTGGATTTTGAACGTCAATTCGACTTCATGCTTCCCAGGCACTGTCTTGATTAACAAAAATTGTCTCATTCCTATAACATAATCGATATTCAAAACATATTTTCAGATTTATGTTTTGTTGATAGACCGTATCGAAGATTGATGCTGTTGTGACTCCTAATGGGAGGGTAGGTTTGGGTAAGGTGAAGGATGAGAGTTAGCCCCTTAGCAGTCTTTTCGGGCTAGTTGGAGAGGAAGGTAGCACCCCGCGGTTATCACCACAGCAGACACCGGGAAGATGGAGACTAGCACCCCGCGTTTATCACCACAGCAGGTGCTGGAGGAGAAAGAGAGAGAGAGACGTCCTGTCATCACAATGCCGAAAATATAATCCTTGAGTATTAAATGCTCACAGGACAGGTCACCTGAGATGGCTTGACACTTGGCCTGGTTAACACATCCATAATTACTCATTGGGTAAGAACTGAACTACGTAGCAATTTATTATTATAGTTGATGGTACATATACAAATTTTACCCAAATAAGATCTCCAGCGTACTGTTGTGAACATCAACAAACCTATCAACAAGTTTACATTGGTTAAAAAAAAGGATGGATCAGAATAACATGGATTTGAATCGGAGAAAACTTTCAAACATTTTTATGTATGGGTCCACTGCAATAGCTTAATTACGCATACAAATTCGCTAAAAATTGGATTTTAACATGTTCCAACTTTTGAGCTTTTAGCAGTTACTTCCACCTACTGTGTGTATTATTCAAATAATGCATAGCATTTCACCCATTTACGCTTGACTTTCTGGTGTGTAATAATGAGGGCCTGGTTGAGTATCATAGGTACAGATGTTATTAACGTCAGCCTCTCCCAGCAATGACAACCCGGACTCGGGTTTTTCCCCTTGGGATTTCTTTTTCCAGCATGGAAAGACAGAAAAGAAATAGAGCCTCACGATAATGGACTATTTCCAAGACCTCCGGTAGAAAAACCGTGTAATATAAGACTCAAAGCTCCCCGTCCAATACAAACATGGTGCATCAAGGGTGGGGTAGAAAGGAAACGAAAAAGACGTTCAACATGGTGGCTCCTTTGTCGACAGTATCCACCTCTCTCTCAAAGTATCCATCTATTGCTTCTAGTATCCCTGCTCTGGGGTAGAAAGAAGGTAAAGGTACCTACTTGATGTAGCGGTCCATTTCCTTCGCCCCCTCTTAAATCCTCTGATACACATCGGTTGGTCTCCCCATCGACTTCCTACTTTTTGAACGTACTCGGGCGGTGCCTGTCGATATTGCTCTCTTTGAAAACCTTGCATCAAGTGTGAGAAGTTTGTTTCTTGTCTATGTCTTCTTGATGTTTACTGCTTGTAGTTCTGACCATAATGCTGTTAACTTCACATCGTCGTAATATATTATAGGCAGAGCCCTTCAAATGCCATGTTGCCATGGCGCCATACAAAAATGCCATATTCTGCAGATTTTTTTGTAAAATGCCATATTCGGCCGATTTTTGGGAAAATGCCATGTTTTGCCTTTTTTTCGCCAAAATCCTTCAAAAAAATTAAAAAACAAAAATTTGAATTGCAAATTTCCGAATGACATGAGGTTTTTCGAACCCTGAGGTCATTAGTGTAGAGGGATTACTAATGTCTCAAACCCTTTCGGAATTGGGTGCTTCCATGGGTCGCCACTCTGTCTGGTGAGGAAGCCACTCTGAAGGAAGGCTGGGAACCTGCTGATGTCCTCTGTATGGAATACTCCCCGGCAACATCAGCTGATGTGGAGAGGACTTTCTCAAAAAATGAAATACCTTGTGAGTGATCGACGGCTGGGATTTTCGATGGAAAGCGTTGCAGCACACCTGATGCTGTTATTTAATAATAATAATAATAATAATAATAATAATAATAATAATAATGATAATAATAATAATAGCCTGGCGAGGGAGTTTTTGGTGGAGGCTATTATTCCCGACCACTGAGCCCTCCACATGCACTTGCGGGTGGGAATAGGCCCTTGGGCCCCCCCACTCGCGTCACCCCGTGGCACTTTTTACCCCCCACGGGTGATGACCACCCAAATAATAACAATAATAATAAATGCTGTGATATTATCGTCTCAGAATAGCTGGGGTGGTCGGAGAGGGTTGAAAAATAAGTGCCATATTGAGAGAAATAAGTGCCATATTTGGGCCAAAATAAGTGCCATATTGCCATATTTTTAGGGCCCTATTTCACAAAAATAAGTGCCATATTTTGAAGGGCTCTGATTATAGGGTAACCGACAGTTTTGCGAATCGTGTAGGTACCTGTTCAGATTTTCTTACGTCACATTAATGGCCTAGACCCTAGACGCTTCATCTTGAATGCTACCTACGTAGGCATTCTTCAGATTGTACAGTTGTCGAGTCACCAATTTAATACCCATTTAGGTATAATATCTACTTATTTTAAAATTGTAAGAAATATTTTAGAAACTACAGGATTCTTGGCATCGGAAAATGTTGATACCTATTCAAGAACAATGTGGTACGTATGCTTTATATTTGTGATCAATTTCCCAACAGTTTTAATAAGCCTCAAGTGACCAACAAGGGATGAACATTAAATTGATAGATGTAACTTTGCATACCTATAAATTGTTGGCTGATGTTATTTTAGATTAAAATCGCGCCTTTCATTGGAAAATTACTGAAAATTAGCCTCAAATCTTTATGACATAAGTTTACCTCAATTCAATCAGTGAACTGACGTATATTATACAGGACTATTGAATTCTACTGTGGCGATGTTAGGTACTTCTAAAATTGACTATAAAAGAAAACTAACTCCGACTTTTCATGGCGTACTGATTAAATTCTATCCCTCTCGCCGCTCTGTCGTGACTAGTGAAAATCACACAGACTATCGCAAATTTAATAATAAAGTTATGACTTTTAGCGCATAAATCTCAGTGTGTATTTCATTATAACAGCCCCGCCATGTGCTCCCCTGAATTAAGCGGGAAAATAATTTATTATTCATTGGAAGCCGCTATTTTTCTTGGTAACTCTGTAACGGACAAAACGGTATTGGGAGCCCGTGACCTGACTGGAAAATTAAATTAACGGCTGGTTGTCGTTTCAAAATTAGACACAGGGGGCTCAGTACGTACACCAGAAACTTTTAATTAAAGACAACTCTACGGTGATGAATAATGTTATTTATAATCACGTTGAAAATTTTTATAATTTCCATCCACGCCCCGAATTGGTTTGACAATTTGGAGATTGGAGGTCCTTAACAAAGAACCGGATTCGACTTCGTTGCTGGGGTACAATTAATAATTAACCGTACTGGAGAACGGAGGTCGGATTCGTCACATATTTACGAGTACAGATTCCAGTCCCAAGCTCCGTGTTTTTCAGCTAAACGTGAAAATGCCGATACAGTTTGAATAATTTCTGCCTCTCTTCGGAGAAAACCGGATTTTTCGAGCTGTGAGGGCTCGGATTGTTTAGAGGACACATCACACAATCCAAAACACTGGTTCCATAATCGATTATTCCTCTTTGCAACCCTTCAGGAAAGATTAAGTGAGGCGTTCAAAAATAAATGTTGGAAATCAGAGTAATGACAATATGAACAGGTATTCGCTCTGTCGTGGTACTCTATACATTATACCACTCGATGTAAACAGTAATAAGATATAACCAATAAACACAAGGAGAAAGACAAGCTGTGCGACGCCTGGGTAGAAGCCCAAGAGGCTCTCCCTCCGTCAACTCCCAGCGACCCCCAAAGGTCAGTAACGGCCGTTGGTTGACAGGGGAAGAGGTGGAGGCACCTTTATAAGGCGCCCGGCTCGCCCAGCTCTTCACTCTTCCATGCTCACTCCTACCTGCGACTTCTCTCTCTCTCATTCGCCTCATGCCTCCTCGCTCTCGCCTATCCCTCGCATATTCATCGTGGTGGTAACAACCTGGGATATGCCTCCAAAAAGATCTAACATTCATTGTGGTGGTAATAACCTGGAATGCTAGCTTTCATCTCCTCTAGCGTCCTTTGTGGTGTTAACAACCTGGGGTGCTAGCTTCACCTAAAGATCCCGCCTGGGCACATCTTACACCCATGCTATCCTTCTCACTCAACTAACCATCCACACTTACCCTCACTCTCGTGATCACCACACGCTCATATGGTCACGTCGCATGACTGGAATTTTAATATATATATATTTTAATAATGAATTCGAAGGTTCTATTCTGACAAGTCATGAGTCATGGTAAGTCAAAGCTTTCAAATCTATGATCGATTTGGTCAAGATGAACCTGCAATGGATTTGAAAGAAATTACACCTTGCATGATGCGGCTGGCCATATATGTGCCAAAGCCGTACTATTTTGACCTCATTTTACGGTAATTAAAACAAGCCAAAAGAGTTACGGGGAGATGTTTATCATGAAAAGGTGGCTCTACATGGGTCCCCCCCTTCTGCGGGGATTAGAAGAATGTTATCTGCTAAGTTAGTTCACTCTTGCGAGGCCCCAACCGGTGTCATAAAAACCATTAATAATCTCGCAACAAGAGATCCTCCCTTCAACTTCTCCCTTCACCATCGATCAGATTCATGAAGAAAATTTTGCGAATGAAAGGGGCCCGGAAATTTTCAAGTTGTTCGTACGCTCCCTGAGTACCTACCAACACAGAGCGGATTTATTTCATGGTACATTTTCGTAGACTTCATCGACTTTCGTAGACTTCGTAGACCAAACATTGCTCAGAGCACCGACATTTTGACAACCTGGAAATTTTTCATGCACTCGGCCAACATGAAGAGATATAAGAAATAAGGGTTGAGATTATCACGTCGTCGAAGATGCCAATTTCAAGACCCATTTTCGGACGTCATCGCAAATAGTTTACACACTTCTCGCAGCACCATTTTGGAAAGCTTCCCCTCTGACCTTTTGATCGAAAAAATGAATAAAGTTCTCCGTTAAATGGACAGAAAAAGGTTCCGTGACTAGCAATTTCGTAGTCAGTATGTTAAATACAAAGTGTACAGATCAGTAATCAGATCAACCATTACCTACGCTGCTCAGGTTTGGGGATGTAGGGCTCATGATATGTTGGAGATTATCCAACGTTTTTTCCTTAAAAATACATTTAATGTGCCAAAAAATACACCAATTTATGTTCTATACTTAGAGTTGGGAGTTGAGCTCCTCTACCTGTTCACAATGCGCTTGAATGCCAAGTATATATACAAAGTGCACCTTCCCCTAACTAGGTGGACAAAAGTAGTGGCTGAAAAATGTATCGAGGAGGGTGCGGGTTGGGCAGAGAAATGGATTGAACTGAGCAGTCAACATGGCATTGAGTTCACTCCTGGAAATCCTCAGCAATTCAGTGCGCATGCTGTCGTACCTACTAACCGAGAAAATAAAAATTAATATCGACGAGAACATGAGGAGCAGTATGTTGAACGGCCAATTTCATCTCCTATATAAACAATTAGACCATAGTCCGACCAATATTTCGAGCAATCTTCAATTTCAGGATAAGAATACCATTCTTAAATTGAGAGGCGAACTCCTCAATTTGAATTATAAGCCCTGGGTTCCTGATTTAAACTATCGATGTTCATTGTGCAATTTGGGGGAGGTGGAGTCGACCGAACACTTCACTGGTCGTTGTGCAATTTTTAGGGGCTATAGGAGAAGATACCTAGGGAAGGTCACTCTGCGCACTAGCGAGGTCATAAATCTGCTGAACGGTGGTGATCGGAATGGCTTGTGCCAATATTTCAATGCAGCCTGGTCATACCATAATCCTAGTTTCCTAATTCAATTATCAATAGGAAGAGAAATGGAAAGTGCACCTCTATATGTCGCTATGATCCCTCCTAAGTCACTTTAAGTCGTATATATAAGTAAATCAGTCAACTGTATGTCATTTGTTCCTTGTAATCTTGTCATATCGGTCTGTATGTGGCTCAGTGTTGTTGAGTCGTGGACAGTTATATGAAGTGGTTGTGTTTTTTGTTAGGTGTTCGTTAGTTGTTTAATAAAACATGTTAATAGTATTAATGAACAATGCTGTGAGTAAATAAGGAAAATAATAATAACGGCGAAATATTAGTGGATAAGATTAATAATATACAACGACTATAGCCTAAGGAGTAACATATTATGGTAATTTATTCATTTATTGTACACAAATCTTGTGGCCCCGCCAGACGGTCTGTTACCACGGCGTATATGAGTTAGTGAAACTACATGATTCATCAAACCTATGTCATAATAAACTCGTCTATATATATCTATCTATCTTAGTGAATAGAATTGTTTAAACTATGACACAACGATCCTGGGGTTCCCAACGAAAGGCGTAAAGGAAGTCCAGGATGAGGACGAGGGCCGAAAAATGGAAGGAACCAAACTTTTGAGGTACCTAGTTATTTATCATGCCTTCAAAAAATTAAAGTCTCGTGAGAGAAATATAGTACTTTTGATACGAATATGATAATAATTTGGACCACTCAAGAATGGTATAGTTGTCATTATGTGCTTCTTCATGAGTAATTTTAAAATTTGAAGTTCGCTGAAGGAAAATATCCAATAACACAAGTATTTCTTTCTAGGTTTGTTCAAGTAATTTTTTCCCGATATCTCCTTTAACCAAGGAGTGGTCAAATATTACGGCTCAGTTGTTATCAACGATGATACTGATGGACCATTTAAACCACAATAATAAGTTAGTGAGAAAGGCGTAATTATGGTAATAACGAGCTCAAGAGAGCGCAACCTAAAATGGGTTAGTGACTACCACGCTTTATTGATTCTTTTTATAATCCCCTTCTGAAGATCCCGTGGGAGTCGATGATATCCAGGCAAATGAAACAACACAATAACCTGTGAAACTATTGTTGTAAATAGAGGGAAAATTCTAAGTGGAACTGCCACGAAGCAATTTCATTATTCGGAGAGACTTCTACCGTTTCTATATACCAAACTTTTTTCGATCACTGCATTGAACAGACGGGAGCGCTCCGAAATTAATGAAATCAAGAAGGCCTGAAGTGGGATCCAATATTCATGGGTTTTGGTTCTAATAACGTGGGAAGGGCCTGGAGCGGTTAAATTAAGAAAACTCATCATTAATGTATAAGAAGGGCGTGGAAGGGGTGAAAGGGTGTTAAATAATTGAGGAATAGGTCCCAACTGGCATCGTACTTGAAACTGGCGCTATTTTCGTGCCCCCCCCCCCCCCCCCGCCGGGGTCACTGTAGGCCCCAATACTACGATTGAACCGCTTATCTTGTTGCCAGTTCGACATAACTATTTTTCCCTTTGATGAGCTGCAATCACTTATGTCGACCAAAGCAGACTCAACTATACCGTCAACCGAGTACAGGTACATGAAAAACCGAGACAGTTCTAATGAGCTGTAATACTGAGGGTAAGATGCGGCTTGGTCCCTAGATGATACTACATGAAATATAATAGTTACCTTTTTTCAGCATGAAAATTATCGAAACTGGATTATAAAATACGGATGCTTTTATAAAACAATTTCCCTGATAAACCTGTTCTTTGTGGCTAAAAAATGGCGTTGGCAGTGAGAAACTGGCTCAATAGTGAGTTCGTAGAATTTCCAACTCAGTTCCAGGTCATTCATGCACTAAAACAGTCCCAAAGAAACGAAAAGGTTCCCAAAAAAGAAAAAAAAAGTATGACAAATAAATATACTTGTGGTGATGCGCGCGTTTGTGCGAGTCACCAACGTGGATTGATGAAGTTTTGGGGTCACCACTGTGATCCAAATATTTTGCGATCACAGGCACTTGTTAAATTTTCTCCTATTGTAGGGACGGGAGGAACCTACTGCTAATACCCCGCGAGCATGAACCACAGCGAGTATTAGTTATTGTTGCTCCTTGGGAGTCTTTTGCTAACACCCCGCGAGAATGAACCACAGCGAGTGCTACATGAAAGGTAGGGGACCTAATACTAATACCCGGCGGAGCATGAACCACAGCGAGTATTAGCTGCTCCTTTGGAGCCTTTTGCTAACAACCCGAGAGAATGAACCACAACGAGTGCTAGATAACAGATAGGGGACCTAATACTAATACCCAGCGAGCATGAACCACAGCAGGTATTAGTTGCTCCTAAGGAGTCTTTTGCCAGCAACCCGCGGAATAGACCATAGCGAGTGTCGGAGGAAGGGGTAGGAAAGAGAGAAGTCGCAAGTCGAGAGTCGGATCGTTGAATGAAGAGCTGGGCCAGAACGGCTGCTTATAAAGGGACCTTCCACCCGTCCCTCGTCAACATTCGGCCGTTCGGACCGTTGTGGTCGTTGGTGGTTGGGGAAAACCCTCAGTGTTGCCTAGCTCAACGTTTTCCGTGTTTATTTGGTTAAATCTAATAATATTACAGGAGTGGTTACTGTGAGGGAATCACGACAATACTATTATACCCAAGTACGAGTACCTACTACCTGAAATGATGATGCTTGGTAAGGCCAAGTTGATAACGCTGGTGGCGTGGTGTAAAATCCTTGAAAAGTGTGAGGAGAGTGACGGTGGACCCTCGAGAGTCCCTCTTCTATGACTACCGATATCGATATCATATCGATTCTATGACTACCGATATCGATTGGGCTTCAGCCGAAACGACCCCATCTTCTCTGGAAACACAAACAACTCGAGAACTGCCCACTGTCACACTCCTCCCACGTGACATACTTCTGGGTAGCAGAAGTATGAGAGAGAAAAGGGGGGATGAAATGTAGTATGAAGTTCTGGTTCAGGAAAGGACACCTGAACAACTTCAAGGTGACTAACCTCCATCTTAATCGAACTACCTCAATAATCTTTACTGGTGGAGAACAAAGCTCCTACATACGAGTATTGGCGGAGAAAAAATGTTGTCAGAGGTTGTTGTCCAGTGAGTGATCACCTAGGCAACCTCTAAGTGATCAACCTCCACCGTTGGGGTGGAACAACTATTGGGACTTGTAAATTGGTACACGGCATTAATCACCTTCAAATGAGCTCAATATATTATAGTTATACTGAGCTCTAAAGGGGGAATGGGGGCGGGGAAGCCAATAGTTTTATGTATTATCAAAGGGACAGGATTTTTGTAAAGGAATCCTTCTGGAAACCTTGGGGCTCATCTTCTGGAAAGCCCTCAGATAGTGGATGGTGTATGGTGAATTGCTGAGCGCATACTAGCAAACCACGCTGTGCTACCATGTGACAGAGTGTGAGGAGAGTGAAGGTGGACCCTCGAGAGTCCCCCTTCTATGACTAGCGATATTATCACCAGCTAAGAAGGGATATCGATTAGACTTCAGCCGAAACGACCCCATCTTTACCGGAAACACAAACAACTCGAGAACTGTCCACTGTCACAAAAGGTTAATTGATCGAAAATGACGAGAAGCATGATAGGAACGATCTGAGCGTAAAACGATGATATCGACGTGCTGGCTGCAGAAACCGCTTTCGTCAATAGGGAGACTCCAGTTCTGGGGAGAATCCTGTATAGCCAGAAGCTGAAGTCCTCCCAGAAGGATTAAAAGAGCAAGTGCAAAAGAGGTGCTGTAGACGTAGTCTGCAAGGAATAAGGGTTTCGTTAACTAGGGCGGCAGGTATCCCCAGTTCGTAACCACTGACGGCGAAAAGGTGGTAATTGAAGAGACGTTTCCAAGTGTTGAGTATCCAAAAATAGATGCTGCTGAGGTTCTGAATGGGTGGCCTAGGAAACGTGGATCTCTACAGAAAGGAATTCGGCCGCAGTAGGTGAAAGATGGCTTTAATTTATTTACAGTACAGGACCAATTAAAAAAATGTGTTAGGCCTAAATTGCCAGTGATACAGATACACCTACAACTCAAAATAGGCCGAGAAGCGAGGAGCCCGGATCTTGCCTAGCACGGCAGGACAAAAGAGTCGATTGTTCAGCACTTGTGCAGGAGAACAAAGTCAGCCACTCACCGCCGTTTCTCCAAGGACGCCTTGTGGTAGGCGTCCAATAGAAAATCGTAGTCGACGTCCCGAGTCTTAAAGCGATGTACCTTAGGAATTCATGCTGAACTCTCTCGAGGGCGTACTGAACTGCCAAACTATCATCTTTCGAGCCTGACATTTTTTGTTTTTGGAGTTTCAACTTCGATATTTATGTTAGGGCTAAGATAGATGGAAAGGCAATAGGTTGTCAAAACACAATGGTGTCGTGGTGTTATACAAAATATGGCGTTTGGAACCAAGCTCCTCAAATCTCACTTTCTATTCTTCTTCGCACTTTCACAGTTAGGACCTCGTTTACGAACATTTTCTAGCTGAGCACTCACGAAGTGGTCTCTTTGTAAACAACTCGCAAAGAACTCTCACATATTCGAGCTCACTAGTGAGGGGTATCATGTTGCACCCTAGAGGTCGGTAGCCAAGTTGAAGCACCTCAGCTCGGAGAGCTCTAATTAGAAGATTAAGTAATACCCTCCTCGTTTCACACCCGCAGGAAACCTTCACTTTGCCCCTTACTACAGCAGCTAACTTGCATTAGACTTTGACCCCTCGACCGCTAACCCTGTTACTCCTTCATCTTATTATGAGATTCCCTTCCACCACCTCAGCAACTCTGTAAGCAACTTCTCTTCAAACCCCGAAGTATCCCTGCAGGAATTTTCCACCTGAACCATCAAGAATGATATTTCTAATAATAACCACAAGAACAAGACCGTGACCAAAGGGTGAATAATTCACAAAAAAATGTAAACCGAAAAAAAAAAATTTGGCAACAGTTTTATTAGCTAATGCCCAAGTTCTTGACTATTTTGTCGGCTTTATTATATTTTCAATGATGAATTAACTTTTAGACCGCCAGCCTAAAAAAAAAGAAAAACAAAATTTTACGTTGAAATTTACCTACGCAGAATCCGAAAATCGAATGAGAAAACGCTGCAAATTATTACACAACGGTTTTTATTTTCATGCATAGATACGCCATGTCGGCACCACATGCCCTCGCTCCCGGTAATTTTCGAAATTCTAATGGTCATTGAACCAAAGAAGGACCCTCGACATTCGATTCCCAAATATTCACCTAATTTGGATGATTCGCTCGTGAACAACAAACTTGTACCTATCAAGAAATAGGTAAAAGCGCTGCAGATTATTACACAACGGTTTAATGTTTTCCTGTGTAGATGATCCTTCTGCGTAGATCACTGTTTTGTATGGTCAATATGAGCTTCCTCCAGGAATTCTCTAAATCGAGTACTGGAGCCGGCCGCCCTCGACATGTTCCCAAATTTTCAGGAGCACTGTGCGACCAGCCGTTCGTGCACAGTGAGGCCCTGGAGTTCGAACTGAAAACTCATCAACAACATGAACGTGAATCGGACAGTATACTACCGTACCAGTTATCAGTTATAGGGAATCAAATCACGCATGGTTTAATGAAATCGAGTCTGTTATTTGAGGTGGTTTCACGGTATTATTGTTAATCTCAATATTGTGACCTATGCAAAAAGGTTATCTATACAGATAAATCATGAACTACTGTATAATAATTCGCAGCGTTTCATTTTTATGACTGAAAGCTCGCGTGAGAGCTTTCCAGAAAGGTTCCAGAAATGATATGATTGGTATCCAACTAAGAAAAACGTTCAATAAAGGGTCTTGAAATTCTGTAACCTTTGATGCCTCACTTCCCCCGCCTGGATGATGGTGATCCTCCCATCTACCACCGTCAAGGAACCTCTTGGGGCGTCGCACGCTCTTTCCACCCTTGTCACGCCATACTCATATGTAGTTCTGAGTTGAAGATGGCACACGTATTCTGGTATTCCAAGGGCACTGAATCCCATTTTGTGGCCAAAGGCAAAATTCTGAGCCACGCAAGTTCCCCATAAGGTATAGTAGGTAGGAACACAGTGTATAGGACTCCATGTCGAAGTTTTAGAGCAAGGATTCAGTTGTAGAAACGAGTGAAAGTTGCTACGTGATGCATCGTATTTCATAGATCGTAACAATCCCCAACCTGTTACTCTCGGAGTAAACGCTACTGTCGGTCAGAAATCCCATTTAAGCCCTCTAATCGCGAAATCGATCGACAAAAGCTCAACACTAACGCCAATACCGCTAGTTTCAAGCCCTCCTCCCACCGTCACCGACGCGACGCTCATATCAGCTGACAATAATAATTCAAACTGGTGAAATCACATACTGCATCCGTACAGTGGGAGAGTAGCAGGGAGTTTTCACGAGGAAAGTGGACTGATGCTCGTCCATTAGCCCAGTCCATTAGGAGCGGACGTGTCATGACAGAGATACGTCTCACCCTCCGTCGCCCTCGTAAGTGACCAGCGGCAATGATTTCTCGCGCAATAAACAGCTTTACGTGAACCAACATTCCCATTTCCTGTAATTTTAATAGTCATCTTTCATAGATAAAATAACATCATTAAAACGAGAAAATAAAATCATAAAAAATCATAAAAACGAGAAAAGGTCAAAGGTGTGGCGACAGGTTTCACACACCACCTGTCTTTTGGGTGACCCATTTCGACTCGAACTGGAACCACAAACGGTTCTGGAATTGCTCATTTTATTCTGAATTTGCATTTGCGTCCTTTGGTGAGGAGAAAAATCGAATCAGTTCGCCTAAATAACATTTGTTTAGTTCCAAAGATGACACGGTTCTTCTGGCCCACTCTCCCGGTGAACTTCAGACTCTGCTGGAAAGTGTCGAGGAATCGTCGGATTAATGTTGCAAAGACTATCCAAAAGAATGTACAATAGGAAAGGTGGGGCGCTCCCTTTTCAACTGACCGTTGGGAGCCAGACTGTTGAGCAAGTAACACAATTCAGATACCTTGGACAGTGGGTCACAGAATATTGGAACATAGTCATGGAAGTGAAGGTGTGGATTGAATTGGCTCGGAAGGCGTTCAAAAACATGAGAAGCATCCTTTGCTCAAAATATATAAGTTTTCTGCTGCGCTGGAGAGTAGTAAAGTGCTACGTTGTATCCATCCTCCTTTACGGAGTCGAGTCGTGGACATTTAAGTTAGTTCACGTGGACCGGTTGGAAGCATTTGAAATGTGGTGTATACGACGAATGCTGAAAATACCATCATTTCATCCTGCAGCACAACGACCTTGCACGGTAGCTGTTGACAGTGGTGAAGAGGAGCAAGGTGGCTTACTTCGGCCACGTTCTGCGGGGTGAGAAGTATACCATCCTTCAAATCATTATGATGGGAAGGATCCCAGGAAGAAGAGGAGTGGGAAGAAAGCGCGAGTCGTGGCTATCAAATGTAAGAAAGTGGGTCACTGGTGCAGCCGAGCTTTTCCACCTCGCAAAAGACCGTGATAGATTCAAGGAGATCATCGCCAACCTTCGTCAACGGAGACGGCACTTAAAGAAGAACAAGTTCCAAAGACTACGTGGAAAACGGCAAGGACATCACTACCACCATTTCTTCCTCCATATGCTGCAGCACAGCAGAACAGACACTGCAACTTGTCGGGCAGTATCATCGTTGTCAAAGCTCACCTCAACGTCGTGGATTAAATAGGTAAACAAGGATAATCAATAGAAAGGTGGTAATGACGTCATCAAAACTTCCACATTAATTTAAAATTAGCTCTTATGTCTCGTCCAAATGGGAAATATGTACCATCTCACCTCGGTGTCTACTTTCAACATGGAAAAAAAGAAAAAAGAGTGCCTTCCCCATTCGACCCTTGAAGTAAACACAGTAAACTAAATTCAGCGATCCATTTATTTTCTGCTAGTACCTACTGTCGTGGCTTGCTCTGGCCCTTTCTTCGGACCTATATACAAAGTGCGACGAAAATAACTTCAATAACCACTTTTAGTGATCAATGACTGTCCAAGTAATACAGTGAATGTTTTCTCAACTATTTAATGTGACAGTTATAGTTCAAATCAATTAATAAAAAAAATGTTTGGAGTCAAAATGGCTATTGCAAAAAATAAAATAAACCAATTAATTTTTCAAACCCCAAAACCCAAATGGTTTTATTTCAACTCATTGTAGATGTGCTTTGAATAAACGTCTATTTTTCAGAGGAACTCCTCAAGTGGCCAGTTAACAAACAGAGATCAAAAGTTCAACAACTTAGGATCTCTGAACAGACCGATAATCCTGATGCTGAATTCTGTAGGTGCTGGTCCTGATGTATGTATGGGGTGATGAGGAAAATAAAGAAAATGGTTCTATCACCAGTCTACGAAGTAAATTACCAAGCATACCAAAATACGAGTACAAAGGTTCCACACGGGATGGATACGATTTCACGGGATTTTTTCAAGGGACCGGATGACTGGTTAGCGTTAGATACGAAAAGAATCAAATCGACAGTCAGCTGTACAAGGCATTGCCACTGACATTCTAATGATTCTTTAGTTGTCACTCACTTAGAAATATCAGTGGGCCTGCTACGATTCATGCGTGCAAGCAACGTCCCTCTCACTTCCAACTCCGGCGCCCAGTACAGTCCCGATCAATAAACAATCGGATAGCTTTCGTAATTGCCTTTGCTAATCCTTTTAGGGAAATTGGGATCCGCCAATTACGTCGTTAGTAAAGTCGAAACGGTTGACGATGGGAAGGTGGGGGATCATCAGATTTTTCACTAATCAAACGTATCAGCTTCCTCATATAGGTCTATATGGAAGTTCGAGGGGGCTGTATCACTCCTTGCCCTCTATGGGCAGTATAGCCGAGATGGTAATGTAGTCGAATAATTAATAAATTCTCTAATTTACTCTCATATACATCATAATTCGTCACAATATAGTCGAGAAACACTAACCGGAAATTTAGCCAGCCGAATGGGGAAAAAACCGTCAGTTCATTCTCAGATGGCAGTAATTTATTTTACCATATCCCCTGGTTACTGAAACCTTAAAAGCCGCAAAAAAAGCAATTCATCCTTCTTATCGTATCGTTTGGTTTGTAAAAATTGTTTCAATAAAAGTACTTGATGCGGATATGTTAAGTTTAGCTCGTTCGCATAAATCGCACTTACCACTTTTTCAAACACGTTGACAAGCAAAACAACACAAAACCAAATGTTGGTAGCACTAAATAAAAAATGTCTCCCTTACTGAGAAAAACCCTGGGCAATGGATATATTTTTAGATGTTCTATGGATTAAGATCTAACAGACAGATAATCTAATACACAGACTGGCAGGGATAGGTACAGAAGAATAAATGTATAGGCAGACAAAAAGAGGCACAATTTGTTCAATGGCGAAAAACGCGAGTGAGAATTTTGATGTGGGTGGAAGTGATTTGCATAGCTCCCAAAGGTGTTCACAAGTATTTTTCGCTACCATGGAGCTTGCAAGTATGGGCCTCTTGTCCACTGTGGCGTAAAGCTGCGAATTGTGAAATGACGAACGGACGAAAGTCATTCGTAGGAAAACGTAGATGCTCTTCATCGATTGCCGCAGTATTTGTCCGAAATTCCTACAACGATTTGTCTCCTTCTGATAAGATTTTTTAGCAATAGAATTTATTATCACCTTTTACACTTCGAGGCATTTCACAAAGGCGACATTGGGGAAGGCGTGCCAAACATATTTTTTATGCAACAAGGAAGGAGTTCGGAGAATTTTCTCATTTTTGGCGGGATTTAAAAATCGTCGATGACCACCACTTTTCCTATTTCCGTATGAGAAACGGTATATTTTGCTACGTTCTGGAGTAAATTTCTTCTACACTCGAAAAATTCAGTAATTTCCATTACGGTGAGTATAATTTAAAAATAACTTGATATATTTATTTTTTTCCTCAAAAAACCGGCGTACCTCCCATAAGGATCTTTTTCGTGCTAGTAGAACACTTATTTCCGCGGTACAACACTTGGGTTGCGGAAAATAGTGTTCACATGCACGAATAAATCGGCATCTTCATTGACTCAGGGGCGGAAAATCTATTATGCACAGAGTGCAAGTATTCGCACGAAAAATCGTAACCAAACGGGATCGGTTCACACAACGCAGGAATGCGGATGAAAACGGACGAACGACAAGGGCCTAGTGGACGCGGTTCCCTCCCAAACCACGTGTTGGGACACGGTCGGCTTCAGAGAAGGCCGCGGCAGTAGAGAACTGGCAACGCCGCACTTCAGGCAGGCCCAACACCACTCACCAATAAGCCTAGGTTTGTTTATTTCCGGGTTTCGCTAGTTTACCTATAGATCTTCTCGCGAAAATTATTTTCAACAGTAATATTGTTAACAAAAGTTATTGTTTTTAATGACAACAGAATGGAGGAAAATTTTGTAGTACCAGAGTGCAAAAGTAATAAGGAATGTACAAAAGAATATGTCACTTCGTTTCGTTTTCCCAAGGATGAAGAGAAAAAGTGGATTCGTGCAATTCCCCGTACTAATTGGGAACCAAAACCTAGGTCAGTGGTTTGTATTTATAACAGTTTTCCGAAAATGATTTAGGTACAGTTGAATGGAACGGGGAGAATAGAAAGAATGGACCCTTACAAAACCTAAAGATACGTACCTACAGTGCTTTCCATCATTCAGCTACAGTGATGGTATGACAATAGAATATTCTATGACATTCATCGTTGAGTATTATGAACATTTTAATCTCTCAAGAGTTCGAGGATAAGTTTTTGAAGGCTTCTAACCGCGGCTTGAAACCGGCCATGGTTGGGATCGTTAGTGCGTTTTCGCCCGAATTCGGCCGAACTCAGATTTGCAAATTTTCGCAGCTTTCTGCTCCCATAGGCCTTAGGATGAACGGTAACGACGAATTTGGGGAGTTCTTAATATTAATTTGCGTGAAGTTGAAAAAAAAACCCCCATCGTGATTCAATAATGGAACTTCCACAACTTTGTTTGAGGACTTAACATTTTTCCTCGTATACGCCTAAACCAACTTTCGACTCCCTCAAGAAAATTAACCGGGAAATGGGGATTTTCATATAGACATCCATATAGCCCTATTCATCAACACTCAGGGCCTTCATCATTACTCAAAAGCTAATCCGAGTTTCACCACCGCGAAAAGGCTGAACGGGATGTTGGGGGCGAGTTCATTACCAATGTTTCGCACAAAAGCTTTCCACCGGTCTACTTATGCCGGAGGTTTTCGGATGAAAAGTAATTTCAGCTCCACAACCTCGGATTCCCATCGACGCCGACGGCGGGGTACGTTGAAATGCGGGAGCGGAAATT
This sequence comes from Leptopterna dolabrata, assembly GCA_954871275.1. NCBI lineage: Eukaryota > Metazoa > Arthropoda > Insecta > Hemiptera > Miridae > Leptopterna > Leptopterna dolabrata. Next base: position 33,760,497 of record OX940982.1, on the reverse strand, counting down.
ATTTTAAAAACTCAGTTCATACGAATTCATCACGAAGGCAACGTTCGTTAACATGAATTAAACGCTGCGAATTTTTCCTTGGCGGTTTAGGTTTTCGGGGGATTAATTTTCCATCGACACCAGTGTATAAGCTCTGTCTGCGGATCATAGCCTTGGGAAACTCAAATTTATGAGCGAATAACCCGGTAGGTAGTTGGGAACTTGCCAACGGATGGGTTTTTACGAATTTCCGAACTTGGTTAGGTATTTCTAAGTCGTTCATGGACGGCAGTAGACCCAAAGAATTTGCTTTCCATGCGATTCGTTACGGTGTAACATTTAGTTACCGAGTTAGTTATGTAGAAAAGTGTGTTCTCAAATCAGCTTTCTGGGAAAATATTTCACGCGCATGTTAACGATGCCAAATTTCAAGGCCTTACTGTGAACGAACGGCTGATCGGCCGGGTGGTCTCAAAAAACGTTGAAGAAATCAAGATAACGGTGCCGAGCGCCGGAAATTTCAAAATTTCAATACCTATCTTTCACCCCTTTGGAGATGACTTGACAGTAATGCCGAGCTTCGACGACCAACCCCATATGGCCTACTAACCGAGTTTCATTAATAATTGTGGTTCATGGTACCTACCTAAATAAGAAAAGTGCGAAGTACGGTGGAAGGACAGAAATTTTTAATTCCATTTTCGGATTCTACATAAAACGGAAACCATAAATGTTGAAGGTAAATTTTTTTCGATTCCAAAGGGTCATTATTGAAAATAATAAACCAATAAAATTAAAGGGGTAAAAAAAGTACATAAGCACTGAAACGACCCAAATTAATTTGAAAGAAAAATCGCTTTTGAGAGAAATTAATATTGAAGGAATAACGAGACTAAAATAACAGAATGGTACAATCTTCATGATGTATTAGTATGAAGATAGGACGAAATGAATTAAATAAAAGAATGAGTTCGAAGATGAGCAATTTTCGAAGATAAAAGGTGGGTCAAGTTTTGAGTTTTTGGGAGGTCGACAGTTACTTTGAAAATTAGCTAATATATTATGTGCATGACTGGAACTTTTTATTATTATTTACGATGGTTTTAGTGCGAGGACGGAGGCTGAAATTGATGTTGTTAAAAAATATTGAAAATAAATTACTTTATCTGGGTTGTGAACCGTTTTTGTGTGAACACGAACAATCAAAACGACAGGAACAAAGGAAAAACCTACAACAGATTTTCAACGCTGGTCGACGAACTGGAAAATCCTTTTTTCTCCAACTCGGATCCTTTGTCACACAATATTCGTCGGTCGGCGTCAAAAGAGTTGGAGTGCGTTACCGCTGCGTTTTCACAAGGGTAACCTCCACCGTTTTCTCTTTTCAAAAGAGATAGCCCCCCATCCACTATCGTCCTTCACCTCTACACGGCTCTTGGGTGGGGGCTTTTCAACCATTTTCTCTTTTGAAGGCTACCTTGGCGATGTAGGTTTTTTTGAAAAGATATCGGTTTAATCAGTGGATGGAAAGCTCTTTTGTATATATTGGGTGGAAGGATGACCAAAAGATTTTTTCGAGCCAACGGAAGGTCAGCTGTGGTCATTCATTCATCGTCTCATGATCGAAGCGAGGTGAAATTCAGATGATGAAGCAGCTCTACTGATCGAGAGAGAAACAACTTTTCCTTAACGTAGTGGCCAGACCCTTCCAGTTCCACAAACCGTTCCACTCTTGATAAGTAAATATTTAAAATAACTAATCATCATTATAGAGTGGTGAGTCGAAATAGGGAAGTACTATTTCAACAATGAAAAATATATTTCAAATAAATTAAGGTTCAAATTTGAAAACTTGGGTGGTCAAAAATAGCTTAAAACACGAAAAGTCGCCAAAATCACTATAAATTGATAAACAACATCAAACATGTTACAGAACTTCATAGAACTGCTACTTTAGAAGTCAATAATATTTTTTCTCCAAGAAGAGTGGGTCAAATTCAAATATTTGGGGATCACAAAATACAAACTCGGTAAGAAATAATAATGAAAAATCACCAAAAATTTATATAATTTTACCAAAAGTGAAACAGAATGGTGCTCGAGAAAAAAATTATTTGACTAGGTGTCCACATAAAAAATTCGCATGAACATGAATGACGGAAATTCAGCTAATTTTGAGTATTGGTTAGTGAATAAAATGGCTTCTACTCGGTAAGCATTGCTGAATTCACCAAAAATTGATTGATTTTAAACCACTAAAATCATAGTATACCAAGTAGGTACTTCAAACATTCGCTCATTATACGACCATGTTGCATGACTGGAACTGTTCTCCTGGTGGTCAGTCCAAACGTTACGTTAAGCAAGATTATGTGTTACGCTTTTTGCTAGTTCACACCACTTCACCTACAAACGAACCGTAACTATGATTTATCACGCCACTTGTCACACGAAAGTCGTTCACCAGTCGTTGGAACCCCTAACAGACAAAACACAATCAGTAGACCGGACAAGAAAACAGGAGAGTCGATATTCTGATCAAAAACACGCATATACGTACATTTATATTGTTAGGTATGTCGACAGCTCTATGAAGTAGGAAAAGTATTCTGTGACCAAGGATGAGATCTTTCATTTTTTATTGTTACATCTTCATATATCCTCATATATTTTATATCAGCTCCTAACCCATGCCAGATATGAGTCACTCACTGGTAACGGTTTATGGCCGACAGATTCGAAACAATCGTCACGTCATACAATGATTACCTATTGCGTGAACTTGGAAACCAACCACGTAGAAAAATAAAAGTTCAATACTTGATCGTTCGAAGGTAGCAACAATGTTAAAAAACAATATACCATCGAACGATTTGAAGTGCCAGTCAGCAGGTAAGCTCCAAGCAATGAAACGCTCGATTTTAAGTTGAAATTGGGCTTTCCAACCTCCTGGGGTGATCCAGGCTCCTGGATTCTGTTCTCACAGGAAAGGGATTTTATTGTCAAAGAAAAGTTAGGTACAGAATGATAATAAATGTTTATGTAAAATCTTTATGATTTTTTGTTCTAATCGAAGACCTTCACGAAAGATCCTGGCTCTGATATCCCAACCGGATGATCAGTAAAAATCATTAAAGTAAATTTTGGAAACGGTTAAGGTGAGGGAAAAATTTGATTTCAGCGGGGCATGAACTTAGCTTAATTATGCTGTATCCGCTGATGCTCTAACCAACTTAGCCATGAAGTCATAAGCATGTAGTCAACTGGTTAGATAACCTGCTGTCAGTCCCACAGTCTACTGCTAGAGCTGTGCTCCGGTTAGCTCTGATTCTAATAATTAGTTCGTTCTACAATAATACCAGAGCAAGCTGGAGCACATCAAACAAGTAACGCCTGACTAAGTATACTGACAGCAGCTTATCTAACCAGCTGACTTCATGGCTAAATTGTGACTGTAAAAGTGAGACCCCTTGCAAATTTTGGAAAAGAACTTGCTCATATTTCAATAAATTCCTTCTCTATGACTCCGTCAATAACGTGAACACGCTGAAATCCAAGTTAGAGAACAGGACGCTCTCCTGTAAAATTTATAACATTTTAGGCTTATTAGGGTTTGAAATTCTACTATCGATTGGCTAGAGCGTCTGTGACTGAAGCATAAAGTTGAAGGTGATAATCCCGCTGGTATTCCATTTTATAACCGGAACAATTTCCCATAATTTTCTCTTTTGAATTTTGTATCATGCAGCCAATATGTCCCATTGCAATAGCTAATTTGTCCCGCTGCAAGTCCCAAGACCCATTGCAATAGCTAATTTGTCCCGCTGCAAGTCCCAAGACCCATTGCAATAGCTAATTTGCTTCGAAAATGAACCAAACAGGGAATTCAATCTTCAGAAGGCCACTTTCATCAAATTACACATACATTTGAGAAAAGCTGTTGAAGTCCTTCAAGCGGCCCACAGACCAGCAATATTAGTATTGCGCAATACCTGGGTTGGTGTAATAAAATTGATCGTGTGCTGTTGATATTGAAGGGTTGTGCAATAATAATATTTTGTACGAAATCAATACATTTTGATATTTAATGCGCAATATGCTACCTATCAACAAGTGGTGGACATTAGCATGCCCCCCAAGAGAAGAGGTTCACATCGGAATATTTCGAAGTGTTACATGTAAAAAATTTGAAAGTAATTTGGCTCACATATTCTCAGTCCACTGAGTGTAATTTTCTCTGCCTTGCAACCACTGATTGGCCCACTTCCAACCTTTTCGTTTCTTTTTCTTATTTTTTGCACTTTTGCCCACGGCGATCAAAATGCAGCAAACTTCTGTGCCACTCAACATGCTCACCACAAGAAATACCAGGAGCAACGTATGCCCGCCTTGCACAATCCATTGCACAACCATATCATCTCAGTACGATTCAGTTCAATCGCACAACACCGATAGTCTATGGCCCAATTTAAGTATTTGTCAACCTTCAGGAAGGGTTTCAGTCATTAGCGCTGATAGCTTTTTTCTGGGAGAAAAGCAAGACGGAAAACCAGGCGAGAGCAAAGGGGATATTCGGAACAATTCATTCCCATCTGAGCCCCGGGATGCGGTCACCGGGTTCTCGCTGAAGATTTGAAAAATGCTCCGCGTTCTGTTTTCCTAGCGTCCACCGACCGCATATTTGTTCGGGAGTTGGGAATGAAACATGGGCCCCAGTCAGGGGTTTGCCTGTCGTTTTACAAATGGACGCAGTAAAATAAATTCTTAATTGAGAGCTGATGGAGGTTTTATTCCTTGAATAACGATCCGGATGATTTATTTGGTGATTTAACATCGATTCCATTCAATACCTTTGATGACTGACTAGCTCGACCCCGGTACAGTGTTTTGCAATAAAACACTGGATGGACATAAAACATCTAATGGGAACAATAACTCAATTAAAAAAAAAATTGGGTACCACGTTCTTTCTCCTGATTATATAATATACAAGTGTATATATTATATAATATATTTATGATCCTTCTTGTGACACAATCGGTCCGGAATTTTCAGACATGCTTTTCCAATTGTTTTCCATTCGTTTCCCCTTCAGAACATTCTGAATTCATCCCTAAATTTGGACATTTTTTAGAAATATATACGTAAAATTTTATTTATGTGTCCTTCCAGGCGATATCTGACCTTGGTTAGGGATGAAAAATTCTAAATTTCGCTCTAGTGCATGTATCACAAAAAAGGGGTCAAAAACGAAAAGCGGGTCAAATATAAGTTTTTCGGGGCCAGAAAACGCTAAAAATCGGTTAAAACGGCAAAGAAACAGAAAATATATGGAAAATCACTAAAAGTGGTATAAAACATCTCGAACAACTCGAATAAAACATGGGCCGCAGTTAGAGGTTTCCTCTTGTTTACAACTTACTGAACACAGAGTTGGAAATTCGTAATTTATTGATAGGTAGTAACGGTCTACCTCTTCAGATTACGAGCCGGATGATTCAGTGATTTACCACTGAGTTGGACTGCTCCATTCAGTGATGCTTAAATATTCGCATATTGTGTTACAAGACTAGTGAATTCTGAATAGATTTATTCTTTACCTCATGTAGTGAATTGGTATAGCGATAATTCACTACGGGCGGTATGACGTTGTGCCCAGCCTGGTTCCAACACTAAACGCTGTCACCATAATATCTGGGATCTTTTTGGATATGCGAGGTTGTGCCCGGCTGGTTCCAACACTAAAGGCTGTCACCAGTTCAACGGGATCTTTTTGGATGCGTGTGCCCGGCTGGTTCCAACACTAAAGGCTGTCACCAATTCAACGGGATCTTTTTGGGAGCATTTGCCTGGCAGGTTCCAACACTCAAGGCTGTCACCTATTCCAGGATCTTTTAGGTTGAGGAGACAGAGAGGAGGAGCGAGGTGAGAGAGTAGTCAGCGACTAGAGGAGAGCGTAGAATGGCTAGAAAGGCGAAGGAGGCGGGTTTTTATAGCCCTGAGGGCTATCTCCCTCCATCCTCCAGCTAGTGGAGGATGGTGGGGGTCCCCACTAGGTTCCTCGGTGCTCCTACGTCTTTCGTCCCCACTTCTATGAGTTTATTTGCGAGATCTAATATTTACAGGTTTGCAAGGAGTGGTTCTGGGAGGATACCACGACACTTCAACACATTTTTTGGTTGAACATCTGAGATGAATTGTCGGTGATGACAGGACTTGGACCCAGCCCGCCACGGGGTCGGTTTGAAGATCTCAGCAATCGAACGAGACTAGATCTGAAGCATCGAATGAGGCTTTCCTGGACGCAGAACACCATTCTTCTTCACATAAGGTGCTAAGGTTGAACAGAAACCAGTCCGATTTTGATGAAATACATATGGGGCCACAGCTACTTTTCAAACTCCAGCGGATTACGATTATTTATATTTCATTAAATTAGGCACGATTATTCAATTGAATGGTAGGTATGTTCATTGCTCTTATAGGGCACTTCTAATAATACAGGAGCCCAGCTTTAGAGGGGTGTTCCTAAAAATTTCGTTTGACTCCAAACTCAAATACTTTTGAGACGCCTTATTTTTCACACTTTTCGAATGACCTATTAGGTTATGAATATTGCTTAGAATCATTCTCGGGCTAAACACAATTAATTTTCTAAAAATATAATATACCAGTATAAAATATATAATAATAATTACAATATTGCTGAAAACAACCGTTTTGATTTGTTTCACTGAATGCGGTACTTCCGTTAATCTACTTCCGTGTTATGTTGCAGCATACAGTTTGGTCTAGCATAATAATTTACTTATTGGAGGCTCACTACCCCTGTTATATTGTCTCAGTGGATATAGCATATCAGACTGGATTGCGGAAGATCAAACGGTGGAGGACATTCCTAACTCATCGCTATTTTGGTTTATTATTTTCAATAATGAACCATTGGAATCGAGCATGAAAAAAAAAATTCTTACCCCCCCTCAAAATTTGATGGTTTACGTTTCAAGGTATGTAGAATCCAAAACTGCAATAAAAATATTTCTGTCTGTCCGCCGTACGCCGTACGCCGTACGCCGTACGCCGTACGCCGTACGGGCCACTTTTCTTAGTTACCATGAAAGAAAATTGATGAAATTCTGGTTATAGGTTCCGTTCGCTGTCTAGTTGGTCCTCGAAGCTCGACGTTACTGTGAGTCATCTCTAAGGGGTTCAAAATAGGGGTTGAAATTTTCAAAACGCCTATACCATTTTTTTACGTGAATATTTTTACGGTTTTAAATAGTTCTTGAACTTGCGAGTTTTTTAAGACCATCCGGAGCGTCGTACGTCCAGCCGTTCGTTCACAGTAAGGCCCCGAAGTTTGCACCGACAGGCATTTTCGACTCCAGTGTGAATGAAATTGTATACAATTCAAACCAAATCTCGTAACCAGAGACGCGCCCACAATAGGAATTTGTGAATACGGCCAATCATTGGTAGGGATCACCTGATTATATTGGCGGAGTATGAAGTCGAGTTGGTTGTTCTGTGATATTATTTAATTTGAAAAATGATGGCTCTTTTGGAGTTTGTTGGTAGGTAGTGAAACTTGAACAAACGTTGAAGTATTATTGATTGGTAAATTATTACTACGGTAAATCATTACTCAACGGTAAATTATTACACAACGGTTCATTATACCATCTACGTAGAAGGGGCTGGAGTTTGTTGGTAGGTACTTTCGCAACTTTTTTCACTCCTCATCAACAATTTCTTTTCAGAACTTCATTATGTGTGTTTCTTTTTGTTAGGTACTGTTTGTCATCGGCAGAATTATTTTAGCAACATTTAACTCGTGATTTAGGTAGGTACCTAGTAACGTGTACGGGGTTAGGTACTAACCTACGGAGTGCCTGCGATCTACATTATATGTGTAGAATAGTACATATCATATTATGTAGACGGATTATCTATACATAGAGCTGTGATCTGTAACGGAAGGGTATTCTATACAAAATAATAAACCGTTGTGCAGGGATTTGCAGCGTTTTAAAAGGCTCTCGGTTGAAAACCTGTTACTTCTTCTAACGACCGTGAAAATAAAGATTGATGGAGACAGGGCGACAGCCAATAATGACAAAGATAATAATTCCAGATCTTCCCGAGTTGACGCCATTTCACCTCCAGGATTTTCACTGCTGGAGCATATTTTTTTCAAATCTTCCTTCACTTTGACATGATTCACAATGAAGTACAAGCACATCGAACATAAAAGCAGTCAGCACTCTCCTTGGCGTCATTTTCAATGAATTTCGTTAACAATGAAGCTATGTTCCCAATAATTACTGTTAGTTTGCTTGGTGTCCTGACTTAAATTATTTATTTCAAGTAGCTAACTAATTAGGGTTTTCATCAACAGCAAATAGAACGAATGTATATGTAAACGACAGGTGATGTAGATGGAGTTTGGAAACAGCCTAATGAACATTTAAACACACACGTCAAATATTTGCCACTTAATGAACGATAACCTCCACGATATCACTCTTCCTTCACGGATCACACATCAAGAGTTGTTATGTATGTACTTGCGAGTAATTTTGGGAGATAGCGTGAATATTGAATGTAGGTACCTAGTTGAAACGAGAAGAGTTAGTGATGTTTCTGCGAGTACAACGACGTTAGCTTCGTAACACCGCTAATATTGTGTTAATATTGGTCTCGTTGCTCGCGACGCTCGCATATTCTAGGAACAACTATCCGTATTTATGGAAAAAAATACTGTTTGGTGGGTAGTACATAATTATATCCCCCTTTGAATGGATTATTATTTATATATATTTCGGATATTACTATTCTAAATAATATGATGGAGAGGATTGCGATGATTAAAGAAAGGTTGGTTGGTAGAAAATACGGAGGTGTATATTCTTTTACACTTAGGAGCGAACTAACTATATACACTACACTTACGAAACTAGAAAATTATTATTAACACTGAGAAAAAAAAATACAACAGACACGGATTGCCAATCCCACTTCTGATTTCGAGAAGAGTAGGTACTGTTAAAAAAAAAAAAAAAAAAACAGTCATGCAGCATGACTTAATGAGCGAATTTTCAAAGAAATATTCGAATTAATGGCTATGGTTTTGTTTTGCTTCGAACTCTCGTCTTCAATTAATACTTCTCACATTTTTCAATCTGACCACTCTAAGGGGGTGGGGGGGGGGGGGGGTAAGAGTTTAAAGATTATCCTAGTTTTGGGTAATTTTTGCGCACTTTAAATGCTCTAATTTAAGAACGGATTTAGATATCTAAAATCCGATTTCACCATCGTGTTCAGCGTGCAAAAACCTTTAAAATGAGGGGTCACTTGTTAGAAAATAACATTTTGGGGATTTTTGGGTAATTTTTGCGCACTTTAAATGCTCTAATTTGAGAACGGATCAAGATATCTAAAATCCGATTCCACCATCGTGTTCAGCGTGCAAAAACCTTTAAAATGAGGGGTCACTTGTTGGAAAATAACATTTTGGGGATTTTTGGGTAATTTTTGCGCACTTTAAATGCGCCAAAACCCTCCTTAGAGTAGGCCAATTTCGCCCATCTTCGAACTTAGCCTTTCGATTGCCAAGATAGATTTTTTGTGCAAATTTGAGCTGTTTATCTCAATTCTATCGAGAGTTATCGTCTGGAGTGACATATATATATATATATACATATAAAAAAGTGTTAAATTTCAGGAATCGTTTTAGAATGGTCTGAAACGGATTTCTATGAAGAAAATTTCCAAAAATTTATATTATTTAAATTTCGAAGCCATTGCAATAGCTTCATTTTCTTTGAAAATTCGCTAAAAGGTGTTAAATAAAAATAACTGATCGTTTAAAATAAAACTGATCATTTAAGGTTGGGACTAGTATAGAATCTGTTAGGGCTATGCGATGTAAGTAGTCAAAAGGCTATCATCCCTAGTTTCTGTATTTCACGTGGGACCGCTAAATGTCAGACTGGCCGTTTCGGAATGTGGTCAAATAATGCCATATAATTATTACTATCCCAGCTTTCAGACCATCCAAACGCTATTCTGACAGATCGCATCCATCATGTTTCGTATACCTACCTATTTCGGGAGGGGTTGGCCAGGTAAGGGACGGCTCCCCCACTGCTGTTCTTTTGCTCGAGGGTTGAACACTGGCTGAGCGGTGATTATGTTCTGAAGTGTCCACTGAGACGGTGCTTGCGATTAAAACCAAACTTTCTTTTAAACGATTAGTTATTTTTATTTAACACCTTTAAAAAAAATTTAATAGTATTCTTCTCGAAATATGTGTATTATATATTGAATGGACTATCCTTCATATATTCAGGATTCAAACCCGAGGACATTGGATCCATGATACAGAATTAGATCATGGAAACAACAAACTCGAGGTCTGGCGTTTGTCTCGAGAAGCGGAGCGTTGACAACATTCCCAACGTCTAATGCAGTTAAACCCTCAAATCGAAATGTAATAGAGCTTGCTTCTTGAAATACAAAACATACCTATACGAATTATCGAAAATGGAATTAAGTATCGAAGTTCAACTGCATACTATTCGAAGCTAAATACTTGAAACTTGATCAACGAAGGTACCTACCTACTCTTGAATTTATAAGCTCCACCCAGCTCCCACTGCCGACTCTTTTCATCTAAATCTACTGTTTGTGAAAATAACGTCATCTTATTATCTCATTCCCTAATTCCAGAGACGCCACCGTTAAACACTTGCTGGAGTGTAACGTGTTGTTGTGAGGCGGTAATCCTTTGCCAACAACTACAGAACACCGACTCTGCCTTCCGAAGGAGGAAATCCAATTACTTCAACTACAATTCGCCCTCGGGGAATTATTAATTAGGAGAGGCGGCTCACTCCGGTCTGTGCGTGCACCTTCCCGGATGTTGCTCTTGTTGTTCTTCAGAGTCGTATTCAGGTTTCCTGAAATCACTCGCTACAGAAGTGGGTGGAATGGTCTGACTTCAGGATGGATGATTGAATCCGCTCGCTCGAGCGGCGCTTCATGAATCACAGTCTTCTTCATGGAAAGTGTGTTTTTTAGTGGTGTATACTACGCTGCAAATTAAGGACTAGTTCTATAGGGAACAGGGAAATCTTCAAGTCTTTGATTCTAAGGAATGGAAACCTGGACGACTGATCCGTTTTAAATTATGCTAGTACACTGTGCGCCTGTTTTTCTATTTGAAGTATAGGATTTCAAGAGCCAGAGCTGGAGAAGAAGTAGAATATCAGATAAGCGAAATAAATGTGTGATGGCTACAACAGTACTTCTCAGAGTTGTAGTAGTGTAACACGGTGCCCAAACAACCTTTTTACCCATGATCTTCACGAAATCTGAAAGAAAATGAATGTGGAGAAAGGAGAAGCCCCAGGAAAAATTGATAAAGTATGATATTGTGTGGATCATTTGATTCATAATAGTTCCACAGATCGAAAAAAATGTTCGTAAATTAAAAGCGGACAGTTTTTGGAAAAGCAGATACGGAATTCGGAACCTGCAGTCCTGCAGATAGATCTTCTGTCTCATTTTTTCTGGGAGATGAAAGAAACTGAGCGTTAGATGACAGTTTATTACTGCTATCAACAAAACTGGTGAGGGCCAGCGAGGAAATGTGGGAAGCGAGCCTCATGCGGGTATCGAGGCAGGCGAGAGGTGTTTTCAACTCGCCAACTCAAAGCTGACTGACTTCTGAAGAGCTCGCGCCTGCCTCCGGTTGTCTCTCTCGTTCCGCACAAAAGCCCAAGATGAAAAAAACTGAAGAGCTTCGTTTAAATATGCCTTTTGCTCGCGATGCAATATTCTTTGGCTAAACTCGAAAATTTAGTTGGAATTTAGGGAGCTAGCGACTGTTCAATGAAGATGTTAACAACCATGTTGGTGGGTGCAGGTCTTCCAGGTTGGTGTAAGCCACATGGTCCCTCACGTGGTGTACACGGACCCCACGCACGTCTGTGTTACGGGCGCTGAAGAATCGAAGTAGACCGAAAAGAGATAAGAAGAATACTAGAGACTGTATACCCTTCCAATTTCAAGTCAACGTTCGTACCATATTACAGCTAGCGAGCCAATTTCTCACGAACCAATGACCCGATTTTGCTCGAATTCGGTGGTTAATTGGAGTGTAGCTCCTAGATGGTGCACGGTGGATGCGTGAGAACGACCGGATCATAAAAATGGCCACTGCGCATGTGCAATCACGAGGGAAGGTGCGAATCGGTATTATAAATATTCATCAAACGAACTAAAATCACTAGCGAAGAAATCGTGGAAACCCATTTCAAAGAAAAACGGAGTTACTGAAAAAATAGTCTATTACCACTAATACACGAAAAACCGCGAAAAACACTGTTATACCAGTATAAAAGTGTTTTTCGCATTTTTTCGTGTATTAGTGGAAATAGACTAGGTATTTTTTCAATAACTCCGTTTTTCTTTATCTTATGTTTTCATTTTTTCATGAAAGTCCGACTGAAGGTTTCGCGCGTGAATGTGCAGACATTTTCCTTATAAATTGCCGCAATATAGGGGACCTGGGATCAGGCCGACTGATAGGGCAATGACTCTTACCTGTGTCCCATCTATCCATGGAACGCGGCGGATCTCAAGATAAGATGACAATAATATTGCTACCTAATATTAATTATGCGTTTCACACCAGTGACCTCAAGGTTGAAGCGTACAATTGAAGGAGTGAATTGATTTAAAAAAAGCCAAACGCTCCTATCATGCAGTACGTCTATATGAGAGAATTTTAGAAGTAACTTGGGGTGTCTAGGTGCGTAGGAAACATAGGTACTGGATCTCGCGACCCCCTCCTCTACGTACAGTGCCATGAAGGGATTTAGTTGGGCGAAGGAGTGGAGGGCGTATCTTTGTCGTCGGTTTGTCTCCAGCTCAACTATCGTAACTCACTGTGGGCAACCTCTACCTACCTACTTTAACTAGAGAACTTTTGCAATTTTCTCCCACAAAAACTAAAATTTGATTATTGAAGCATTATTTTTTTCCCGGTCTCACTTGTACATAGGTACTTTTTTAGTGGATTTGTATTAATTTTCAGCAATACAGAGCAGTTTTTATCGATTTTTGATCCCCTCCCCCCCATCATATTTGGCCCAAATAATAATATTTTTGAAAATTGCTCATTTTTGGACTCAAGAGCGGCCATCTAAAATTCGATTCAGAATGCTCTGAAACGGAATCGAAAAGATTTTTCTTGGAATGTAAAATGTCAATCCCTATTTTCACCTCACAAATCTTGGAAGACTGGATATCTGCACTGCCGACTATGAATGGAGGCAGATATAAACACAAGGGTGAGTTATGGGTTTGAAGCCAGTGAGCAAATGAAGAGCCGGCCCATCGTTCCGGTGGTAGGTACATTAAGGATCAATATCCATAAACTGCGATCATAACCGACCGAAGAAACCGGGGGTGCCCATAACGGCGTTTTCCATCATATCCCCTAAGTGGAGGACCTCCACAAGAAAAATACTTCGTAAAACCTCCTGCGTCGTTACCCCGTCTAGTTTTTCCCCACGAGATATTATATCCCACACATAGCACTTTTTATTATCAATTCTATTTTGGGGATAAATCATACATATCAACAATCAAGAGCTCAGCCCTAAACTCTTCATAGGTAGAATAGGCTACTTACTATCGGAATTTCATGGCTTCATAGTTGGCCACATACATTTCCTCCAAATTCCAGCTCTTCTTGACCATCTCCCCTCGGTAGTTAAGGGTATTTCAAGGAAAATTGATTTGTGCATGTGCGGATAAATGAGACCAGCCTGACGACAGCGGATGTGACAGTCCGATTTAGATGAAACTCATGAGACCAATCGGGAATTAACCCGCACCGACCTCCAAATTTCAGCTCTTGTCAACCATTTCCGCTAAATTATAAGCGTTTTAAAGAATGCACGTTTTCCATCCGCATTCGACACCAACAGCTTGATGCGTTTCGACGCGAACGCGATCTACAAATCCTCATGTCTTGGACATTCATGTTACAAGGCCGCTCCAAATTAGCGCCAAAGTGCTCCAAAGAGCTTTCTCAATTACTAGTGATTCTCATTTACCCTACATGTCTCCAGGGTTAACATAATACGAGCGGGTTTTAATAGTTATATTACGGGAACAAGGGGTTACCGCATATAGCCTCACTCAAGAGCACTCTACCTGCAATGACCCTATTTTTGAAATTACGATGCTAGGTACTAAATTTAATTCAGGCTGTTTTTGATAATAATTATAATCCCCAAGTTTACTTCAAACTGAACGAAGAACACAGCTTGTCTATTTTGCATTATACCAGATTCGATTCTGATGCAGGCAGAAATGTTACGAGTTCGGGAGGGAAGAAATTTACCTTCATCGTGGAAACGGCTAGACGAGGGATAAGCCTGTGTAGCAAGCCTATCCTACATTGAACCTTAATCCTCCGTATTAGGATTGCGTAACACTTCTCGTACAACATGTATTTAAGCTAATCGTAAAAACTTCTCGTCAGCCATACCGTCCGCACGATCTAATCTGAGTTGTACCGTACTCAATGTGCACAGCACACGGGTAACGTGTTGTTCCGAGCAGTTTTTCACTTCCTACATGATGGATATCAGAGAGATGAACATAGGTAGTTATTTTCGAGCTGCATACTGCTGCATAGGTACTATTGCTTTTGTTGAATCAAAACTTGCTGAATGAATACAACTAGGTAATTAGACTGTCACAGGTGCCAGCAACTGAGCTGAGAAAATCGAACTTATCATTCAAACAGTCGAGGGTTTCTCTATTTCGCAATAAAAGGTGCACAGCAAGAACTGAAACCGAACTCCGATATAACTATGTATTTTGTTCCTTGAATATCCAACAGATCGATCCTGTCACTAGCAAATGAGGTAGAGTTTTGCAAAACTACATTTCCGGAGGAAATTAATATTCAGAAATCGATAGAAACATTTAAACTAGGTACCTTATAAACTCCTCA
Source organism: Leptopterna dolabrata (assembly GCA_954871275.1). Lineage (NCBI taxonomy): Eukaryota > Metazoa > Arthropoda > Insecta > Hemiptera > Miridae > Leptopterna > Leptopterna dolabrata. The sequence continues at coordinate 33,745,481 of OX940982.1, read as the reverse complement.
CACAGATAACAGGTATTCAATTCAAATCATTAGTTAATATAGCTCTAGTAAGTAAGACAGGGAACTGGTCCAAGCCCAATTTCAGTTTCAAGACCAAAAAAGGTAAATGATTAGGGATAGCCCACAACAAGCTCAGCTGCAGTGTTGATGTCTCAGCCCATAAAAAAAAAAAACTCCCACAGCTAAAATTGGGACCTAGAAGGTATCTACCTCATGTAATATGGCAGCTAGCCGGAGCTGATTACATTCTCCGATATGAAGATAGGAATTTGAAAACGAGAGAAGATTTCCGCTCGAAGGATAAAGACGTCTCGAGTACGTGACTGGAAACGTCGATTGAAAACTCAAACAAACGAGCTGGAGGAGAAATTTCAAATTGAATCGAGGGGATCCTGAATAAACAGATCGGGATCAGGGGCATTTGTAGTCGGAGCATGGATTTGTAATATGGCGGGATAAGACGGTTTTGTTTCTGTACCAGTTTAACCAGCTTCGAGATAGGAATCTCATCAATAAATGAGAAAGAGGCTTTATCAAAGAAAACCATCTATTTTTAACAATCAGCAGTAGACAAACAAATAAATTTTAAAATACTTGAAGCAAAACTGGTTGCTGATTGGCAAATATTACAAGTCCCATTACCTGCAGGGAGCCAAAACCTCGGGAGTTACCTACTGTGCTTGCCAGCTATTTTTAATTCACCAGTATCTGCTGTCATCTTTTGGCCCATTGTTCAATAGCTATCTAACCATCTTGTTATTTTCACAAATCTGAAGGCCAGCAATTTTGAATGGCGAATTGGAGTTACGCAAACCAACACCACCCAAACTTTTGGGAGTCGCAGATCGAAGTTCTACGGCGTTAGAATGTCGCTGTCGTCGCTATAGTGGTTTTATCTTGGAGACAATGGGTGAGCACATGCTTTTTTGAGGTGCTCTTGCAGTTTATTTTGGTTTTAGAGCCGCATGGAATGTCCTTCTAATGATTTTGGCGCTTACCGACTGAATGCAAAATACCATTTTTCTCAATAGCTTATTGCACAACGGGGTAAGCGTCAAAATGCCTAAAAAATCTCACCCAATACAGATTGAAGACAATTTACAATCAGGAGGTTACTACCAATAATTTATTGTGTCGCTTACCTCCCATTTGCGTATCACAGATTGAATATTCGTGTAATTTACTTCACACTTTAATTCTAATGTCTCTTACACCCTGAATGCGAAAGTCACATCTTATTTTTGTGTCGCTTACCTTTTATTTGCTTATTAGCTCCACGCTAGGGATTGATGAGACGAATCCAACGGTACTAATTACTCGGATAATTTTGGAAAAGTTGTCGGTTACCCCCTATGTGCACAACTCCGTCCAATAAACTGCTTAAAATAACCAAAATTCCTCCTCACTTGTTTGCAGTCCTTTATACGAAATACCTTCGTTCTCTACTAATATTGCACGGCATATAATAATAATATTATAATGATTAAATTTAAAACATTTAGAAAGTGAAAAAATAAAATAAATACACGTAAACATTTTGTAATTTTTTTGTTCAGTCATTTAATATCACTGCGAGCGAACTATCGAATTAATGAACCAACTTGAACTATCAAACAGTGACATTGGGAACTATACCAGTGGTTGACACTGTAGCAGGAGATGGCACTCAGAATTAAAAATCAAATAAGACTTTGGCGCCACATCTTAAATTCAAATTTGGCAGGCAGATAGAAGAAAACCTCTTTGATCATCTGACAACAACTCGGTTTTGGCGGGTAGGTATTATTATGTCTCAAGGTCAAAAATTTGGAATACCGAAATTTTTTACCTACCGCTTCAACTGAAATTATGTGGTTAGGTGAGTAACGACAGTAATGCGTTTAAACATATCCTGTCAACACATGCATTGTTAGTTTGTTTACACATTTTCGAAATTCCATTCATGCAGCATGACCATATGATTGTATTTTCGAAGTAACGTACTTGGAGTCATTGCTTGGAGTCATCCGTCAGTGGTCACCAATCTAAGCGTATTTCTTTCTAAACCTATTGTTTGGTGATTTTTCAGCGATTTTTGGTCATCGAAATTCCAGTTTGTTCCAATTTTTGAGAAGCAATATTTTTCAGAGTACAGAAATAGTTTTTATTTGGCTAGGTCATAATACTGTAACAATTTTGGGTGGTTTTGAATGTGAATGTTAGCTATTATGACTACTGAAACACACTTTCAGTGTCTTTAGCCTACCAATTCTGGTGAATAGATATATTATATAAAAACGTTTGGCGGTTTAAGCCATTTTTAGCTATTTATGACTCCCAGAAATTGAAATTCGACTCATTTATCGAGAAAAGTGTTAGACTGTCAAAATAGTTCTTTTCCGCCTCGACTCTTAGGTAAAATTCATAACGGATAGAAAAGTAATAGTACCTTCAACTCGTTATGGGTAATCCTATACCACGATCGGTGATATTATATGAATGATTTTCTGATATTGTTGCCCGTTTTTCAACCCCCCCCCCCCACCACCACCAAAAAAACAAACTCAAATTTGACTCTTTTGGTTGTAGAAAATGTTTCATTTTTGAAGTCATCATTTCGCTTGTCATAATGAACATTTTGGCGGAATTTGGAATCATTTATCTCCTAGCCAAGATCAGATATCACCATGAACTAAGGGTACCATTATAATGTTAAGCGCCCAACCAAAGAATAGAGTGGACTCAGCTGACAAGACTGAGGGGACTATGTATTCACAAAGTCAGACTGAAAGGATAACACTGTACTTGGACCATTAATTTAGTACGGTGGAGGGGGGGGGGGGATGTGAAGCGCCTTGTATATACTTACAGGCTCACAGTATGTCTCGGGGCGGTTGACGCGATGACGTGAGTTGCAGACACGCCTCCGTCAAACGTATTAAGCTCCCATCTTCTGAAGAGAGAAAGTAAAAAAGTCTAATAATGAATAAAAGACGAAGGAGAATGGGGTGGCGTAGCGGCGGTTTTCAAGCAACTTTGAGCCTCAAAAGGCTCTTTTTGTGTCCTGGATGCTCCTCTGAAAAGAGGCTTGGAAAAGGAAGACGTTTGATCCAGGGGGGATGAGACGTTGGATCAGGGTGGCGAAGGACGAAAATAATGGATGAAGAACGAGACGAGGAAGAATGAAGAATAAGGGGAAAGTCGTGATAAAAACACTGTGTGCACAAGGAGGATAAATCCTTCAGATCGGTCAGGTTGGGATCAACAGGTTCCTCCCAGACGGCGAACGTCGTCGTAAGGAAAAGACGAGGGAAAACACCTCTTAACATCCCTTTACGTTTGAAATCCCCCGGGGTTCTGTTCTTGAGCGAATTTCCGATGAAGGGTCCAACATTTATACGGGTAAAAGTTTTGGAAGTTCGCCAAAAGGTTGTAATACTTAATAAAAGAATGAGTTTGAGAACGGGCAACTTTTAAATATAAAAAGTTGATCATGCATTATGGTTTATGCATCATTATCGGTAACGTGTGAAATTCAGTTCTACGAGCAGTAACCAAACTTAACAACTGGGTATGAGTGCTATTATGAAAAGCAAACCCCTGAACCGTATTAAATACTTAGGTACTCTCCGCATTAAAGGACACCCTTCTTGCCGTTCTAAACCTTATTGTCCCCCATCGACGACCCCTACCCAGCTTTAACCCTTACAATAATATGACCCTCAATGACTAGGCCCTAACACCAGTCCATAAAGTGCCAAGACCTTCACTGGTTTAAGCCCCTCAGCCCCCCCTCTGTTCGTGATTCCGTTCACTATATCATGCTGCCACCCCCCCACCACCACTCAAACCGTCAGCCAAATTATAATATACTGCGCTTTTATCTAAATTAATCTCTTTATAACCCCGTGGAAACACCTATCGATACATCTCAACCGACACTCCGCACCGTCGAGCGGAAAAAGATCTTAATGTGTGTTTAAGCAGTAAATAATAATTTCCCACCGTTATTATGGTAATTTTCGCTTGTTTTATTTTCTCGAGGTAAAGGAGTAGAAAATTGGAGGGTTGAGATCGAGATAACGGGCTCGTAAGATTATGATACTCGCGGGGTCGAAGCTTCTGATAGCTCGGAGGGTGCCATGTGTGGAGAACTGGCGTTCATCACGAAGGCGCACATAGGTAAAACTGAGAAAGAATGTGACTGTACCACTATGTAGCGAGAAGGCACCTTCATACATTAAATCGGCTCATTAATACATGCAGCAAGCCTGAAACAATCTAATATCATGATAGATATTGTTTGGTCGAGTAGTTTAAGCTGCTTATTTATTGTCTGACTGACGAATTTTAAAAACTCTTCAAAATGTTACTTTTGACATTTTCATGTCTTTACTTTGGCGCACAAACTCGAAAAGCGTTACCAAAAATCGACAGGAAAACGCGCTATGCGCCATTTCTGAATGAGAATTTTAGATGATCTTCGCTTACAACCTATTCGTTTCTACGGAACTTCATGTTTGCTATTTTTCATCGTACAAAAATCGTTCACTACTCGTTGGAATCGTGTGATGTTATTGAATATTTTTTTGTTAGCCGTACCCCCGTACCTTGCGCGGTAGTTGAGATGAGCATGATAAAAAAAAACTGCAAATCCCTGCACAACGGTTTATTATTTTGTACGGAATACCCTTCTGTTACAGATCACAGCTCTCTGTATAGGTAACCCGTCTATATAATATAATAATATGTACTATTCTATACATATTATGTAGATGACAGACCCTCCGTAGCCCCGTACCTAACCCCGTACTCGTTGCTGGGTGCCTACATAAATCACGAATTAAATGTTGCTAAAATAATTCTGTCGATAACGAACAGTACCCAAAATGGCAAAAAGAAACGCAAATAATGAAGTTCTGAAGTGAAATTGTTGATGTGGAGTGAAAAAAGTTGCATACGTACCTGCCAACAAACTCCAGCCCCTTCTACGTAGATGGTATAATGAACCGTTGTGTAATAATTTACCGTTGTGTAATATTTTACCACTGTGTAATAATTTACCCATCAATAATACTTCAATGTTTGTTTAAGTTTCACTACCTATCAACAAACTCCAAAAGAGCCATCATTTTCCAAATGAAATAATATCACAGAACAACCAACTCGACTTCATACTCCTTGATTATAATCAGGTGATCCCTAGCAATGATTTTATCTCGGGCCAATTCCCGATTATTAGCGCGTTCCTGGTGATGAAATTTGGGTTAAATGTATACTACGAATTCATTCACCCTCCTGTTGAAATACTCGTTACTAGGTACCTACATCTATATAAATCGCGAGTTAAATGTTGCTAAAATGATTCTGTCGATGACAAACAGTAACTAAAACGGCAAAAAGAAACGCAAATAATGAAGTTCTGAAGGAAAATTGTTGATGTGGAGTGAAATGGATGCCCCTTCTGCGTAGATCACTGTTTTCTGTGGTCAATACCTACCCTCGTGGTCAAGTATAATGAACCGTTGTGTAATAACTTGCCCATCAGTAATACTTCAACGGTTGTTCAAGTTGCAAAAGTACCGCTCAACAAAATCCAGCCCCTTCTTGGTAGATGAACCGTTGTGTAATAATTTACCGTTGTGCAATAATTTGCCGTTGTGTAATAATTTACCATTGTGTAATAATTTACCCATCAATAATACTTCAACGTTTGTTCAAGTTTCACAAGTACCTACCAACAAAATCCAATAGTCCATCACTTATCAAATGGAATAATATCGCAGAACAACCAACTCGACTTCATACAGCCATCCTTGATTATAATCAGGTGCTCCCTAGCGATGATATCCGGGCCGGATTAATACCGTTTGATTCACGATCGTGTTGACGAAGCTTTTTGGTGCACACGAACGGCTGGACGTACAATGCTCCGGGTGGTCTCAAAAAATTGTTTAGCTCAAGACAAATTTAATAACGTAAAAAAAACATACCTTTCTATCGAAAGTTTTCGAGCTACGGCGTTCTGAAAATTGCAACCCCTATTTTGAACCCCTTAGAGATGACTGTCAGTAACGCCGAGCTTCGAGGACCAACTAGACCCCGAACGGAACCTATAACCCGAATTTCATCAATTTTTATTCATGGTAACTAAGAAAAGTGGCCAGTACGGCGAACGGCGGACAGACAGAAATTTGTTTATTGCATTTTCGGATTCTACATACCTTGAAACGTAAACCATCAAATTTTGAGGGGGGGTTAGAATTTTTTTTTCTTGCTCGATTCCAATGGTTCATTATTGAAAATAATAAACCAAAAGGTGGGTAAAAAAGGTAGTCAGTAACATAGGTAATGAGGAAAGTCATTGTTTATTAGAATCGAATGTGGTAACCTTGCACCACTGTGTAACCCGGATCGTGGTAACCTTGTAACCCGTAAATGATTCCGTAAATTATCCCTAAATTGTTGTATTTCCTTTCAAGAATCAAGATTAAGAAGAGGTTCCTTTGTTAACTGCAATTACCCGTTTTGTGTGTGAATAGGTTCCTTTGTAAATTGCGATTACGTATTGCACGATGGATTCGAAATGATTTGAAAACATTACACGATTACAAAATTAAGAAATCACACCAAACATCGTTACAATTTCTTTTCTGATGATGAAGAAAGAACAATCGAGAATGATTCTCAGTTACCTACCTAGTGTCAAGATAAAGCTTGTGATACAACATGAAAATGCATCGCTGTGTTGCGGACTTGTACGCAAGCGTTTTATCTCTAGGGAGTGCAAAAGAAAGCAGTGCAACAAGTATCAGCAAAAATTACAACAAATTGATACGAAATTGAATCAAATTTTAATATTAAGCTATACAATTTATATTCTATTCTCCAATAATATACACCGAATCCCATTTCGGTTCTGGTCAGCGACCCGTCCAGGCCTTCTCTTCCAGAACTCGACAGTTCTTGCTGATATAGCTCATTATAATTACCCACAGTATTATGTTCATTATTACTAAATACAGTGATTCTTCTTGTAATAAAATTAATATGGTTATTACTTTCTAAAACACAAAGAGCGTCTTATTTCTAGGGTTCAGAGCCTAATCGTGAATGTGTTCCCGGATTCATAAGAGTACTGGTAAATTTAATTTTTTAAATAGAGATAGTGAATTTATAGAGTTTTGGTAGACAAGGGTAGACTCTCGAAGACTGATGGCGCTAGCATGGTAACTACCGGTTATTATAGAGCCGATCGATATGACGATCGGTTGGATAATATTAGTAGTAACATTATATTATACCGTTTGCGTTGCCTCTAGTGAACCAATTTCCTAAACGAATCCCGATATCTATGCGTATACTCATAAACTGCTCTTCAATAAATAATATAGGTGAGAGCAGTTTACAAACTGTGTAAAGGTTGACAGTAGGGGTGTGATTGAGGAGCTATGCGTAGTGCGTTATTACAACTGCGGTACGGTAGTGGAATAGGCTTGCATAATTAATTATTATGGGCCTCCCCTTATATTTAGTTATTCCATTAAATATATTAATTATACATATACACAGAATACCAGCCTGCCTGCACAGATTGAGTAGGCAGGTCTATGCCCATATAGTTCAATCCAATGCGGTAAAATATATCGCTCTCCTAGAGAACATTAACAAATCACCTATTATTTTCCATAAAAAGAATTTCCTATTACGAGAAATGCCAAACACTTACCTAAAAGCTAACTCATATAATAAAATATTATAAGTAGGTAGGTACCTACATCAAACCTACAAGTATTAAAGCACATTCGAACTGATCTTTGCTTCTTCACATTCACATTTTATACTGACTCGGGGTGGTAATGTCCTTTGCGAGAATCCATCACCATCGCATGGAGCATTGGAACAAAGTGGAATATGGGGGGGGGGGGGGTCGGCAGGCTTCTACTACCAAGTGGATCTTCCTTTCCACTCCCCGATGCCCTGGGTTCTCGATAAGCTTCTGCGCTCCCTGTTTGTCGTTATAGACTGTAAGCGGTTGGTGGAGCTCAAGTCCCAGTTCCTTGCGAAATTGCCTCAGATAAATCCCTTCTTTGAATCCTTCAGCAATGTTAAAATATTCTGCCTCAGTACTCGAGAGGGCGACTGTTCGTTGCTTTTCGCCTCCCAACTGATGGCCGCTTCAGTAGAAAGCTTGAATGCAATTCCACTAAAGGATCTTCTGTCCACTGTGCAACTCCCCAATCAGCATCCAGATATCGGCATATCAACATTCATCGATGCCAAGGTCAGATCGTCTACGTAAACCGCACTGAAGACTAAATCGTCACCTTGCTGTCTTGTATACACCCGATTCCGGCTAAATGAGACCTGTTTTAATGGTTCACTGCTGCCTCTAAGCACACTTTCCAGCCCGCTCTGAACTGTGGGTACATGCTCAGGAATTGTTTCAAGTCCCTAATCTTCATATCGGCCAACCCGTTTCCAGCAGGATGACCGGGCGTTGAGTGAATCAGACTTATGCCTTTTTTGAAGACTTATAAATTTTTCATACTTCAACTAGGCGGGTTAAAGCACCGATTGGCTAGGTAATGGTTTACCAAGTAATAAAGTGCAGAAAAGTGGTAATGCAGAAAAGGGGTTTCAATAAAATTTAGTCGTTTTTGTTAAAAACCCTTGATATGTCCGATAATTTTCCACACCTCTGTATTGTGAATACCCGGCGTTGCAGGGGTATTTATTTTGGTCAACGGCATGTTCGTTCCCTTCGTGAAAATGGCTATGAAGTTTCGTACCCGGAAGTGGATGTTTGGTTCCGCAGTTGGATGAAGTTTCGTACCCGGAAGTGGATGTTTGGTTCCGCAGTTGGTTTTAGTTTCGTCTCCGGGAGTGGATGTTTGGTTCCGCAGTTGGATGAACTTTCGTACCCGGGAGTGGATGCTTGGTTCCGCAGTTGGATGGACTTTCGTACTCGGGAGTGGATGTTTGGTTCCGCAGTTGAATGAAGTTTCGTACCCAGGAGTGGATGTTTGGTTCCGCAGTTGAATGAAGTTTCGTCTCCGGGAGTGGACGCTTGGTTCCGCAGCTGGATGAACATTCGTACCCGGGAGTGGATGTTTGGTTCCGCAGTTGGATGGACTTTCGTACCCGGGAGTGGATGCTTGGTTCCGCAGTTGGATGGACTTTCGTACTCGGGAGTGGATGTTTGGTTCCGCAGTTGAATGAAGTTTCGTACCCAGGAGTGGATGTTTGGTTCCGCAGTTGAATGAAGTTTCGTCTCCGGGAGTGGATGTTTGGTTCCGCAGCTGGATGAACATTCGTACCCAGGAGTGGTTGTTTGGTTTCGCAGTTCAATGAAGTTTCGTACCCAGGAGTGGATGTTTGGTTCCGCAGTTGAATGAAGTTTCGTACCCGGGAGTGGATGTTTGGTTCCACAGTTGAATGAAGTTTCGTACCCGGGAGTGGATGTTTGGTTCCGCAGTTGGATGAAGTTTCGTACCCGGAAGTGGATGTTTGGTTCCGCAGTTGGATTTAGTTTCGTACCCGGGAGTGGATGTTTGGTTCCGCAGTTGGATGAACTTTCGTACCCGGGAGTGGATGCTTGGTTCCGCAGTTGGATGGACTTTCGTACCCGGGAGTGGATGTTTGGTTCCACAGTTGAATGAAGTTTCGTACCCGGGAGTGGATGCTTGGTTCCGCAGTTGGATGGACTTTCGTACCCGGGAGTGGATGTTTGGTTCCGCAGTTGGATGAAGTTTCGTACCCGGAAGTGGATGTTTGGTTCCGCAGTTGGATTTAGTTTCGTACCCGGGAGTGGATGTTTGGTTCCGCAGTTGGATGAAGTTTCGTACCCGGGAGTGGATGCTTGGTTCCGCAGTTGGATGGACTTTCGTACCCGGGAGTGGATGTTTGGTTCCGCAGTTGGATGAAGTTTCGTACCCGGAAGTGGATGTTTGGTTCCGCAGTTGGATTTAGTTTCGTACCCGGGAGTGGATGTTTGGTTCCGCAGTTGGATGAACTTTCGTACCCGGGAGTGGATGTTTGGTTCCGCAGCTGGATGAACATTCGTACCCAGGAGTGGTTGTTTGGTTTCGCAGTTGAATGAAGTTTCGTACCCAGGAGTGGATGTTTGGTTCCGCAGTTGAATGAAGTTTCGTATCCGGGAGTGGATGTTTGGTTCCACAGTTGAATGAAGTTTCGTACCCGGGAGTGGATGCTTGGTTCCGCAGTTGGATGGACTTTCGTACCCGGGAGTGGATGTTTGGTTCCGCAGTTGAATGAAGTTTCGTACCCGGGAGTGGATGTTTGGTTCCCACTGTCTCATCAGGTGGATGTACTTTCATTCCCGTAATCTAAACCCGGCATCTGAGTAACATGCCCTGTAGCTAGTTGATTAGCCCTCTTTCAACTCGACATCACTAATTATTTTGTAAGAAGGCGCAATGAACGGACCTAAAACAAGTTTTATTGAGGACAGAAGTAAACGCGGGGGCACAGTAATTTTTCGTGGCGATTATAAATAACATTTTCATAAAAATCTCGCGGGTGGTGAAAAAAAGGTGGTTCTGCGCCAATCGTAGATGTTTCATGAGGGCAGATGAAGCATGAATTATGCGGATTACGTTAGGTAGTAATAAATATGTCGGCACAATAGTTTTTATTTTTTACTCGTCCTTCACATTTTTCATTTATTGGGCTGGTTTTAGCGCGGGAACGAAAGCTCACACTTTGGGAACAAACTTTCATATTGGGTACAAATGTTCAAGAGTTTTGTGGTTAAGAACTGTCACATTGGGAGCGAATGTTCATAAATTTTATGGGAACGAACTTCCATGAAAAACCGAAGGTGGGAACGAACTTACGGATACCGTTTATTTTCTGAATTATTACTGGGCAGGAAAAAAAAATTAATTCAATTTTCTTGTAAGGTAACGCAATTTGAACCCCCTTTCGCCCCACCCTTCAAATTCGCCTTGGCGGTCTTGAGACACTTATATACCTAATGGATTCAAGGCTAACTTACTTTAGTCGCTTTCGATTACTTTTATACTTCGAACCATTTCCACACCCACTCCTAGGGATGTAAAATTTGAAACGGTCACTAATCCCCTCAGCGTGCCCGAAAACTAAGCATACGACCACAACATCGTGTTTTTTCCATTACTTTTATATTTTACCCCTTTCCACCAACTCCACTAGCGGTATCATACGCCCTTAAGATTTATCTACAGGTACTAACGTGTGCATATGTATATATTTGGTTGCAACTGCTCCAGGAGCTCGGGATTTATAATAAAACATACATAAGTATATATTTATGTATATATATTTATGTAGGTTTCATGATTTACATACTGCAAAATTTTCATAAATGTTGTCGAAACCGTTATGCCGGGAAAAAATAACCAAAACAAATACTAACGTCATACTTCGATAAATAACTACCTACATGTTGAACTCGAAATGTACATGAAATATGAAAAATGCATTACCTAAGTGGAATTATGGGCAGATTTTGGAGTTCAGATCATCATCATGGGGATGAAATATCAAACCTCATTTAACTTTTAGAAATGGGAAATTCCTGTCATGCAGCTCGACGATATGAGCCAATCTTTGCAGAAATTGAATTTAGACCGCAGTTTTTCGGTGAAAACGTCGGACTTCCTTACTGTGAACGAACGGCTGGACGTGAAAAATGCTCGGGTGGTCTAAAACAATTCCCTAGTTCGAGATCAATTATTTAAAAACGTAAAAAATCGAAATGACGGCGTCCTGGAAACGTCAACCCCTATTTTTCATCCCTTAGAGGTGGCAGACAATAACGCCGAGCTCCGAGGACCAAGAAGACCCCGAACGGGACCTATAAACAAACTTTCATTCATTTTGGGTCATGATAACTTAGGGGAAAACGAATGACAGCGGCGTGCGGCCGCCGAGGACGGAGAGAAATAATTATCTCATTCCATTTTTGGCTTCTACGTTCAAACGGAAACCACCAAATTGTGAGAGGGGGGGGGGGGGGGGGTGGGTTAAAATGTCCTCCCTTTGGTTTATTATTTTCAATAATGAACCTTTGGAATCGTTATATGAAAGATCTGTGGATGAACTAAATGATGATCACAGCGGAAATTATTGAATCTCATCGATTGCAACTGAGAAAAACACTGCAAATCCCTACACAACGGTTTATTATTTTGTACAGAATACCCTTCTGTTACAGATCACAGCTCTCTGTATAGATAACCCGTCTATATAATATAATATGTACTATTCTATACATATTATGTAGATTGCAGACCCTCCGTAGGTTAGTACCTATAACCCCGTACTCGTTACTAGGGACCTCCTTAAATCACGAGTTAAGTGTTGCTAAAATGATTCTGTCGATGACAAACAGTAACTAAAATGGCAAAAAGAAACGCAAATAATGAAGTTCTGAAGGAAAATTGTTGATGTGGAGTGAAATAGACGCCCCTTCTGCGTAGATCACTGTTTTCTGTGGTCAGTGCCTACCCTCGTGGTAGGAACCGTTGTGCAATCAAGTTGCAAAAGTACCGATCAACAAAATCCAGCCCCTTCTTGGTAGATCAACTGTTGTGTAATAATTTACCGTTATGTAATAATTTACCGTTGTGTAATAATTTACCAATGTGTAATAATTTACCATTGTGTAATAATTTACCCATCAATAATACTTCAAATTTTGTTCAAGTTTCACAAGTAACTACCAACAAAATCCAATAGTCCATCACTTATCAATTGAAATAATATCGCAGAACAACCAACTCGACATCATACAGCCATCCTTGATTATAATGAGGTGCTCCCTAGTGATGATATCCCGGCCGGATTTATACCGTTTGATTCACGATCGTGTTGACGAAGCTTTTTGGTGCACACGAGCGGCTGGACGTACAATGCTCCGGGTGGTCTCAAAAAATTGTTCAGCTCAAGAAAAATTTAATAACGTAAAAAAACCATACCCTTCTATCGAAAGTTTTCGAGCTACGGCGTTCTGAAAATTGCAACCCCTATTTTGAACCCCTTACAGTAACGCCGAGCTTCGAGGACCAACTAGACCCCGAACGGAACCTATAACCCGAATTTCATCAATTTTGTTTCGTGGTAACTAAGAAAAGTGGCTAGTACGGCGTACGGCGGGCAGACAGAAATATTTTTATTGCATTTTCGGATTCTACGTACCTTGAAACGTAAACCATCAAATTTTGTGGGGGGGGGGGGGGGGGGGGGGGGTTAGAATTTTTTTTCTCCATGCTCGATTCCAATGGTTTTGAAAATAATAAACCAAAAATGGAATGGAATGAATCAAAATCAGAAACCATTATAAAATACTCAGATGGTTTAGATTAAAAAAAAAAGTTATGCGTAGCTTATTCGGCGAATAAGCCTCCGAAACATATCACCACCGTGTTTTCACCGAAAATTCGCAAACATCAATTACTACATTGGGGCCAAATATGATCTCGTCGGGGCAAAATATGATTGCACCCGCAACAACTTGCCTCCCCCAACTCACCGGTGTTCGAGCCTTCCTCATTCTTTAAGTTCCACTTAGGAAATAGGAGAAAAGAAAGAAGTGAGAATGAAATTGAGAAGAGCGTGGGGTTGGGGGGACGAGATGGAGGAAATATGCTTACTCCGCCTAAGATGGTGGGGAAATGAGAAAAGGGGGAAGCTTGGAGGCTTTCCCTCCTTTTTGCCTCCTCAGGAGTGAAAATGATGCGGGATTTGATTGTACGAGACGGTAATGGGTAGCGGGAGGCAGCCTAAGCTGTACCGGAAAGCGGCAAGTGAATGGGCCTAAATAAATGTAGCGGTAATCCAGCTGTGTGGAACTGAAGAGTGGTTTGGAGGGGGGGGGGGGGAGGAAATCAATTCGAGCAATTTGAATGAGATTGGGAAGTTTTCTCCTAGCGAGCCGAAATAAGATTTTCTCCTTATCACCTTTTACGAAAACGGTATCTAATGCGTTTTTTGTTATTTGGATTTAAATAATCAATTTATTTCTGAATAATGTCCCTCAAGAAGTTCCGCAAAGAAGTCCACAAAGTCCACCTTTTTACGAGTTGCATTTCCTAATCTCTGTCGACTGGTAGGTTCGTTTGCTTCAAAACGGAACATATTTCTGTTTTAATGCCCGCAAGAATTTCGAGTTATGCTCAAATCCCGGCCGTGAAGAAAACGCCGTAACGGCCTGGGCTTTTTTTTAAATGATTATTTACTGTTCGAGACTATTATAATATATCTCATTGAACTGGTGTCCATACTGTCATTCTATCAAATTATAAGAGGTACTATCTACAATCATAATTTTAGAAAAGTAAGAAACATAGCTTGGCAAAATTGATGTAATATACAATGTACAATTATTAATTTTACCATATGAATCACTATACAATGTATTCGGCAGAGAAGTCTGATTTCTGGGGCTTGATATTCTTCATCAACCAAAGGGCTGTAGTGTCCTGTGTTGCGTAGTACGAAGGAGTTGCAATATTTATTCATGATTTCTATGGGTCGCTCTAGCTGAGTCATGATAAATCGTCTCTTTCCTTACGTGGGGCTTGGACGAGCCTCCATCGCAAAATTCCGTTTTGCCGCTGCTTTATCCTCCGGGATTCCGATCTGGAGCTTGTTTTGTATAGATAAATGTGGGCTGGCAAGAAAGGACCTCAGTTGGGTCTTTCTGTGTTTAACTTTCTTTATTAATTCGCTGATAATGTCTAGGATCACTCCAAGATGTGTGAAGATTTTATTGGGACCAACTGTCCAAGATAACGAAGCTCAGGATGTTCAAAGGACAACACATTGTACGTGTGCGTTACAACACTAGATTTTTCGCTGTTCACTTTTATTCTCCATTTCGTACACCAATGACGTAAGACGTCGAGCATTTGTTGGAGGTTCTGGTTCGCAACATCGGATTTTTCATGTGTACCTACAAATGTATCCATAGAAAACACAGTTTGATGTATTACTTAAACATCAAACGTAAAACAGAAGGTAGCGCCATCAAAAACTGAACGTATTGTGTCAGACTCCAAAAGCTTTATGCAAAACGTCCAGAATTACCCCAATCGAAGTAACTGATTTTTGATCTGTCCAATAAAGGAGTAGGTAGTTGTGAAATCTATATGGATAAAAGCCCATATTGGTATGCAAGGAAATGAAGGGGTTCATGAGGTTGCTAAGCGGGGTTGACCGTATTCTGTGACCTATTCAGTTCCTTCCGAGCAGTTCTCATGAGAAGCTGGCAAGAACATCATGATGGGTAAGAAAGCTAACAACTCGCATCCCTTTACTATGTGCAAAATCCATTTTAAATAAAATCCTCCAGTATCCAGTATGACCATAGGTATAAGCCAATTTCGAAGTGGGGTTACCGAAGTAGGATTACCTACCGTGTAGTGGAGGGGGAAATACTCACTATTTTCCAACACTTTTGGTGAATTGATATGGATTATTGGGAATTTTTAGCCGTCAAAACTGAAATTTGACCCCCCCCCCCCCAACTAAAATTTAACCCACTTTTAAATCATTGTTATTAGCTTATCCCCAAAATTATCCTTATTGGGTGCGGGGGGGGGGGGGGGGGGCAGAACTCGGGATTTTCTGAAAATCTTGTGTCCGTTGCCTGGATGTATTCTCAACTCTTGAAGCTGCCGTACGACATAGGTATCTATATAAGAAACAATACGTTGGTAGCCACCTAATCTTAGATCAATCAATCAATCAATTTATTTATTCACAATATTCTTGGGGCACTGTTATGATGATAAAGTTACCTACTCTAATACAGGTAGTCAAACATGTAAGCTGTTCATACCTCGTCACTAGTCACGAAATTAGGTGAGTAAATTGCGAGTGATCTATAATCCACCATGGTGCGACCACTGCATTACTGTACGGCATGTTTCACTTCGGTGACCTCACCGGTTTATTCAACCAGACAAAGCCTTTGGATAACATAAATAAATAAATAAATACATACAATTATAGATATGCTGAGATCTAGGGATGGATTCAGAAACGGAAAAACGAAACCAAAACTGGTGAGCGGGTCGGTGCAGCCTTTCTCGATGTCGAATTGGATGTGGTGGAGAAGTTTAAATTACCGAAGGAAACCAGCAGTTACTCTGCCGAACTGATTGGTATCATTCAAGCACTCAAATATGTACTTTCCTCAAACTACCAATCACCACACCCAAATGTCGTCATCTGCTCAGATTCTCTAAGCTCTTACGCACATTAGCATCACCTTATCTTGTCAAGTATAAAAACAGTTTAATTTTAGAAGTAGTCAGGCTTGTTAATCGTTGCAACGCCGGCGGAGTAAGGGTGGATTTTGTTTGGGTTCGGTCCCATGTTGGTCTAATCCACAATGAAAGGGTAGACATGGCGGCTAAAAACGCTGCTAATAACGGAACCTTTTTGGAAACAAGGCTGCCCAAAGAAGAATTTTACGCTATCTCCAAAGTTCAAAAGCTACGTGAGTGGCAGTCCGCTTTTGAAAAAGGGATCAGTGGTCGATTTTTCAAGGACATTAATCCGCGAGTTCGTATGATACCCTGGTTCAAAGCTATTAACAAGGAGAAACGGTTTATCCGAATCTTATGCCGTCTGAGAGCGAACCACGTAATATGTCCCGCATATCTATACAAGATTGGAAAAAAAGATAACCCTGTCTGCGCCTGTGGGGGGCCCTATGGTGATGCGGAGCATACCATTATGGTGTGCCCGCTTTATGCGTTGAGCAGGGAAACGATGTTCCGCCATGTTCACCCGTTAGTGACCACCCCATTCAGCTATGCAACTCTGTTGGCTGCAGCGAAGATACAAGTCTGGCAAGCGATTTATTCATTTATAAATTCAAATAATATTGTGATGTAATCAATTTTGTAATAAAAGACAATGTATTTATTTATTAATTTATTATGTTAAATTTAAGTACTATGTAAACTGTAAATATGAATGATGGATGTATGGCTCAAGTTGAATAAACAATGCCAATAATTTAAAAAAAAAAAAAAAAATGTTTCCATTTTTCATGTAAGTATTAATGTTTTGGAACCTTTGCAATAGCATGTTTTCATCGAAGGTTCGCAAAAGCGTTTGGGACCACAATATTGTTCCAATTTGTGGAGAAAACCTTGGAAAATGTTCGATGGTTCTAGCACGTAAGTTACATAGAAAAAAATTCGTTCATAATTATTGTCATTCTGGATGAATAGAACATTTAACCATAGTTTGGGGCATCCTGTATACTTTGTCGGTAACATGAATATTCCTAAACAATTTTTGTTTACTCCGTCCCGTATCTTCTTTTGTTGTATATTCCCTGAGGTTTACCAAATTTTAAAGTTGCACAGAAACGCTGTAAAAGCCCCTTTATCCACTCGGCACTTCCTTTAGTCTTTTATTCACTTACCTCTCTTCCCCTGTTACGTCAGGATTGCCTCTTTTTTTTCATGAAGTTTCCTTTCGTCAAAATACTGTGACAGCCTTCATTTCCTGCCGCCTTTTTCCCTCTTGAGGACGGAAAGGCAAAACTCGCCGCCCGACTTCCGTTTCCGCCTTGTTCCGTAATTACACCTTGTTTATCCTCTTGTTAATCCGGGGAAGGCACCTTCCTCGACACTTTTCCTTTCATCCTGCCCTTTTGGTCTGGGTTTCCGGCTGTTCTGGCGAGGGGACGCCGGAATTCACTCGGAATGAGGCCTGCGGGCCATCCAACCTACGTTCTGTGGTCGTTCTCAGTGTAAAACAACTTATTGACGGTCTTTGAAGGTCAGTGCTATTATTTGGAAGACAACTACGTAATCGACAGTTTCATCTTACCCTCCATAACCACCGAAAATAAGAATATGCCAGGTCGGATCAATCAATAACTAACGAAAATTGAAAGCTGTAGCTGAAAGCAAAAATGTCGTATCAGTTTGTCAGAAACAAACTGTTACATCACGTCGGAGTCGTGAGGGGGAGACTGTTGAAGAGAAGTATGCTTCAGTGGAAAATAGGCTTCAAGTAGCAGTAGACCCGTCAGGCGTCAACGGATTCGAAGTCCTCCCTAACTACTAGCAGCTTCATAATCATTGACGTAGCTGACGGAAGAAACGCTGTATCTCACCGTAGGAACTGTTACATCACGTCGGAGTCGTATCGGGGAAACTGTGGAAAAAGAAGGTCGTTAGAGTCCCAGGACGAAAAGGAACTGGCGAGAACAAGATCATTATACTTCCACCTCGACGGGCAGCTGACGGCCCCTTCGCCCTCAAAGCTCTTTTCCTACCCCCGACACATTTTTGTTCTTCGATCATATCGGCTCCTGAAGCGTTTTCCCCGGGCCACCTGCGGTAGAAAATTCCTAAGCTGCTAACCGCTCGACGTTTACGAGACGATCTCGTGTAGTTAAGTGATGTAGCTTAGATCGTGAATATCAAACAATAGCAACGTGAGTGAAGCCAAATGCACAAGAGAAATATTATGTATTCTCACATAGGACTAGGACGTAAGAATTGTGGGCTATGTAGGTGTGTACGTATTATAGGATATTGTACCTCATCATTTACCTACAAACATGAAAAAGTGGGTTCATTAACCACTAACAGAGATAAACAGCA
The DNA here is from genome assembly GCA_954871275.1 of Leptopterna dolabrata. Classification (NCBI taxonomy): domain Eukaryota; kingdom Metazoa; phylum Arthropoda; class Insecta; order Hemiptera; family Miridae; genus Leptopterna; species Leptopterna dolabrata. The sequence continues at coordinate 33,726,861 of OX940982.1, read as the reverse complement.
GTGAGGCGAACAGGGATTGAATCGATCCCAATTAAATCAAAGCAACATAAAATTCAATGAAGAAAGCGATAGTTGGCAGGTGGAAGCAGCACACATTGGCAGCTAGAAAGGTGAACCAATACACTTAATTTTCAAATACATCTACTTACAGGCATAGACATTTTTTGCTACATCGATCTTGAAGAACAGTCGATATGTGACCCAGATGTGGCTCACAAATAATTATAACATTTGCCATTCCGAACTACTGTCAGAATTTGACAAGAGTAGACCAGATGTAATAATTCCCATGTGACAAAGACAAGGAACATGTTCCATGCAAATGACGCTGGCCCTTCGTTCCAACGAATTTCATAGAAGCCAGACACTCCGAACAGATGGACCCACACAAATGGCGCAGTTCTACGAGTATAAATCAAATTTGACAGGGACTACCGTGGCTAGCACTTTGACGAGATTAGAACGACGCATAGGACACGAAGACCCTGAATGGATACGACCAACACAAATGGCACAGAATGACATTGACACTGATGAAACGACCTAATGTGACCGAGTCTTGACATTTCGAACAGATAAGACTCACACGGCACACATACTCCAAACTCATTTTCAGATTGAAGATAACACACATTTTCGAAACGTCACCAACAAATGTCCTCGAGAACCCCAATTCATTTAACTCGGAGGGAATGCAACTAGAATCGCAGAATTACTATTTGTTAAGAAAGTACTCTAAGGAAAGCAAATTGATTGCTTTTAACAACTATAATAGGTAGTTAATATTATCAAGAAGGTAAAAATTCCCTCTGCTCTATAATAGGTAGTTAATATTATCAAGAAGGTAACAATTCTCTCTGCTCTCTCTCAGCTCCATCGCGGTGTCCCCCAGGGAACGGTCTTGGGACCGCTATTATTTTCTTTATTCATCAACGATCTCCCATCCGTCTTGAAATCATGTTCATATTATGCTCTTTGCCGACGACCTTCAAATTTACATAAGATGCAGAATCGAAGAAGTCGTTGAAACTATTAGCAAGGTTAATTCCAAATTGGGTCGCATTTCTGATTGGGGTAAGGGTAATGGTATCTTTTTAAACCCTAAAAAGTCTCAGTGCATTATAATTTACAAAAACCATATTCCTACTGACCCAATACCTCCTGTCCTTGTAAATGGCATCCCTGTTCCATACTCGCCCTCAGTCCTCAACCTGGGTGTCCATTTCACCTCCTGCTTGACCTGGGACGTTCATATAAACCATATTTGCAGACGAGTGTACGGAGCCTTGCACTCTTTGAAACGCTTGAGAAGCTTCACCCCCCCCTGAATTGAAGAGAGATCTGGTGGTTGCCCTCATTGTCCCATTTTTCCTCTACTGTGACACCCTGTTCAGCCCTTCCCTCGACTCCAAATCAAAAAATCGCCTTGCCGTCGCTTTTAATAGTGCCATTAGATATGTTTTTGATATCAAGCCTCGTGGTCATGTAACTCATCTTAGAAGCAAGATATTGGGAGTAGATATTTTTGGTTACTTCCAGCTCAGACACTTAATTTTCTTGTTTAAAATTATCAAAGGCTTGGTGCCATCATACCTTTCCTGTTTGATCTCTCGTGCCATATCGTCAAGGTCTAATGCACTAAGGATTGTGCAACATAGATCTAGAGCCATAAGCCAGTCATTTGGTGTGGTTGGTGCGAGACTGTGGAACTCCTTACCTCTCCAAATTCGTTCCCTTCCCTCCATAACCCGGTTTAAAAGTGCTGCTAAATCTTTCGTCACCCAAAACAGCTAGCTGGCCCCTTCTACCCATCTTCTACCGTCTTCCTTACTTCCACACCCCCTTCCTTCGACAACAATCGATCTCTCTCAGCTTGTTTAGTGAACTCAAATTTTCACAATAAATTGTAATCCTTTTAAAATTCTTCAGCATCTTACATTTAATATTTCTTGTATTGTTTTTTCTTATATTTCTGTTGTGTTCTTATATTTTTTTGTACTTTTTTTTCATTCAAACGAAATTACTATTTTGTTTCCACAACCTTGTAAATAATGTACACTATGAGGGGCAACAGCCCTATGTACAATAAACGATTTACAAAAATACAGTTAGCAGCAGAAATAGCGGAAGCAGAAACGATGAACAGGGATCATAGTCATCCCTTATCAGGAACCAGTAGGAAAACAACCTCAATCGGCTCAGAGATCCAATCACAGCTCTAATAATTGTTCCAACGGATACGTTGTGTGATCGAGTTTGAAAAACACCAAACGGAACCACTGGATGGGTGGGCGTAGCTCAGCAGTGGAAGTGGTTGAACGCAAATGCGGTAAAACGTCCAATTGCTTTCGATAACTCTGCAAAACGTAAAATGAGATGTTAAATTGAACGCATAAACTGACCCCTCCCCCCTCCCGTCAACACAGCGGTGGTTATGTTGATTGCGAATGCACGGCAGTAACTGTTACTATGTTAATTTCTGAGACCAGGGAGTATTCCAGCCCTGGGAAGCTGACCTGGGCGGTAAGTGGCTGTTTTCGGATTGGTTGACCACCCGAGAATGTAAATTATGCGTAAGAGCTAACGATTACTACGCGACCAAGTTAGGTATGCTCAATGTCGGTATTCGATGAAATGTGATAAAACTAAATACTAAATACGTGATTCACGCTGTACTGATTAATCCATGAAAGTGAATCATGCATGATTTGGGATGATGCGGCAATCTCGTTCATGAGAAGCATGACATTTTCATTCAACGAGAGCACCACGTCTCTCTGACGGAATCTGTATATAGGATTCCGTTGAACAGGCAATTTAGGTAAATTTATCCTGCTCACTATATCCATCCCCGCATCTCTATGATTTACCGTAACTAAATAAAATGAATAAGTGATATCAGTTTCTTGTTATGGGATAGTTTTCATGCCCATTGGAAGAAGTGACTTTTTAAGGTTTGTTAGTAGTTATTTACTTCGTTATAGAAATACTTGCAGGTTGGAAATTCTTAAACGCACGAATTTTTACCATCAAATTCTTTCAAGCTGAGCCGGAAAAGAAAGGCAGACATAAATACAACTATACACGAATAATCTCCGCAGTATGGGCCTAATAAAATAATCTATTGGAAGTGGTGGGGAAATCGAGGTGAATACCACCAGCTCCGCTCGTTGCAGAAGTTTTATACTGCAACTTTTTGGAAAACTCCCTTAAGACCTTGGAAAATATAATTATGCATGCCTACGTCCCATTCTATCCCTTGGTGAGTTCAGCAAAATCCTCTGGCTGTAATAATTATACGAGAATGAACCTGACCTACGCTAACCCACCGCTCCACCACATTGGCTCGACTATCCGGTAAATCACAAGAGCTGAGGGGTCTCGTAGCGCTATAGCTGTCGGCCAGCTGACGTGATATCCTTTGCTCTTCATCCCACCGTAGTTCACAGCCCTTGCCCCCCTCGGCCTTTCCTGTGGAAAATCCAAAACTTCGCCCCTGGCGGCTCTGCGGCCCGCAGGGTTTTGCATATGCATGGTATTTCCATTCCAGAGCACTGTCCAGAGTTGAAGTGGCATACATCACGATAGTAACTCCCTCCCCGTACACACAAAACTACGTAATCCGCACGACATTCTCAGCCAACAGGACCGGCGCCTGAAAAACGACGAGACTTCCGACACCTACACGTGGTGAGTTGCGTAGATATCAAAATAGATATTTTTTCCAAAACATCAACAAAACAGTGATTTCCCATTTTTTTTGCGTCGTTTGTCACCACCGCAATTGACAGAAAAATCCTTAACACTGTATAAAACGGTGTTTAAACGAAAAACCACCAAAATCCAACGCGACGTTGAGAAGAAAAACCGCAAAAAAACCAAACTGTGATAAATAGGTGGGTAGTATTGGTGGGGGGGGGGGGGGGGGGGGGGACAAAAACTTGAAGTGCAAACTATCAAAGTAATATTGGTTTATTATTTCCAATGAACCATTGGAATCGAGCATCAAAAAAAATTCTAACCCCCCCCCCCCCCCCCCCCTTCAAAATTTGATGGTTTACGTTTCAAGGTATGTAGAATCCGAAAATGCAATAAAACAATTTCTGTCTGTCCGCGGTACACCGTACTTGGCCACTTTTCTTAGTTACCATGAAAAAAACGCTGCAAATCCCTGCACAACGGTTTATTATTTTGTATAGAATACCCTTCTGTTACAGATCACAGCTCTATGTATAGATAACCCGTCAATATAATATGATATGTACTATTCTATACATATTATGTAGATCGCAGACCCTCCTTAGGTTGGTACCTAACCCCGTACTCGTTACTAGGTACCTACCTAAATCACGAGTTAAATGTTGCTAAAATAATTCTGCCGATGACAAACAGTACCTAACAAAAAGAAACACACATAATGAAGTTCTGAAAAGAAATTGTTGATGAGGAGTGAAAAAAGTTGCAAAAGTACCTACCAACAAACTCCAGCCCCTTCTATTTAGATGGTATAATTTACCGTTGTGTAATAATTTACCGTTGAGTAATGATTTACCGTAGTAATAATTTACCCATCAATAATACTTCAACGTTTGTTCAAGTTTCACTACCTACCAACAAACTCCAATAGAGCCATCATTTTTCAAATTAAATAATATCACAGAACAACCAACTCGACTTCATACTCCGCCAATATAATCAGGTGATCCCTACCAATGATTGGCCGTATTCACAAATTCCTACTGTGGGCGCGTCTCTGGTTACGAGATTTGGTTTGGATTGTATACAATTTCATTCACACTGGAGTCGAAAATGCCTGTCGGTGCAAACTTCGGGGCCTTACTGTGAACGAACGGCTGGACGTACGATGCTCCGGATGGTCTTAAAAAACTCGCAAGTTCAAGAACTATTTAAAACCGTAAAAATATTTACGTAAAAAAATGGTATAGGCGTTTTGAAAATTTCAACCCCTATTTTGAACCCCTTAGAGATGACTCACAGTAACGTCGAGCTTCGAGGACCAACTAGACGCCGAACGGAACCTATAACCCGAATTTCATCAATTTTTTTTCATGGTAACTAAGAAAAGTGGCCCGTACGGCGTACGGTGTACGGCGTACGGCGTACGGCGGACAGACAGAAATATTTTTATTGCAGTTTTGGATTCTACATACCTTGAAACGTAAACCATCAAATTTTGAGGGGGGGTAAGAATTTTTTTTTTCATGCTCGATTCCAATGGTTCATTATTGAAAATAATAAACCAAAATAGAAAGATTAGTATTTGAAACAGCTGAAATATCAATTTTTCTGAGAACTTCTTGTACCAGTAGTAGACAATAACAAAATAAAATTTAAAAAAACGCATGTTGTAGCAGTCGACATGGGGTTTGGAGCAGTAGTCCACGTCTCGTTCGTGTACAGATCTAAAATATCGAACAAAGGAAGTAGTTATTCATCGCCTGAAGGATCAGCCTTGAATATTATCATTATTGTTACTTATTAGGTATTATTTAAAATCAAATTCAGATTGAATTACTGGAACATAAAAAGAAACTATTGACTATTCAAAATAGACAGAAAAGAAATATGATAAGAATTGTTAGGTTGATATTGTACGAATAAGTAGTACTTTCTTATGATTAAATTACAGCAAAAAGGTATGAGAATAGTGTCGACTATTGAATAGTCGACACTGGACTATAATTTCATTAATTAAAAAATTAATAAACAACTTGGAAGTGTTCTAAAACTAATCAATTACAAGTTGAAAACAAAAGGATCGTTAAATATCTTTAAATAAATTAGGGGGAAAACGTTTGCCAAGTTAGGTGGGCAGTATAGCTTCCTCACTTATTGTAACATGGACGTATGGAATCAGTTGGTAGACTGTTGGTAAAATATCGAATTTTGATTGATCGAATTTCATTGGACGGCAATGAAATTAATAGGGGGCCGTGTAAGGCCCTATACGGAAATTTAACTGAAATTGGCCCAGTAGTTCTAGATTTTTGGCTGTGACAACAACATCCGACATAACCCCCACCTACGCTCCAAATATCGACGCATTACTACAGTTTCTAGGGTAGTTATGGGCTCTACCAGAATTTCACGTTCCCGCATGCGCAGAACTGTAGGTACTTACCGTACTTTATCAGTGACTTTAATGTGGGACTATCTTTGGCCCTACCCCCACGTACCCTCCAAACCTCATCGCTTCACGAAGATTTCTAGGGCAGTTGTGGGCTCTAAGGATTTCAGTAATTTTTCATTGAATTTGATATGGGACCATCTGTGCTCCAACCGTCGCCTACCCTCCAAATTTCAACCACGACTGTTTTTTTCTGGTGGTTATAGGCGTTACAGGAATTGGCAAACATTTCTTGTTTGCGCGTGCGCATCCGAATTGTAGAGTCGGAATTTGATGAAATCGACGTGGAACCATCAGTGTACCATTCCACACCTACCTTCCAACTTTCAGCTCTTTTCGACGATTGCTAGGGTAGTTATGAGCTTTACAAGAGGATTTAACGTTTGTGCATGCGCACAGGAAAGTTAAAGTTTACAGTACTTTTTTTTTTTTTAAATGAATTTGATGTGGGACCATCTGTGGCCAAACACGCACCTACCCTCCGAATTTCAACTTATTACGACCATTATTTCGTGTAGTTTTGACCGGGACGAGGAACTGACCGCAGACAGACACGGAACCAAATAATATGGTCCTTGATGTCTGAAACTTAAAATGCATGTAGAAATTTTCATTTTGAAGAATTTTCGACTCCTGAGCGAATACAAAGCTTCTCTACCTTCGGTAGTGAGAAAGCAAAAACTGATCCATCTTGAGGCTCCTTGACCAAAACTCTGAAAACACTGGTTTTTGATGAGGTTTCCGTGGCCTAAATCACATGTTTCCCGCCGCCAGACTAACAGTTGTTAGGTACGTTAATATGGCTCATACGCTTATTTTTCTCAATTTTTCAACAGGAAATGAGTGTCGACTACTGTTGCTCTTACGTCAGGGTTCGATCGTTCTTCTGAAACTCGAAATCACGCTTTTCCCGAAGCTTCTCATTTCACGTCTAATGACCTGAAAAGAGACATCTCCTTGAATCGAAGGCCTTCCAAACCAACCTCCCAGGTGTTTTTCTTGACCGGACATCACTTTCCGCCCCTCTGCGACGTCGGGTGTCGTTATATTAATGAGTCCCGTCGTAATCTCCGGCTGCATGACACTGTCTATCGAGCAGGCTCCTCGACATGTACACGGTAAGTTGACGATGTAGTTCTTATTAAATACGTCTGCCTCCTTGCGGGTCCCAAATTTGACTATTGTGGACCAAACGACCGTCGTTTTTCGATTCTAGGTAGGGCGAAGTGTGGCACCATTCGACCACGTAAGAGACAAATTTTACCATTTTTGCAAAAAACTATGCAGATTAATACACAACGGTTTATTATTTTCATCTAACTCCCAAATTTTGGCTAATTATTTTTGATAATGAACCTTTGGAATCGAGCACGAAAAAAACAAACTAAAAATTAACCCCCCCCCCCCCCCCAAATTTTAATGGTTTTTCGTCTCAAGGTAATGAATCCGAAAATGGAATTAAAAAAATTCCGTCCGTCCGTAATTTCTCAATTTTCTTAGTTACCATGAACCAAATTAAAGAAATTTGGTTTGTAGGTGCCGTTTGGGGTCTAGTTGGTCCGCGAAGCTCGGCGTCACTGTCATCTCTACGTGGTGAAAAATAGGGATTGGGACTTCAGAACGCCGTAGTTCGATAACTCAACAGAAGAGTATGGTTTTTTTAAACGTTTTTAATTTGATCTTGAACTAAAGCATTTTTTGAGACTACCAGGAGCATTGTACGGTCAGCCGTTCGTTTGCACCGAAAAGCATCGTCAACATGATCGTGAATCAAACGGTATTTAAATTAGACCCAGAGATCATCGCTAGGGAACACCTGATTATAATCACGGATGGCTGTATGAAGTCGAGTTGGTTGTTCTGTGATATTATTTCATTTGAAAAATGATGGATTTTTTGGATTTTGTTGGTAGGTACTTTTGTAACTTGAACAAAGCTTCATGAATAAGAACAAATAATAATTAATGACTGAATTATTGAATCCTGCGCATTTTTATGAAACTGTAACTCCCTGTCCGGCTCCAGTACTCGATTTAAGGCTTTCCTGACGGGAGCTCGGTAGGTATTGACGACAGAAAACAGTGATCTACGCAGAAGGGGCATCAATACAGGTAAATAATAAACCGTTGTGTAATAATTTGCAGCGATTTTTGCCCAATGAATGAATTGATGGGTTGTTTTTTGCGGTGGATACCTCCGCGCACGCACACAGACACGATAAAAATCCCACCAGAGTCGAACTATAATCTCTCCAACGTTCAGCAATTAAAGATAACCATAAATACGCATTTTTCTACTGCCCCCATCTCATGTAATGCGCCATTTTGGCCCCATGAAACACACCCATCCGGTCATTCTTTTTGATGGTCGCTGAATCTAAGTAGGACCCTCGACATATTCCCAGATTTTCACCTAATTTGGATGAATCGTAAGGCCATGAACAACAAACTTGTACTACTAGTCAAACTTGTACTACCTCGCATAAACAGTTCAATTTTTTTCTTCCGCCGATTTGGTCAAGGTTTAAAAAACAACAAAATCCAAAATGACCATCTTTCTTCAAAAATGACATCACGGAATTGCGTAAATACCGTATGGTTCACACTCATGTCGAAGAAGCTTTTCTGTTCGAACTGCCTAATATGAACGAACGGCTGAGCGTACAATGCTCCGCGTGGTCTCATCAAATCCATAAATTGAGAATCAGTTTGAAAACGTCAAAAAAACCATAGGTACCCTTGTACTGAAAGTGTTCGTGCTGCGGCGTTTTGAAAAATTCAACATCAAAAATGTTCACCCCTTAGAGGTGACTGAAAGTAACGCCGAGCTTCACTGGCCAACTAGACCCCAAATGGGACCTACAGACCAAATTTCATTAATTTTGGTTTATGCTAAGGAAAGTGCGAAGTACGGCGGACGGATAGAACTGTATGTCATTCCATTTTCGGATTCTACTTCCGTTTAACGCAAACCGTCAAATTTTGAGGGTTAAAATTTTATTTTTCGTGCTCGATTCCAAAGGTTCATTTGGTGGTTATTGAAAACAATGAACCAACAATTTCTGCCTTTAGGTACGCCATACCCTTCGTTACTCACTTTTTGGTCCATTTTAGTCCAAAAAAACCTAGTCAAAATTGTGCATTTTTGAGGTTTTCGACGATTTTGAATCTAATAGGCCTATTTAAAACCCTATGCTAAATGTGTTTGTGAATCACAAAGCACAATTTTCCATAGCACGGAAGGAATAATAGGTAGGTGTTTCGCTTCTGAAGACCGAGATGAGTTAACGGTAGTTAACGGTTACGTTAGAACTCGCAGCGTATTAGGTACGCGTATCTGTCTACAACACATTCCCAACTCTGATTCTGAGGATGCAAAGTGTTAAATAATGGTTAACTAATGAGATTTTGCTCGCCTCGAGGTCAGACGGTGTAGGGTGTCTGTTGTTTCTTCTTAGGAAGGTAACTTGGGAGACGAAGGTTGCGTTCGTTCCAAAAGGAAAAATTCCAGTGCGTTCTAATGACATCAGAGATATCCATCGCAGCTTAATTAGGCATCAGACCTGCAAGGATATTAGCCGTCTCGATCTATTATTGGGAACATGTGAAATCGAATGTGAAACAAATAAAACTGGATACAGAAATACTCTCAAGGCGGAGATCATAACTGGGCGTATGCCGCTGTAGGTATAAATTCATTTAAGAACTGTGGACTTTGTGAGAAGGGTGAAGAGGCTTCTGTCACGCCATCTGACCCACCACCGGGTGATCTTCATTTGCAGAAATGCTATTCCAGGGCTGTATCTCCACTATCTTTGGTGTCGATAGATCAGAGAATGTGAGATAATGGAGACAGAGCCCTGGAATAGAATTTCCGTAAATGAAGGGTCAGATGGCGTGACAGAAGCCTCTTCACCCTTCTCACAAAGTCCACAGTTCTTAAATGAATTTATACGTCTGATAGATCAGCGAATGCGTGACATCATCACAGCTGAACCGTAGTAGAGGCAAAAGAGAGTAGGGCGACTTTCGCTTTTCAAGGGCTCAGAAAGGGCTGAAATTGTGGAGGTTGATAGGGCTTGGTAGGTATACAAAGGGCAAATTAGAGCCCGATCCGACAGTTAGGGCAGCATAGCTGGAGGAAATATCCATTGAGTATATGGAGACAATTAGGTAACTTTTTAATTATTTCTTATTTTAAATCATTTAAAACGCTGCAAATCCCTGCACAACGGTTTATTATTTTGTATAGAATACCCTTCTTTTACAGATCACAGCTCTCTGTATAGATAACCCGTTTATGCTAAGGAAAGTGCGAAGTTCGGCGTACGGACAGAAATTTTTGTTTTGCATTTTCGGATTATACGTACCTACCTTGAAACGTAAACCATCAAATTTTGAGGGGGGGTTAGAATTTTTTTTTTTTTTTTTCATGCTCGATTCCAATGGTTCATTATTGAAAATAATAAACCAAAAAGTTAAATTCAATAATTCGTTTCAGTTAAATTTTAAATCGCCACTTTGCTACTTATACCAATTCTACCTATTGTTAAAATCATGCCTCACAGAAAGACATTTCAGAGTGAAACATGAAGGAGCGAACTCTAGCCTTAGGAAAATTAAGGCAGGCGTTCCTCAAGGAAGTGTGGTTGGGCCGCTGCTATATCTTCATTATACGAATGATGTCTCAAGCAACGAGGACACAACTGTTGCTACTTTTGCTGACGATACTGCCATACTATCGGTTGGGGAATCCGTCGAAGAAGCAACTTTAGAATTACAGCGTACCGTTAACGATATCTGTGAATGGACAAAAAAAATGGCGTCTTAAACGGAATGAACTAAAATCTACTGTAATGAACGTCACATACAAACAAGTAATTTGCTAATTATGTTGAACGAACAACGGATACCCATAATAGGTAACACGGCTAGATACTAGGGAATAAATCTTGATACAAAATTGAAATGGAAAGAGCATGTAAAGAAGAATTTAGAACGATTGAAGATTAAGTTTAGAAAATTGTACTGGTTACTCGGTAGGCGTTCTGAGCTTTCCATACACAACCAACTGCCAATTCACAAGCGAGATTTGAAACCTGTGTGGACATATATATGGTATTCAGCTCTGGGGCTGTTCGAAAAAGTCGTACACCAAGATTACAACAAATTTCCAAAATAAGGTACTAAGGAGCTTTGTAAATGCCCCCTGGTATGTGCGCAATGACGACCTCCATCGTGTCCTTAAAATGGAAACCGTCTGTGAAGTGATCAAGCAACGTGCAATCAAACACGAACATCTGCTTCATGGTCGTACAAACCCCGAAGTTCTTCGTCTCCTAGACAACAGCAATGTCGTCCGGCGACTTGATAGGACCAAATCCTTGGACCTAGTGACATTATGTGACAGTTATGTGGGGCTAACTTCTAGATCTACAGCACAGCCACTGGGCTGTTAACTCTGCTAACTGTTAAAATATTCTACAAAAGTAAATTAACTTGATGGGCTTGATGGGGTTGTTATGTTACTGGTAATCAGTTTATAATATCGATGTTAAAAAAAAAAAAAAACAAAAAAAACACTTTGCTACCAAACCCAATTTTTCTCCCACTTGCTGGGTAGTTACTACAATAATCCGGCTCAGATCAATTTTGTCGAGATATGAACTTTAGGCTACATACTTGAATGTTAGGCATACTAAAAAATCATAACTTACGCATTGTACAAAGAATCTTAGACTAGGCACTGAACTGTTATACTCGTAGGAAGTAGGTAATACAAATTTGTAAGGTTCAAGTCCAAGTAAGGTTTTAAACACAAAAAATGGTTCCACAAACCACATAATAGAGGAAAGAGTGACTGAAACGACCGACATTTAACTGATCGAATATTTCACTCTCGACTAGCTTCCTTGCATCACCCATATAGACTACATACCTACATCTAATAACACATTACTAACCTATTACTGGTATAGTAAATGTACGGAGGTTACTGTACTTTACCGATATCCAGTAATGTATAAATTTCCTTAATATATTTAAATGCCTCAATCCTTTCCTTGGCACCGCCAACGAAACCGTTATTTAGGCCTGCCACCACCACTGCGTGCAGATGTCTTGTAGGATCTTCTAATAAAAAATCTTAAAAATTGTTCTTGTAGGATCTTCTAAAATCTCATCCATTACAGGTGAACCAACCATCAGTTCAATGAATTGAGGACAATCAGGTAGAAGTTTGGAATGTTTTCAAAATTCCATCATGGTTGAGATGTTGAATTGTCTAATAAAACCCCTCGTTATAATAAACTGTTTTTTATCCCCTAATTTTCAAATCAACAGGTATTATTAGCTATAATCAGCCTAAGCTTAACGGATGTATCCTGCGTTCCTCAAGAGCCTGCAAGTGTAACACCCATCAAGAGTTTCCTGCACGGAACAGGAGTAGGACAAACAAATCGTCATCATTCTACCCGTGATTTCCACGGTAAGCCTATATGTTATCATGTTTAAACGTTACGTATAGGTACAGATGCAATTTTGGACAATTCACCTTTATTTTTAGTTTACTTTTCACTACTATTAACGTCAGAATCACAAGAAAATCCCCACCAAACGAGTCCATTGGTAGAAAAACTCATTTTGGCAAAAAATTGAGTTACGGGTTGTCTCTCGCCCTCTGTCGCTATTTTAATATTGCTTAAAAGTTTAAAACAACCAAATTTTTCAGAGCATGAGGCAGCGTTAACAAATTCACACCAAAAGCAAGGAATAGCCGTGGAGGCCTCTCCTTCAAACCCAAACGTTGAGTATGGACTGCCACCCGATGTAAGAACCAAAAGCAGCTCTTATTTGAGTATTGCATGCTAAACATGGTTTTTAATGATTTTACCATGATCGACTCGAAAAATCTGTTTATAGGTATTTTTAGCCAGGTAAGTTTGACCCAAGTCAACTATCATAATGTCAGTCAAAATGTCAACTCATAATAATAATAATAATAATAATAATAATAATAATATTTATTGGCAAAAAATCAAATTATTGATACCTAGTCGTTCCATTCCAGGGCCAATCACTGAAGAATTGGTATCATCAAGGCCAGCAACATTCTGATTTGCAAAACAGTGACAAGTCTATAAAATACAACGTTATCCAAGGATCGGCCAACTCCGACCAGCTTCGGTCTTTTCCTCATGAGCTCAGTAACGAAGAGTTGATTTTATCTTACGTTCCACCAGTGGTGTCCCGCACTTTTGATCAGTATTCTGGGCTAGAGTATGCGGATTATGCTCCTTACCACCACGAGAAATACTCAGCTGGGATAGCAAAGAGTGAGCAGCCGTCCCACCCAAGCCAATCACCTCGTGAGGGATATGATAAGCAACCGTACCAAAATCAGCATGAAATCTCTGAGCACAGCTCTAACTCGTACCCGCCATCAGAAGGTAAGATCTTAACAAGTGATGACAATAGTGGTTATGGTGAGCATAAGAATCAGAGGGTTCCAAGCCGTAGCGAAGAAGTAACATTTGGACCAGCACCTGAATCGGAAGGTCCTTACCAAAGCTATCGATATTCGCAAGATGCTCAGCAATCCGAAACTGATACGAAATTCCAAAATCCATCATACTCGTATCCACAATATGAAGTTCCGACTGTGTCATCCCAGACAGAGGCCACATTCCGAAATCCAGAATATGAAGCACCACCAATGGTATCAGACTTTCAGCGCTCTCAGACTGTGAAGTCATTCCAAAATCCATCATATCCGAATCAAAATTATGAAGTGGGTGCTGTGGTAGCAATTGCTGATCGCTCCCAAGCTGTGAACTCATTCAAAAATCCGTCATACACGAATCCAAAGCTTCCAGCTGTCGCTTCAGATGTTCAACGCTCTCAAACTGAGACTGCATTCGACAACCCGGACTACAAAGCTCTGCCTGTGGTATCAGATTTTCAGCGCTCCCAAAAAGAGGAATCATTCCCAAATCCGTCAAACCTGAATTTAAAATATGACGCTGCGCCGGGGGTTTTAGATGTTCAGCGCTCCAAAACCGAAGAGTCATTACACAATCCATCACAGCCGAATCCAAAATATGAAGCTGTGCCAGGGGTTTCAAATGTTCAGCGCTCCCAATCTGTGACGTCATTCCAAAATCCATCATACCCGAATCCAAAATATGAAGCTGCGCCAGGGGTTTTAGATGTTCAGCTCTCGAGAACCGAGGAATCATTACACAATCCATCATACCAAAATCCAAAATATGAAGCTGCACCTATGGTATCAGATGGTCAGCACTTCCAAACTGAGGAATCATTTCGTAACCCATCATACCCAAATACAAAATATGAAGCTGCGCCAGGGGTTTTAGATGTTCAGCTCTCGAGAACCGAGGAATCATTACACAATCCATCATACCCAAATCCAAAATATGAAGCTGCGCCTATGGTATCAGATGGTCAGCACTTCCAAACTGAGGAATCATTTCGTAACCCATCATACCCAAATACAAAATATGAAGCTGCGCCAGGGGTTTTAGATGTTCAGCTCTCGAGAACCAAGGGATCATTACACAATCCATCATACCCAAATCCAAAATATGAAGCTGCGCCAGGGGTTTCAGATGTTCAGCGCTCCAAAACCGATGAGTCATTATACAATCCATCATACCCGAATCCAAAATATGACGCAGCGCCAGGGGTTTCGGAAGTTCAGCGCTCTAAATCTGTGACGTCATTCCAAAATCTAGAATATGAAGCTCCGCCATTGGTACCAGGCGAGCAGCGTTCCCAGTATGTGACGTCATTTCAAAATCCCTCATCCGCGAATTCAAAGTATGGAGCTCCAGTTCTGGGATTAGATGTTCAGCACTCCCGGACTGAATCGAAATCCCAAAATCCATCATATCAAGCGTATGGAGTTCCTCCTGTTGTATCCCAAAACGCGAAAACCGCCACAGCTCAACAATCTTTCGTAGCGAAATACGAAAACGTGAAGGTCGGAGCGCCTGAAATCATCCGTCCAGCTGTTCAACGTCCAACTCACAATGTTCCGTCTTACCCCAGCTCGAACGGGCATCGCAGTGTCATTTACGACCACCAAGCTCCACAAGGAAGCCAAACATTCGACTTTCCTGGGGCAGCGACGTATAACTCCAAGAGTTCGTACGGTTTGCCTGTTTACTCACCTTCCGGTGCCGACAGTCGTGTCCGCCAAACTCTAAAGCCCGACTCGGCTCCCCGAAAATCTCTGAACTCAGCCTACGAGGCTTCTCCATATCAGACTGGACAACGCGCTGGCTATGAAGCGCCAGAGCGTTACGAAACACATAGTCAATCTCCATTGATCGGGTACACACCACCTGTGAGGTACATTGCTGTCTTCCAAAACCATCGTGCTCCTGGCAAAGCTGACATCTCTACCGCGTCCTACTTAACCCAGGCTCTTCACGATCAACCACAGACTCAAAGTAAGTATTATATAGGTAATTTAACTTCTTTTGTTTTCGTTTTTTTTGTGAGTACTGTTATTTTGTAGTTACATGCACTACTAATATTTAAATTGTGTTCTCTGTTGAGTCGTGAGTATTGCTTACATTTGGTCGACTACGACTCTACGGGGCTCCTGTCTTAGTGAAAGGAAACACTGGTGGGGCTCAACGTATTTATTGAGAAAGCAGCTGCTATAATTTCGTAGGCGAACTTGCCAACTACTTCAGGCTTGTTGTGAGACACGTTGTCCTATATGACTATCCTCCTTCCCTCCCAAGCAGGCACCGGGCTGGTGCAGCCATCTGTGTGTCCTTACAAAAGGTTGCTAGGCCAGCTACGCTGCACTAAGTTGTTTCTGTGTTCGTTATAATGCTTAACGGTCTTACAGAGTCGTCTGTCCTCAGGGGATTGGAAGCCTATCCCAGGCCCGATTCACTTCCACTCAGTATCAAATCTTTTACAGTTAACCTCAAATGGAATTATTTTAGCCAAAACATATAAAAAGGAGAGAAAGCCACAGCCAACAGACATACATACAGATACAGAAATACAGTGTTTCCTTTCACAAAGAGAGGAGCACCAGAGTCGTAGTCGACCGGAGAATTGTAAACTAATTAAATTGTTCAAATTTTCATATTACTGTCAATTAGAAACTGCATTGATAGGTATGCAGTGGTAACTTACTTTCTACGTAAATATAATTTCATTTCCTCCACATTTGATATCAAATCATACTATAAATTTCAAATGTTCAACTTGAATCATTTATCCTTCCAGCTGGGCGAACAGTAGCAAGCAGCTATCACAAAGCTGGCGTCCCCATTGGTAAGAAGCAAAAACGTTTCTATATTTTCTATCTCACTTCCCAATGTTAATCGATCTACTTGTCTACTTTCAAACTGAGTATCTACTACCAATTAGAGGAAATGTGCCTTGCATGTTGGTAGTTCCATTTTATAATCTATTTAAATACACTGATTAGGTCCCAAACTAGCATGAATCTTCCACCTACCTAATTTTAGTACGTATTTAATAGTACAAACAATGAGGTTTGAGGCAAGAAAACCATTCCCTCTCACTGGTCAGTAATATTATCTTCAACCTCACAATCGATTGGCTATGTAATTTCATGATTAATTAATTAATTTCGTCCCTAATTAATACATACATCATCATTGACATGCACCACTACTGGTAGGTATTATGAGACGTAATATGGCTCCTCTTAAGCAGCCTTGGAAGATTAACATTATATCTCGTGTAGACATACTGAAGCTGGGTGGTAAGGATTAGGTTTGCAGCTGCGAAGCGATTTCTAGTCGTCCAGTTGACGGTTCGTCTATTTTACTGAATAGCTCCCAAGTATATAATATTTTCAGTGAACGCTCGACTTACATTTATGATAAGTATGAAAAAAGATACACAGCAAAAATAGGCGATGAATGATCAAAATGACCGATGTGGTAGCGGATGAACGAAGGATGATGCTTGATCTCTTTTGAAAGGGATAGAAAATTCCAAGATGGCCGCCAGCTATCTCTTTTAGAAGTTTCTGAATAACTGTCATGGATATAAAAAAACGTATTTTGCCAAAACAAATAGTTGGACGGAAAAGAGATATTATCTCTTTTGCTTAGTGAATAGGCCCCCAGGTGCCTTACGAAATTTTGAAAACAGTTTCAAATTCTCCCTATGTACCACGCTACTTTACTTCCATGTTCCTGTTATAATGTGGAAATGGAAGTATGGTGATACCGTCAAAAACAGGTTTCAAGAAAACAATGGGGTTCTTGTTCAGAAGCTCAAAACGAGTTTCTTGAAGGGGTTTTCCGCTTGATGGGCGGAAGGGATCATTTGCAGTTTTTCGTAACTCCTGTCCGTTTTGTGTTTCAGTTTTACCGATGTCGCCGTACGACTACAGGGATTCTCCCGCTGGCTCCATTTCCTCTACTTTCATAAGCAAAGACGTTGGAGGCGAAACGCATCCCGTGGCACCTGCTTACCGCAGAGACCCCTCGCCTCAGACAGCATACGGCATACCGAACTTCTAACTGGTGAACCTAAATTTACAGTTTCCATTGAACGAGCCTCTCGTTAAATCCACTCAACTCCACCCTTGCCCTCCAAATCGGAATAATCAACTACTCGGTTATAATTATAACCTACCTATATGTTTGTAAGACGTCCCCAAAATGTCTTATTTCCTTCAGTATATACAACCAGACAACGATATTTCAATGCAGGTAACTGAGACGCGAGCAGGATACATGAAATAACAACACTAGGTACCATACATATTTTTATTCGTACAGTTGAAAATATAAATTTATTAAATACGAGAGTTCGGGGGTGGTATTATAAACACAGGGAAGCATGAATTATACTCACAACAAAAAACAGATTAACATTCAGTTCTATTCCTTCCGTATCTAATTTCACGGAATAGATTATTGAGTTGTACAGTTTCGTTCATATTTACACTTGCGTAAATGTGCCAGACCGTTCTTCTTGAAATGTGAATGTTTTGATTATTTACAATATTTACAGGTTAACATTTTTGGCTACCTAATTATAATAGTTTGGAGCACAATTCTGTGTACCTGCGTTCTGTGTGTATCCCAGTGCCTTAAAAATGATCAAGATGTTTCCGAAACAGAGCCTCGATATTTGTGTCTACTGCTGCAAAATTTAAATATAAAATTCAGGGTTTCATTAGATGGACCGAAGTGGTGAGCAGCTAAATAAACGGAAGTAACAATGATGAAAATCTGAATTACAACTTGTCAGTAGTCTACACAGTTAGTTATCATCCTGTATTGAGGAGCAGTGTGTTTAGGTTCATTTTCAGCGGAGAAAACATTATACCTTAGCCCAGGCAAACTAGACTTTGTCTGCCAAAAATCATGTAAAGCTGGGAATGATTTTAAATCATTTCGGAAATCCCAAAATAAGAGTACAGTTACGAGTTTGCGACGGTTTCTGAGGCGAGCTAAACTTTTGGGAGCCAAATGATCGCGAATTTTTTGCACCTCTCTCAGTTATCTCTCAGCTGATCACATCTAAACGGTGCATCTTACAGAAAATGTCAATCTTGGAAAAATTAAAGAGCATAATATTCTTGTTGTTGATGTTAAAAAGAGCCAAAATTTCGCGGTTTTTCAGCTCCTAAAAGTTTACATCACTCACGAAACCGTCGTAAACTCATATTACTCGTATTCTGGGATGCCCAACTAAAGTTGTTTAAAATTATTCCCAGCTTTAGACGATTTCTTTGCAGGCGCGGCCTTTTTTGGTCTAATTTGCCTGGGCTAACTGGTTCCTAGATATAAATATTTAATGGGAAACATGCAGTTGTACGCCAATTTTCCATATGAGTCATGTTGAGTTGTACATAGACACGCTGTTGGTCCAATAATATTAGGAATGAAACTGTGCGACAAGCAAGAAATTTGAGATAATTTACGATTATACCTACGAATCTATTGATCGGAGGTTGATAGAAATCGTCTGGATTTGAAGCGGTTTTTAAATGAAACCGCCACATCTTACACCCCATGACAGTTTTGTTAATACAATAGTTAGGGATTCAAATTTTCAGAGTATAAACCGACATGAAATCCCAAAGGAGCGACCAGCAAAATCCACGAATAGTGATGGGGAACTATCGATAGAATCTGGTAAATTAAATATCGATATTTTTGGACTATCGGGACTAGGTATCCAATGTTATTGACGATACTGTCGCTATAAAAATATTAAAAAAAACGCTGCAAATTACTACACAACGGTTCATTATTTACCTGTATAGATGCCCCTTCTGCGTAGATAACTGTTTCCTGGGTCAGTACCCTCGTGCTCCCCCCAGAAAAGCCCTAAATCGAGAACTGGAACCGGCCCGGGAATTACAGTTTCATAAAAAAAATGTAAAAATGTACCTCACAAGCTCCTGCTCATTAAAACCTCAAAAAACCCCTTGACAAACCCTACTTTTACACCAATTTTTCACCCATAACACGGGGGTGTATTCCAATCGGGCTGGCGCGCTTCGGAGAACAACTAGGGCCCAAATTGATCCCGTTTGCGAAATAACGACGATTTTAGACCAAAATTTATGGTAAATTTAAGGCTGAAACTTCGTTATAACCCCAATTCGCGGGTGCTCGTTGATCAAAATGGACTTCATTTTCGGTCTCCTCGCACTAAAAAACATGGAAAACGATACCTCATAAGCTCATGTTACTAAAATACCAAAAAACCCTATTTTTACACCCGTTTTTCACATATATTATTACCTTTATTTATATATTTCGATCTGGCTGCAAAGTTTTGCGAAAGAATGCATTTTTTAGACCGAAAATAAAGTAGGTGTGGATGGTACGGCGTGCGGCGGACGGACATTGCGTTTTTGGAACCTCGAAATGTAAAAGCAAAAATGTTGAGGGGTAAGTAGTTAAAAAAACTGTTGAAAAAAAGAAAAATTTCCTATTACCAAAATAAAATTAAAACAATACCTTCCTACTTGAAAAATTAAACTATAGTTACTTGAATTACATAAGTATTTCTATATTTAAATGTATAAGGAGAAATTGTTTTCAATCGTATTTTTCTCAAAGCGGTCATTCGATGGGACTGGATGGGATCAACCCTACCTTTGTGAGAAATTTTTTAAAATGAAAAAGCGGTTTTATTTTCATTTTTCACAAATAGTAAATGAACATAAAGCATTTGGTTTACCATTACGCCTCAAAAGGGGGCCGCTTATGGGAATCCGCCAAGGGCCGCGCCAAAGTTGAATCCGCCACTGCACAAAGGTGTTGTTGAACTAACGAATTCTGATTAATCAATTTTACATAGGCAATACAAACGGGCTTCGTGCTCTCAAGACTTATATCTAAGAGGAGGTAGGTACTGACAGGTTATCCAGTGGTTTCTGACAGGTTATCCACGAAACAGCTGCTTTGTGGCCGGCAGCCTTTGTTTCTGAAATCTCTTGATAAGACCACTTTACGACGAGCAATTTATTGTTGACGCACGGGCGAGGGAGAGAAATTCTTGTAGGAGGTGTCGGGCGGACAGGTATCATACGGGGAGCTCTTCCCGTTTGACGACTCCCAAGGAAATGGCGATCTGACGTGTCTTGGAGACGACTTGTTCCTGCACGAGGGCGAAGGCCGTCGCGATGAGGATCAGACCGAAGAGGATGTAGAGGCAAACTGCGAGGAGTTGCAGCTGACTATCCGCCTTTTTGTGGCGGCTCGGCACCAGGTCGCTGAGTCCTGAAATGCGGAAGTTCAATGGTTGGAAATTCAAATACATGTTGCCAAACCTACGCTGATTTATTTGTTGGACATTTAATATCATTAAGGAAACCATATACACGAGCAAATTGTATATTATACTTCATAAAATTTTATACAATTAATTATTTAATAAAAATTCCATAATAATATTTTAATGAATTTTTCCATAACAATTATCCACACCTAAGGTAAGTAAAGAGGCCACACGAAGTAAGTAAGTAAGAATAATTACCTAATCCATTTTCATCAATTTAAGTTTTATTCATTTTGATCCCTTTGTATCCATTCTTATACGTTTTTCAATTTGTATCCATAATAATTCAACAGGTATTTAATGAAACTTCTACAATAATTCAATTCCATAATAATGATAACCTGCCTATTCTACGTTCTAGAACTCACGCGAATGCACAATCTGCAGTTAAAAAACGCTGCAAACTATTACAGGACGGTTTATAATTTACCTGTATAGATGCCCCTTCTGCGTAGATCACTGTTTTCTTTGGTCAACACCTACCCTCGAGCTCCCCCCCAGGAAAGCCCTGGAGCCGGCCCGGGAATTACAGTTACATAAAAATGCGCGGGATTCAATAATTCGATCATTAATAATAAATTATTTGTTGCTATTCATGAAGCATAACGTTTGTTCAAGTAACAAAAGATCAACAAAATCCAAAAGAGCCATCATTCTTCAAATGAAATTATATCACAGAACAACCAACTCTACTTCATACAGCCATCCGTGATTGTAACCAGGTGTTCCCTAGCGATGATATCTGGGCCGGATTTATACCGTTTGAATCACGATCATTTTGATGAATCTTTTCGGTGCAAACGAACGCAAAAATTCTTTAGTTTGAGATCAGTTTAAGAACGTAAAAAAATTATTATTGAAAATAATAAACCAAACATTTCAGTCTGTCCGCCGCGCCGCACGCACTACTTCGCACTTCTTAGTTACCATGAACCAAAATTAATGAAATCTGGTTTGAAGGTCCCATTTGGGGTCTAGTTGGCCCGCGAAGCACGGCGTTACTGTCAGTCGTTTCTAAGGGGTGAAAAATAGGGGTTGAAATTTTCAGAAAGCCGTAGCTCGAAAACGTTCAATAGAAGGGTATGGGGTTTTTTTTACGTTTTTAAATTGAATTTTGAGTTTGAATTTTTGGAGACCACCCGGATATCATCGCTAGGGAGCACCTGATTATAATCACCGATGGCTGTATGAAGTAGAGTTGGCTGTTCTGTGATATTACTTCATTTGAAGAATGATGGCTCTTTTGCATTTTGTTGATAGGCACTTTTGTAACAACAAATAATTTATTACTAATGATTGAATTATTGTATCCCGGACATTAGATGAAACTGTGATTCCCGGGCCGGCTCCAGTACTCGATTTAGAGTTTTATCCTGGGAGGTGCACGAGGGTAGGTATTGACCAGAAAACAGTGATCAACGCAGAAGGGGCATCTATACAGGTAAATAATAAGCCGTTAGGTATGTAATGTTTTGCAGCGTTTTTTTAGTTCCATTATCAGATTCTACGTACCTCGAAAAGAAAACCATAAAATTTTGAAGGAGGGGGTTAAACTTATTTTTTTTCATGCTCAATTCCAAAGATTCAATTTTGAAAATAATAAACCAAAATGATAGCTTTGAACATCCTGATGAGAATATAATTACGGCATATTATTTTCTCTTGCGAGTTCAGACAGTTCCTCGGATCCCCCCCGAGTTCGTAAATTATCGATATTACGAGGGATTTGTTCAAATTTGAGGAGTCGGTCCCTAAGAGCCACTGCCAGCATTTGTGGTATTTTAAACGGCAGCAGTGCTCCTGCGACTTCAAATTCAGGTATGAGTACCTACCCGAGCACTCAATCAGCATAGTAGGTGTCCAACTACTCACCTATTGTCGTGAGTGCAGTAAATGTGAAGTAGAGGCCTTCCAGGTAGGAGCGACGATCGCCCCACGCTGTGAAAAACCAGGCGCCTGCGCAGACGTAGAGGATGATCAGGAGAACGGCGACAAGCGGCGGTACAGGGGGCCGACGCGGAGGCGGCGGCGCCGCTCTGGGTGGCGGCGGCGTCCCAGGTCGTGGCATCTCGCTCCCACCACGCCATATCAGCGGCATACGGCTGGGCGTGTCGTTGAGTGCAGGCCTGTAATCGCATGAAATTAAATTAAATTAATTTATTCCCAAAAATGAACTTGGAAGTATTCCTTATTCAATGTTCCTTACATAATATTCCTTACAAACAGTTATATTCTTTACTACATTACACCTAACTCTTGTATTAATATGAATATAAATAGAAGTTTTCTTGTGGCACGAACTAAATCACTCGTGATGAAATCGTGGAAACCAATTTCAAAGAAAAAAACGGAGTTATTGAATGGTTATTTGTGAAAGGTCTATTTCCACCAATACACGAAAAATACACTGTTATATACCGGTTTTGGTGACCAAGCCATCGCCAGTAACAAAAATAAATACTAAGTTGTTACTGACGATGGTTTGATCACCGAAACCGGTATAACAGTGTATTTTATGAGTATTAGTGGAAATAGACAACCTTTCAATAACTCCATTTTTTTTTTCTTTTTTTGTGGGACAACAATGGACAGCCGCTGCTAGAGTCCACTGCCCACATTTATGTGCTCTAAATTTCATGGTTCAGTTCTAGCACATTTTGATTTCTGATGTTTTAATGCTTGGATGCAGACAAGAAGGAGATGAAGGAAGTCAAATTTGATCCACTTTTGAAAAAATATTTTTATCATCAAAATAGTTCCTCTTTCCTTCGTGAATCACCATCCTACACACCGTAAGGTGAATTAATTTTAGCCCTTAATTCCAATTTTTCATATCCCAAAAATCCCAATTTGACCCCTATTCTGTTGAAAACAAGTTAAATGATATTTTTCTGTCTTTAATCACCCTTCCATACCACTTTCAGTGATTTTATATCAACTGTTCACGGTTTTAATAGTTTTTACCGATTTTTGACCCCTAAAACCTCTAATTTGAACCCCTTAGAATTTTTGAAAATTACTAATCTCCGAACTCATACTTTTGTTTGGCAATACGAACATTTTGGCGAAATTTGGAATTTTTATCATGCAACCTAGGTAAGACATCTGGAGTAACGCATAAATAAATAAATATATAATTATAGATATATATATACAAAAATGTTTGTTAAAATCTAGGGATGAACTCAGGATGCTCTGAAACGGATTTGCCTATTAAAAAAATGCCGAAAATATATATGTTCTGAACATTTTTGACCCATCCCAATAGCTTCATTTTCTCTGAAAATTCGCTAAAAACGAGTCAAAGGAAAGGGGAGGCTCAGGCGGTAGGGGAGAAAATCATGGGCACTTCTGACCAACTTGTGTTGTTTGGATTTTTATGGGATTATTTTGCGAGGTACTTTTCACTCGAAACACAGTAGGTAATTGTTGAAAATTTTAGGTACTTTTGATTAAATTAAATACCTACCTGTAATGTTAGAATAATGATTAGTAACACGATTTTTTACAGAACAATTGTGCCATGTGAATTAGGGTTTTTTCTAATCTTACTGTAGGTATTATCTTTTGCGCAAAACTAATGAAGTTTTCTTAGGTGTTCTTTAGAGTAATGAAATTTTCTTTAGAAACTAATGAAGTTTTCTTTTGGGTCTTTAAAAAAACCTAATGTTTTTTTAGACTAAAAAAATTGTTGGATGTTAAGCAAGTGTACATACTACCTAATCCCTATATTTATACCAATAACTGGTGATAAAAAAGAAGGAGTCTCAATGGCTCTAATGCCACATTAAGAACCCCTTTGGGTCACATTTATTAGGCTACCTGCTTTGGGAAAGTGGAAAATGACATTTTTCAGAATAATGTGTTTCATGTTTACATTGTAAAGGAATTTTCGGACACTTGAACCCGAGATTCTGGGAGGGCATCTCTACTGACAGACAATTTTGCTTCGGGAATTTAAGGCCTTCTAGAGGTTCAAAAATCCTTTAAAATACCATATTAGGGCACACAGGGCAACTATTTAGATTCACCGAACTTATGACACCAAAGGAGCAGGTCTTCCATACCTATGTCCTTGTGAGTACCGAATTTCTAACAGGTTTTACTGCAGACTGAGCCCTACGCTGACTTTTAGATTGCATTTGTCTCGCAGTTTATGAATTAACAAAACAGAAACAGATACAGGAGTGATATAAAATACCAGGAGTCCATTATTTATATAATGTGCCTACTTATTGAATTTCAGCAGAACAGATTCTTTTAGCGGTTTTTCGGAGATAATACAACCAAAGTAAGTGATTGAAATGAAGAACCTTCACCCTTTCTCATTTTGGCTATCACGTGTTGTAATTCAATAATCCACTACCGTACATTCTAAAAATACAATAATTCATTACGTTTTAAGCTGATAAAAAACTGTGACTAACGATTGTATAGCGAGAAAACTGCCTCGTTGAATATTGAACCAAGTAATTTCATTCTCATCAAAACTTCGCTTTTTTCAGCAGCTGCCAAAATTAGGAAAGTTTGAAGCTGAAACCTCGAAAAATTAACAAGTAAGCGCGGGAGAACTAACGCCATAACTCTTTCCCGCCGATGAGGAGGTTTTTAAGCTTCAGATTACAAAACTTTTGGGTACTGAAGGAGTCAGTATCCGTCAGGCAGCCGAAGCCCTTGATAGACGGTTCAAGACAGATATGAATAGATTCAGGTTGTAACTTTATTGGGTAAATTAAAACTAATAGACTTACTGCCCAAATAAAATACCCACTTTCGAGGCTGTTGTACTTGTTGATTACGTTCCTTTTTCCAGCAGTTTCTCTTTAATTTTACTGATAAACTTTGGAAGTTTGTTGCATAGGTTAGACCGTGCAACCCCCAAAAAAATAACGCATTTGCCAAGAAGTAGACGTTCCAACTTCTAAATGCCGTTTTGGTGGCCCGAAAAAGTTAAGATATCCCGATATCGCAAAGATAGGTTTATAGAACTGTCGTTGAAAACTCCAAGTTTTTAAACTTTCAAGCTAGATCAGGGGGATCGAAAAATGAATTGTTTCCCAGTCCGGGAGGCTTGGGAATATCACCATTCGATTCAGCGTTGGTAATAACGCTGAAACCAACCCAGGTCATGAGAGACCCTTGTAAGATGCGGAACTCTCAAACGCACCGAAAACTCCTTGTTTTTCACATTCAGATGTCAAGTAACGATAAAATTGAGAGTTTTCGTAGTTTTTAATAAATTAATATATTATTATAGTTGTTTGGTGTTGTAATATTCAAACATTGATTCTTGTGAGCTGTAGCAAACGCTGATGGCCATCTAACTTGAAATGACTTTCACAGATATGTTTGTGAATTAATTTCTGTTACAAATACCGGGTTTCTGGATAGGTAAGTACTCAGAAGCATAAAAATCAGTATACCTACAACGAGGTGTGGAACCACGTTTTTTGGCATTGTCGTCGTTGGATGTGAAGTTTCACCCAATGCCTTCTTAGGACTTCAATGGGAGTTTATTTTACGAATATCACAGTAGGAATCATCGCGCAATTAAAGCATGTTAAATTTGGGACTGATGGGTTTGTTCATAATGCTGTTCCAGTGCCAAACTTGGGAAGACCGATTGACCGGTCTTCCCAAGGTCCGAAGGACCTTTGAAAAAACCGATGAAACCCTGGGTTGAAATGTACAGGTGCTTATTTTTATTACGTAGCATGAATGTAGTAGGTATATGGAGAATAATATTATAATGGTTCATGGATTAGCGGGGAAAGCAATAAGTACCCTCGAGCGCTGCCATCTGGTAAAGTGACGTCACACGTTTGAAGGTACGTAGGTAATTTTCGGAACGAGGTTTGGATAGTTTTACGAAACCATTCGTTTTTTCCCATGTTTTGACAACCCTGGTCGGTTAAATTTAACATGCAGGATAACTTGAGCCGCTCTTAGCACAGCGACATCGTCGTATCTTCCAGATTAAAAAAAAATTAAAAATAAACAATTAAATAATAATGACAACTGCACGTCTTGGAAAAGCAAAAGATCTCATTTCAGTCTCTACTTTCACATAAAAAAATAAAAATGAAACGTGGGTGTGGTGAACGGGTAGGTGTGTTCACAGCTTGTCGTGAACGGTGGGTTTTCACGGCAATAGGTCGGCGAGAGGAGGGGTCACCAGAGAGTCGTGATTTCCCGAAATAAGAGCGGAGTGTTGAAGAGACAGCGGAGGATGAGGAGAGAAGAGTGAGAGGACGGGCTCCTGTGGTATTCGTAGACTAACTTCCCGCGGTTTTCACCAACAGCAGGAGTTAGTATGCTTCCCGCGATTTTCACCAACAGCAGGAGTCTTCGGAATATGCTCTCCGCGGTTTTCACCAACAGCAGGAGATCTTTTAGGGGTGTGCTCCCCGCGGTTTTCACCAACAGCAGATCTTTCAGGATATGGGAGAGAGGGTCGAGAGATGGGGATTCAACAGAGAGAGAGAGAGGTTCGAGAGGGAAAGGTTCGAGAGGGAGGTTCGAGGGAGAAGTCGCAAGTCGGGGATCGAGTCGTCGAATGCTGAGCTTGGCCAGAAGGGCGAGTATTTTTATTGGGACTTTTCCACCAGTCCCCGGTCCACAAGCGAACGTTAAATTCGGTTGAGGCGGATGGCGTTTGGGGAAACCCCGGGCTGTTTACCAGCTCGGCGTTCTCCGCGTTTATTTGGTAAAATCACACGATATTACAGGAGTGGATTTTGATAAAAAATCACGACAGTGGGTAAAAACGTGTCCCATGATATCACAACGTACACAAGGTACACAACGTACTTATATGAGGAAGGATTTTAGTTATTCCGATGAAAGAGGGAGATCATTGAACTGATATTTTATTCGAGGTACCTACTTACTAACCTGTGTTAGTCTAAAATTGAAGTGGACAATTTTGTAATCTTCTTTCAGTCAACATTTCTCGGAGATACAACTTACCTGTCATCTATGTAATATTATTTGTAAACGGGCTCCACTGTTGTATTATAGTTGTATAGTACTTTGTAGGTACATAGGTACTTTGAACAAAGAATGCGAGCCTTCACATACCCTCTGCAAAGATCGGTGTCGTCTTCGTCGCTGTCGTGGGCGACCGCAGCGCGGGGATAGTCGAGCAAACTGTCGAGCGACGTCAAGCGACAGACAGCGCGACCGCAGCCGCCGCCGACCACCTCAACGCTCCGCATTTTGCACCCTCGTTCCTCCAGTTGGTACTCCATGCGATCTGAGGATACACAAAAACGGGCATCAAGTCTTGGGATGACTGCGGTGAGCGATCGACCCAACGGAACAATATTAAGTTGTCAATTACAGGGAGAGGGGCGTGCAACTGAAAATGCCGAGCTTCATTGAGGGAAGAAATGTAGACTTTTTCTTCTTGCACTGATGAAGGAGCAATGAAGCCCCGAAAGCTCAGCTTAGAAGAGGACTTTTCAGTTGCACACCCCAATCCCGATCTTTGGCTACTTATAAGGTCTTGGTATGATTCTCAATAATGCTTGGACGTCAGTATGGACAACACGACAAAGCCGACAAGAATCGAAGTAGTTACCAGACCGAGAACCTACCAAACCACAGCACTCCAATGGGGGCGTCAATCGATTCGTCACATTTAACCGTACTCCTAACAATTCACCAGGTAAGAAAAGGTAAGAAAAAAGATGTGATGAATCGTAATGTGCGATGAAGCGATTGCCGCCGTCCAATGTGCCGTGCAAGGGCGCTTCCTATAAATCCTCAGTATGAGCATGGTCTCTACTATTCCTAAATTATAAACGAACTCAGTGACAGAGTGACCAACATCGGGTTGCGGTGAAATCCTATCGTTTGGGTAGCAGGTAATGGTCCCACGAATTGAGTCCTGCATTTTAGAGGTCAGATGAAGATAGCGTTATTATAATGAACATGTAAGCTGGGTCACCTCATCTACCGTTTTTTTGCACTGGTCATAGGTATCTGTTGTAGTTTTTAATATTTCTAATTTTTTCGACAGTAATTTTGAAAATTCCTTCCTCCGTTTTTCAGAACTTTTTTTTCACATATTCTCGAAAGAATCTGGACGGAATTACCCTTTTTATGGGTAAAAATTATATCCGATACCCCTGATCTCCAGAAAAATACTCTATAGGGCCGTAACTAACGAAAAACGCCTGAAATATCAATTTTTAAGGTAAGGAAATTATACCGCGGGTACATTTTCCATATAAAACATACATTTAAGGGCAAAATGTGTTTTTTGCTTGCCCGGACCTGGTAACTCTGCCTGTAAGGCGGAGTGAGTGAGCCTTGCGATCTTCCTTGTCAGCTTTCCATGTGTTTTTCTGACTTCTTACCATTACTCTTTTGCTATCTTCTTCGATCCAGTTGATGCTCTCTAGGATTTATATTTCGATGTAAGGATGGTACAACGTGCTGAAGTACTGTACCCATTTGGAACAGAAGACAGCCGTCGTACGAATAATATATGATTTGCTAATATACGACCCAATGGCATGAAGTTAGCTAGTTGGCCTATCACGTTTTTGCCGAGTTACTGGTTACCTTCTTGGGTTAGTGGTTGGCTATTTGGATATTATAATTTTTTGTGCGGAAATCGTAGGTCTTAGAAACTTTGTTCGCACCCTCCAAAACGTAGGCAAAATTCAACTAAATTTTAAACTTCCCATGTCGTTTTGACGAACTGAGCATAAATAGGTACATCCTGGCAGAGAAAATGCATAGATACATTTGACAGAGTGCTTACCGTTGCTTGGTGACCTTTTGTGAGGGCAAGTGCAGAGGTGGAAGTAGACAGTGTGTATGAGGTCGGCGAGCTGGCCGCCCAAATGCGAGAGGCAGACGAGCATGAGCGGGACGCCGACCAGGGCGTAGACCATCGTCGCCAGTTTACCCTCGACGGTTCTGGGCCCCAATTTACCGCACCCTGAGCCAAGATTGGAAAATTATAGTTATTGCGATAACATGTTCCTATATCGAAAAAATGTAGTGAAAGTAGGCAAAGGAGCTGAACAAGATACACAGATATACTCGCATATGTGGTAGTTACCAGCTAGGTATTTTCAAGTCTACAGTAAAAATCCTAAACCTTGAGTTTCTCATCCTAAAAGCAGCTCACATTATTTTCTTCGCAATGCATTCCAAGTATATTAATTTCCTCTCCATCAGGTGCCATAATTAGATACGTGGATAAACCATCACAGACTGTCGCGTAGTGGTAAATCTGAGGGAAAACATTGTTTCCCAGTGATGGCCAATCCGTCTTCCTCATTGGATAACTGGTGAACAGGTGAATTTTTCCCCAGTGAAAATAGACCCACCGAAAGCGGAAATTCCCACTGAACAATGCAAGTGAAAATTCCCACTGAGAAATCTGTGTAAATTGCACCCAGCCTAGAAATCGTCCTAGTGACCATAACTGCCCCATGAGTCACAGCTCAACCAGCTGAGGCGTGGTTTTGAGTTCCTGGTACTAGTACTACACTACTTCTAGGCCTACCCCGGCGAATGTCCTCTGAGCAATGCTATGGAAACTGCTCACTACTCAACCTCCTCCAGCTTTCTTTCTACCACACTTAAAGACTGCTCTAATTTCATTAACTAGTTTGTGCTCCCGAAGTCACAAATTGAAAAAAACCCAAAAAAGATAAAAAATAAAAAATGCAAAATAATGCTTTTAGGCTAAGCAGAAAAAAAAGTGACATTGCTTTCAAGCTGATTGTAAACACGCCTAAATGTCGAAAGATTACTTTTCGTTTAGCCAGTCCAAAGCCTGGATAAAGTGTGATGGGAGTCAATTTATTTATTTATAATCTGTATAAATAACCCCCCGTTGCAGCAAACCTAAATAGGATAAATTTAAAAGATCTAGTTCGTACACTTTTGAAAATATTGTACAATAATAGCGTTGAACATCGTCTGGGTTTGCTCTCTGCAACCACTTAAGAATGGATGTATAATTCAAATACATTATGTACCTACATGTGCCAGACGAAGCCACATCCCATATTTTAACTAAAATAACTAGAGGAGTTCCGTATCAGCAGAAAATACTCCGGGTGGAGACCGTGCTCGGTCCATTCA
This sequence comes from Leptopterna dolabrata, assembly GCA_954871275.1. NCBI lineage: Eukaryota > Metazoa > Arthropoda > Insecta > Hemiptera > Miridae > Leptopterna > Leptopterna dolabrata. Next base: position 33,695,775 of record OX940982.1, on the reverse strand, counting down.
CACTGGGCGTGATTTACAGGACACCGGGTGAGATTGCGCGATGCTATTTTGTGAAAGGCCCATTTAGGATTTCCGGTAGGTAGTCGGCCTCTCCAGTGTTTTCCAGAACTCGCAGCTGGACATTCAATGAGAGCTGTGAGATCGTATTTTTACGTTCAAATAATAATTATAGAACATCTCGAACTGATGAAATATATGAATCGTATGCGTCAGTTTGGCCAGCGTTAAGAAATAGGCAAGCGCTTTTCAAACACGACCCTATTAGTTAAGCCCGGCTTGTGCGTATCTATACATTTCAGACAGATGTATACATATGAGTGTGTGTGAGACTTTTTTACTACAGGCAATTACTTGAAAACCACACAATATGATACACAACCTTTTATCCTCCAATATCTGCTAATGCAAGTAGGGAATTTGTATTATGTCGCATCTAGGTATATAATATTCACACTGCAAAAATATCACCATATATTCAACATCTACGTTGAGTAAATAAGGCGAAATTCAAAGCTTTCAGCGGAAAGAATTTATGTGGGCAACTACAACAGCGAACATTTGAATTAGCGAATCCGTCAAAATTGAGACCGGTGCTTGAATATAATTTTTAGTTTAGTGTTTAAATAGAAAGTTGACTGTAACGATCCTTTCCAGATTCACCGAAACCGCTCGGGCTTGTGTACACAGCTTCCACGCACTGAATAAACAGATTAAAGCTAGCTAGGCCGAAGGAGCACGATAATAATTGGGCGGATGAAAGAGGATATGGTAGGGTCTGGGAGGCGGATATTGTTTGCATTACTTGTCCAAACGCCCGAACACAGTGTTACCTCTTGATGGCTTTGTTAGAAGCTATCAGCCGTGTGGCACAGCGGGAAACCAATGAAGCGGTTATGTTCGGAGGCTTCCCTGGTTGAAATTGCATCTGAATGCAGTCGAAACCACACTAATATTGAGGTGGGTGTACAATTTTGTGGGAGAACGTGAGAGTTCACGGGTGGTTAGCGATCACAGAGCAGTACACAGGAACATAATATTACACCTACCCTGGTAGTCGAATTCTCCAGAGTATTCGCCAGACAATACAATCGTATTTTTAAATAGAGTTGTGAATATATATATTTATGTTCAAATAATACAGAAACAAGACAGTATCCGATGAAGTCGTATGCCGAAATCCCGAGTTTGACACCTGCCATCAGCGTCAAGTTAGAAAAGGGTGTTTTCCAACTTTGATACAACATTATTTAAGCTGGGTGCTGGGTTTTTTGTTAAGATTTTATTGAGTGGGTTTACGTAAGTACTTGATACAAACTGATGTGAACAATGGTGTCATGAGCAAGAAGTGAAATCAGTAGACAGGCAATCGGATGAACTGAAAATTGTAGCTATTGTAAGTATTGTAAATACCTCGGTCCCAGCATGAAAAAATGAGAGAATTTTCGAAGTACCATCCTACATTATTTTAATGATTTGATAGCAATTTTTGCCGACCCACAAAAACTCAAAAAAAATTTCGGTTAAGTATTTTATTTTATTTTTTGTGCAGACATAATATTGAAATAGTAATTTTTCGCCTCGAGTCACCATTCTACGTATACTGGTTACAGAATTTTCTACAGTGATTTAAGCTATTTCTTACACAGATTTTTAGCGATTTGTACCCCCGTCGTTTCAATCTGACCCACTTTTTTGGAGAATTCATAACAGTTCTCATTTTTCCCATTTTCTCCAATTTTTGACCTACAAAAACTGGAATTCATATGCCATTTTGACCTAAATTTTGTTGAAAATCACTCTTCGAACTCATTCTTTCGTTAACATTTTGGCGAAGTAAAGAAATTTTATCCAGTAACCATCAAGGTCAGATGATACTGTCTGGAGTCGTACATACGTAATGCATAATATATTCGTATATGTCGTGGTACCCGTCAAACACTACCCTCCTATGTAGTATAAGATTTGACCAAATAAACGAGGAGAAGGACGAGCTGGACTGACGCCAGGGGAAAGGGACTTGAAGGGTCCCCTCCATCGTGCTCCCCAACGATCCTCAACGGTCATAACGACCGTGGGGTTTTCGCCTTCTTCCTCCTGGCGTCTGCTGCGGTGATAACCGCGAGACGCCTCCTTCTCCTCTAGCACCTGCTGTGGTGATAACCGCGGGGTGCTAGCCTCCTTCCTCCTGACGTCTGCTGTGGTGATAACCACGGGACTTCTCTCTCTGTTTCTCCTCTAGGACCTGCTGTGGTGATAACCGCGGGGTGCTAGCCTCCATTTTCCCGGTGTATGCTGTGGTGATAACCGTTTGACACCCTCCTTTCGTCTAGCACCTGCTGTGGTGATAACTGCGGGGTGCTAGTCTCCGTCTTCCCGGTATCTGCTGTGGTGATAACCGTGGGATACCTTCCTTCCTCTATAATCTGCTGTGGTGATAATCGCGGAGTGCTAGCCTCCTCTCCAACTAACGCCTGCTGTGGTGATAACCGCGAGGCGTCCTTCACCTTACCAAATCTCTCGTCTCACTCATCTTTTACCTTAGGTACCCAAACCTACCCCACCATTAGGGATCACTACAGTATACATAAATACCTACTAAAATACATAAATACCTACTAAAAACTTGGCAAAATCGAGGGGTGGATTCAGAATCGAGGTATTCAAATTAATATTCACGTACTCACTGTGTACGACTATGTATTCATACCCCGGCCCAGGTGCTCATTAGAAAATGGTGGGTGTGGTGTGCCGGCCAGGCTTCAATGCCCATTCTTTCTTATAGTATATTGATATTTATTCATATTTATATTTACAATCGGTTCAATTTCATCGCTGAAAATGTAGGGACCCACCGGAATAGAGCATTTGAACAAAAATCTGGAAAAGTTGTAATTGGCGAATGAAACGGGTAAAACCCACCCGATCCTCCCAAATTGGAGCATCTGGGAACACTGCCTACGCGTACGTGTTGACGGTCAGGACGCCGTATTCGAAAAAATCCGTTGGTGGGGATGCGACTCTTAACGTTCGTTTCAATAGTTTTAAACTACACTCTAATCTGAGGCGGCCCCTTTCGAATTGGGCGTTTGCCATTCCACGTGTCGTATTGAAACCCAACGCGATGAAATAGCGAATTTATTGCGGTCCAACGGGCTCGGTGGAATCCGAGCGATGAATGTCAAGCCCACAAAACTGACAATGGTTGACAGGAGCGGGCGAGACAGATAACGCTGCCAACAATAAATTTTCTAACCCGATGAAGTCCGGGAATATCCGTCGTATCGCCGAACCCACCACTAGTTGTTCGCACTCCTATTTTTAGTGAATGTTCGCTCTTGCAACGCTAGTGAATACGTTCTTGCAATGGGACCAAAATTTTGAGAACATAGTTGTTAAAATTTTTTTCGTTTCTTTTCCGTTTCAGAGCATTTAGGTAGAATTCAATCCTGGATTTTAACGAAAATTATAGGTATTTTTGTAGGTTGTATATATGCATGAGTATTCGTTAGTTATATAGGTTATTTAAAAATCGGGATTTGGCGAAACTGGGCAATTTTCAGAAATACTGGTTTATTATTTTCAAATAATAAACATTAGGAATCGAGCATGAAAAAAAAGATTTTTAACCGCCCCTTGAAATTTGGTGGTTTGCGGTTCAAGGTAGGTACGTCGAATCCGAAAATATAACAGAAATTGAATCAATTTTTTAAGAACATGGTTATTTTGGATTTTGTTATTCACGGCCAAAAGAATCACCAAAATTAGGTGAAGCTTTGGGAATATGTTTAAGGTCCTTCTTAGATTTAGCAACCATCAGAATTTCAAAAATGACCGGGTGAAGGGTTCGTGGGGTTGAAATGGCGCTTTTTGGAGATGGGAGCGATGGAAAGATGTATATTGAGGTACTGTAACTGAGGAGCTCAGAGTTACAGACTTCGACGTTCGTGGCATTTTTGTCGTATCTCTGCGTGGGTAGGTGTCCACCGCAAAAAACGACCCAACTAAATTAGGGTCTTACGCTAACAGGAATTCAGCGTCCATGCAGAAGGCTCATTTATACAGGAAAGTATTAAACCGTAGTGTAATAATTCGCAGCGTTTTTGGTTTTTTTTTTGTGTGACAAAAAGTCGCTAAAAATCGGTATAGGTATCTAAACAGATTGATATAAAGTCACCTTTAGTGAAATGAAATGGTGATAAAACTATGCCAAAATAGTTGTGACGTAAACAAAAGAATGAGTTTGAAGATAGGCAATTTTCGAAAACAAAAAGTTGGTCAAATATGAGTTTTTCTTGTTCAAAAATTGGTGAAAATATCAGAAAATCACTAATATGAATATGCTAATAACACCAAAAATATTAGAGCGTGGTACCTCGAAAATTCGGTCATAATATGGTTATGCTGTTCGAATGAACGGTTCTTTTTCTTTGCGTTACATGCTCCCGCTAGTTGCAAATCGGCTTAGTGATGATGGAATTGTCGGTTTCTGGTTCTGCACCGAGGTTCGTGAGCCCTTTGTGTGGATGACATGAGATATTTGACAGCTGTCGACAGACCTCGGTGGCGAGTGGTCAGAAAGGAAGAGCATTGGCCGACAATCAACATCAGCGATGGACAGACACACTGACATCTGGTGAGCAACCAAACCTATTTGGGAAAAAACCGCCGCTGTTTATCCGCGTGTACTGAGAATGTACAATCGAGGGCTGGAAAAAAGAATTTCTGATGTTGGTAGGTAATTGCTTCCAGGTTGAGATCGGAGTGGATACTTGGAATTCAGAGAACTTAATGAGAAAATTCATACGTAGACCAGAAATGAAATAAATCGTCGTCATGAAATTAATGAAAATCGTGATATTAACTTTGAGCTTGTCAATGTTTAGTTTTTTCTCTCTAACTTTCTCTCCATCCCCTCCACGAAATTGTATTCAATGGTTACAACGATTCACCTACAGATTTTGCGTAGGTACGTGCAGACAAAACTTTCAGTTTAAGAGAGATGACAGGGAACAGTGCTCTCAGTACTAATGCGGGAACCACCGTTCTGCCCCCTCCCACACAATTACAACGGAACTCCAAAGGTTCATTATTGAAAATAATAAACCAAAACGAACCATCCCCAAAAAAATCACAAAAAGTGACGTGACGCGGAAAGTGGTGGAATAAAACGGAGTGTAACGGAAGTATTTTGATGAAAAGGTTGAGCAAGGTCACCCCAATATCCAAATGAAAATAGCGGGGCAACTTATCGAATAATCTGCTGAATATTATCCAAACACGTTGGTGTATTTTTGCGTGGGCCATTCGTTCTGCTCGCATTATGCTCTGGCGGAATTTGTTCGGGTCAACGGTTCAAAGTAAAGAGCGACTTATTAGGAGGTATACTGAGCCCACACAACTGCCAAGCATTGAAGAAAAGTAGCACCCAGACGCCGTACAGGCCAACTAAGCTTTATTATGATTTATTCAATGTCAATTCGGATTGTTGGAAATCTCATACATCAATAACCAGCAGGTACCTCCACATGAGTTTTACTGCTGTTGAGCACCTACCTTGGGCATTGATAAAGACATGAAACCACATTTCAATGCCACTCTGCGGAACTAATAATTGTTATAATGCATGAAAACCGGGGGAATCTGTTGGACCAGAAAACCCAACAGGTCCAACGAATCTTGTGTGCGGGTCCCAAACTATTGGATCAATCCCGCGGTTTTTTATGAAACCGCAATTCCCGGGCCGGCTCCAGTACACGATTTAGGGCCTTCCTGGGGGGGGGGGGGGGGGGAAGGATGTAGGTATTCACCAAAGAAAAGAGTGATCTATGCAGAAGGGTCATCCACACAGGTAAATAATAAACCGTTGTGTAATAATTTGCAGCGTTTTTCATTTGAACAAACGTTACGCTTCATGAATAACAACAAGTAATTAATTATAAAATTCTTCATTCCACCGCATATTTAAAAAATGTGATTGCCTGGCTGGCTCCAGTACTCGATTTAGGGCTCTTGTGGGAAGCACGAGGGTAGGTATTGACCACAGAAAACGGTGATCAACAAAGGCGGCATCTATACAGGTAAATAATAAAACGTTATGTAATAATGTGCAGAGATTTCTTTTCTTTCGATTACCACAGGTAAATTAAAAGCAGATGGGGTCACAAACGGGAAACAATACTGACGGAAAAGTGGTTGAAATAATGATTATTCGTATCTTTTCGTTCTAACGTATGTTGGAGAGGGTTTAAAAGATTACAGGGAAGGGCCTATGTTCACCATTTTTTTTGTGTGTGTCTCTGAAATATAAACCTCGCCAGCAAAGAAAATTCCTATCATATTTCACCGGTTTTAATTCTTTCAGGTGGGGGACCACGTTAGTCCGCTATAAGGGAATTTCGCTACCATTCAGTTCTTGGCGAGTCAGCATATTTGCATGTCGTTATGAAAAAATAGCCCATCAGGTCTGGTACAAACATAAACACGGAATATGATTAATCGCAATCCAATTTTGAAGCATACTGAACTTGTGGCGATCGCGATATCAGCAGAATCCCAGCTTAGAGCAGTTTTTGGAATCATTTAAAACGTATTTGGGATATTTGTTTTTAGTCTGATCTTGTATTTTGGACTCAAAGTGAAAAGTTTTGCCCAGGGACTGGTGTTTATTGTGAATAATGGTGAGCACTTTTGTAGATACTGGTCACAGGTCGTCTTGTATAGACGCATTATTTTGAAGATTATTAATTCTTTTCAGCTTTCGGGTATCCGTGTGGTTTTCACATTTTATGATTTCATATAATTTTAGTTTCTTCAACTGGACAATGAATGGACAAGACTACAGCAAGCTGTCAGTACCTACGGTCAGTACATGTCGATTAGTAACTAGCTTTTAAATGTATTTCTCTACGGATCTTTGACAATTTCTTCAGTTTGCACCCATAAAACTTCTACACTTCTATAGATATTATTTGAAGTTGTAAGCTGATGATGATCTTCAGACTGATTGATTTTGCTTGTGCAGCACCAAAAAGAGGTCACTGCCAATTCCTACATGCTTGCATTCGTTGCATATCTGCTTCATAGTTAGTACCTATAGGTACGAAACTGTTAGCTGAATGATGATTTGGTGGGATTTGGTTCTGAGTATGCTACTTTCTAAAAATTCCTCTCGCACATCCCTGCACCCTGCTGTTCCTACACCCTACACCCTACACCTACAGCTGCTATCGGTATGTTGCTATAAGCAGATGATCACTTGACGGTGGGTATCGCTTCTAGACCATTCCTGTACGAGTTTCAACTCCAGAGCATTCTCCCGACCAATTAAAAATTCGCAGTTATCCGAATTCTGGCCTTCCTAAAAGAAGCTCATTAGGAACAGAAAATTTGATCAGTGTAGCATTTTAAAATCCATTTATTTACCGATTTGTTTTAGCGAATTTTCAAAGAAAATGAAGCTATTGCAATGGCTTCGAAATTTAAATAATATAAATTTTTGGAAATTTTCTTCATAGAAATCCGTTTCAGACCATTCTAAAACGATTCCTGAAATTTAACACTTTTTTATATGTATATATATATTTATATATATATGTGTCACTCCAGACGATAACTCTCGATAGAATTGAGATAAACAGCTCAAATTTGCACAAAAAATCTATCTTGGCAATCGAAAGGCTAAGTTCGAAGATGGCCGAAATTGGCCTACTCTAAGGAGGGTTTTGGCGCATTTAAAGTGCGCAAAAATTACCCAAAAATCCCCAAAATGTTATTTTCCAACAAGTGACCCCTCATTTTAAAGGTTTTTGCACGCTGAACACGATGGTGGAATCGGATTTTAGATATCTTGATCCGTTCTCAAATTAGAGCATTTAAAGTGCGCAAAAATTACCCAAAAATCCCCAAAATGTTATTTTCTAACAAGTGACCCCTCATTTTAAAGGTTTTTTATTGCAGAGTGTTATTCTGTTAACAGTAGAAGATATTGCACTGAAATGTCAGAAAATGGAAAAGTTGTATTTCTGAATTAAACTCTGAACGACGACAATAATAGAACTGGGGAATTTTGGCCAAAACACATGATGTTGTAAATTTGGGTTTCCAACGAGTAGATCATCCAAACATCCAAGCTAGTGTAGAGGTCCAGTTGCTCAACTCTCAATACTCCCACTGCAGCTGGACTGGAACTCTTCTTTCTTGATGAGATTCAAATCAAAGGTTTCGTCATAATATCAGCAATTTGGCGTTTGGACTCCACATACTGAAGAGTAAATTCTGTTCAAGTTTCTCCCGAATGAAGTGATACGAAACATCGATGTGCTTAGTTCTTTTATGAAATTCCGGATTTTTGATCAAGCGGATGGCACTCTGATTATCCACGAACAGCGTAGCATTTCCTTCCTCTCCAGTGAGCTCTGTTAGTAGTCTTTTCACCCAGCTTTCTTTCTTTCTTTCTTTCTTTCTTTCCTTCTTTCTTTCTTTCTTTCTTTCTTTTTTCCTTCTTTCCTCCTCCAAGTACCCATACAGGAATGCCGTCTTAACATCAAACTGAACTAGATCCATATTTTCGGCAGCAGCCAAAGCCAAAACCGTTCGCACAGATCCATACCTCACAACAGGACTGAATGTTTCATAGTAGTCTTCCCCATAACTTTGTGAGAACCCTCGGGCAACTAGCCTGGCTTTGTACCGACCGCTAGGCTGCTTAATCCTGAACACCCACTTATTGTCTACTACTGACCTTCCTGGAGGCAATTCTACGAGTTCCCAGGTTCCATTTTTATGCAGGGAGTCTAGCTCTTCCTTCATTGCTTGCTTCCATTTGTCAGGATCAGGGCTCTTCACAGCCTCCTCATAACTCTGGGGTTCTGAATTGACTGCCATAGCTGTGCAGCACGTGAACTGTTTGGCTGGCTTGCGTTCTCTCAATTTGTAAAAAGATTCAGCCTGTCCCATCCTGTTGGTATCTTCAGACGAAACAGCTATTGGAAGTGGTAAAATTTCATTACAAGACAATTGTTGTACGGCTACAGGAACTTCGATTGACTCATTACTTGAAGGTTGTTCTATGGGAGTTTCAGGATGGTCTATGAGGGCTTCGGGATTAACTATTGCAGATGGTAGAGCAGTTTCGGAACCTTCAACTTGAGAATCAATGTCTATACGGACAACGCAACTATCAACACTGCTACTTCCCCGATACACCTGGTCCTCTAAGAAAAGTACATCCCTACTGAATTCAAATTTACCTTGTAGAGGATAATAAATTTTGTATCCTTTCACACAGCTATCATACCCGACAAAAATGCCTTCTTTACTTTTAGGGTCGAATTTGCTTCTCTTTTGTTTTGGTATGTGTGCGAATACTCTAGATCCAAACACCCTCAAATGACTGATCCCACAATCATTATTGTGCCAAAGTTCAAACGGCGTTTTGCCTTGCACAGAACTTGTCCCAGTCAGGTTAAGGACATATGCTGCAGTGTTCACTGCTTCAGCCCAAAGGCGTTTTTCCAAGTTTTTTTCATGCAGCATACTCCTAGCTTCTTCAACAATGGTCCTGTTATCCCGCTCAGCTGAACCATTTTGTTCGGGATTGTAGGGGACAGTTCGTTGGTGAATGATACCTCTACATTCCAACATTGTTTTTATGGCATTATTACAAAACTCAAGTCCATTGTCTGTCCTGAGAACTTTTATGTCATGCCCTAAAGTATTTTTAGTGAGTTTCAAGAATGTCTCGAGCTTGTTATGCACCTCACTTTTGTGTGCTATAAAATAGACTGTTCTAAAATGCGAGTAGTCATCTTTAAACAACAGAAAGTATCTTGACCCTCCGACTGAATTGCACTCCATGGGACCTGCTAGGTCTGCATGAATCAGATCACCTGGACCAGAGGAAATAGTTTCGCTACTTCTAAACGGTGTCCTGTGTTGTTTTCCTAAGATGCACCCTTCACATTTTGGATTACCTTGAATATTATTGACCTTGATGTTCTTACGTTCCAGAATTTTCTTGCAATGCTCGACATTTTGATGCGCTAGCCTGCAGTGCCACAGGTACATTGACTCTACGATGCAGGCATGATGACTGGGCTCCAGAACTTTGAACTCCATTTTATAGAGCCTACCTTTCCGAAAACCAGTGGCGATTTCATTTCCTTGGTGATCTGAAAGAGCACATTTATTACCACTCATAAACAAATCCATTCCCTTTTCCATTGCCGCTGAGACAGAGAACAAATTTTTTTTTCAAGTCTGGAATGTACAAAACATTTTTCAGATACCTTGCGGTCCACGCCCCCCCCTCCGAAAACCATGACGTTTATGTTACCTGTGCCTGTTGCATGAATGCTTGACCCATCTCCAATCTTGACTGGAACCGGTTGAAGGGACTCAAAATTCGAAAACCATTCTCGAATGAAGCACATGTGATCAGTAGCCCCAGAATCTAAATACCACTCACAGTCTACAATGGCCTCATCAGAAACATTAACTAACGCCATGTTACTGGCTTGCGACTCATTTAGAGCAGCAAGTTTGTTCTGTAACTTCCTGCAGTCTCGCTTAAAGTGTCCTGGCTTTTTACAATACCTACACACTAAGTCCTTAATTTTGTGCTGTTGACTGTTGCGCTGAGCTGCTAATGCTACATCATCTTGCTTTCCTAAAATTCGTTTTTCCTCGTTAAGAAGTCGAGCAGTGAGATTTCCTAGATTTCTGTTAGCTGCTGTTTCTGACTCCCAGGCACTAAAAAAATGGTCAAACGTGGAAGGCAATGTTGTCAGTATTTTGGTCATCAGCATGTTTTCTGAGAGCGGTTCCCCTCTACGCATTTGGTTTGCTATGCTCTCCAACTTTGAGATATGCGTAGATATGTTATCTTGAGGATTTTTTTCGTACTTAAAGAACCTTTCTTGTGCGCTGAACAGATTGTTTCCTGACCTATGTTCGAAAACAGACAACAATTTGTCCCACATTTCTTTGGCTGTTTGACAGGACATGATGAGCACAGTCACATTGTCACTTACAGTTGTTACAATGAGCTTACGGACTTTGGCGTCTGCCTTCTTCCATTCCTTCAGTACTCTGTTGAAGTCTTCAACTGCCGCTTCATCAGCCCCTGCAGCTAAAACGGGTTTTTGCGACTCACCATTTATCAAACTAAGCATGTCGTCCGCTTCAAGAAGAGTTTGAATCTTGAACTTCCATATTGCAAACCCATCTTCATCTCGAAGTTTCTCAATCGTGGTCGTAACTCTGTCTTCTGACATCTTCTTTGTCTACACTGGGCCCATAACCTATTGCAGAGTGTTATTCTGTTAACAGTAGAAGATATTGCACTGAAATGTCAGAAAATGGAAAAGTTGTATTTCTGAATTAAACTCTGAACGACGACAATAATAGAACTGGGGAATTTTGGCCAAAACACATGATGTTGTAAATTTGGGTTTCCAACGAGTAGATCATCCAAACATCCAAGCTAGTGTAGAGGTCCAGTTGCTCAACTCTCAATATTTTTGCACGCTGAACACGATGGTGAAATCGGATTTTAGATATCTAAATCCGTTCTTAAATTAGAGCATTTAAAGTGCGCAAAAATTACCCAAAACTAGGATAATCTTTAAACTCTTACCCCCCCCCCCCCCCCACACCATTAGAGTGGTCAGATTGAAAAATGTGAGAAGTATTAATTGAAGACGAGAGTTCGAAGCAAAAAAGGGGGAGGCAAACGATTAGTACAACTCCTTGAATTTCCCATTTGACATATAATTGTATTATTGATATATAATTGACATACAATTGACACAATTGACATATAATAAAACAAAAAATTCAAAACCATAGCCATTAATTCGAATATTTCTTTGAAAATTCGCTCATTAAGTCATGCTGCATGACTGGTTTTTTTTGTTCTGTTGTCATTTACACTATGTTATCAGGGCTATCTATTTCGTACCATGAATTAATTGTAAATTTTGATGTATAACTAATGGAGTAAGCTCCTAGATTGCTCTTATGCCACCTACCAGTGACTCCAGTGTGCCACAAAGTTGTGTTAGAAGCGAACATTGTGGAGTGCCAATGCCTACTTTGTATATTACTTTCCCATTTTGGTTTATTATTCTGTGAATAATACACCTATGTATTCGCTCAGCAAAAAATTTTTATAACACCCCCTCAAAAAATTTTTTTTCCGTTTCAAGGTGCGTAGATTCCAAAAATGCAATGTCCGTCCGCCGTCCGCCGTACGCCGTCCGCCGTACGCCGTACACCGTCCGCCGTATCACGTGTACAGGTTTCATTTTCGGTCTAAAAAAATCGTTCTTTCGCACACATGCTCCATTTGGGCCCTAGTTGTGTCCCGAAACTTTTCAGCCCGATCGGAATATACCCAGGGGTGTTATGAGTGAAAATGTGTGTAAAAATAGGTACTTTTTGCGTTTTAGCAACATTTTGGTAACATGAGCTTCTGAGATATCTTTTTCCATGTTTTTGGGGACGAGAAGACCGAATATGAAGTCGATTTCGACCAAAGAGTAGAAAATTGAGGATCTACCAGATGTTCAGCACCCGAAATTGATTTTTTATGAGTCAAAAACCTGGGAAATCGTCTGAAATCACCATCAACTTGTAGAATAACACTGGAAAAAGTGTCAACAGGTGGATCAAGACGATTAAATGGTAGGTACTATCAATGATCAGAGATAATTTATTAAAAAAAAAAAAAAAGGAGCGTACCTACCTTATTCGTGTTTTGGGGGCCAAAATTGGTGGAAACCACCAGAAATAGCTATTTCAATTATTTTATATGAAAGAAACAATGAATAAACAGCCAACATCTCTGTAGGTATGTACAATAGAATAATAAACCCTTGTGACAAGGACTTTGCAGCGTTTTTAAATGAAAGTAGGTTCCATTCTAAGAATTTTGAGATCAACCGAGCTCTCCTGCGATGAATAGTTCTTCTATGAGCTTTCAACGTTTCGGTAACACGTGACGTCATTGCCCACTAGTGCCTAGTGTGACGTCACCTGTTGCCGAAACTTTGAAAGCTCAAAGAAAAAGAGATGTTCATCGTAGGAGAGTGCGGGTGGTCTCAAAATTCGTTGAGCACAACCTACTTTCATTTAAAAATATAAACAAAAGTCATGGGTACTCCTCCTTCTTTTTAATATTGTGTGTCCTCTCCTCTCCTGAGGATTATCCATGAGGATGAGAATAAATAACATCATCATCCATTCCTGTATGATAGCCTCATTACAGCATAAGCCCCCCCCCCCCCTTATGCCCTTACTTACTCTAAATGTCACGTAGCTATTACCTGAAGATTATCACATTAACCTATTGAGTTCCTAGCAATTAATTAATCTAAATGATAAACCAGATCCTCAGATCATCCTTTCAGGTGATAAATTATATGATGGACCAACCTATTGTGGTGATTATCGTGAGCGAGTAGAGCAGAGATCCAGAAAAAGACCACTGGTGGTCAGCTTCTGCAAGGTTTTCGCGCCTCATCGATTGGACCACATCAGCTTCGAGCTGCCTCAGTTGCTCTGTTACCAGTCTTGTCCAATTCTTCTGATATAGCACGTTCAGTCTCTCTGTAATAGATGAAAACAAAAGTCTTAATCTATACAAAATTGGATGAACATTTATTGATACTCAAATTAATGTCAAAAATGCATCATTTGTTTTCAAGCTAACTGAATAGTGTAACCATAAATGTAAACAACGACCAAAGCCCATTTCGATTCAAAGATTGTGATACACTTATATTCCATACGGAAGGAAACCGGTTGTCTAAACGGTGGAAAATCTCGGATGTCTAAAAACCAAGACAATTTGCGGAAAACGAGGGCAAAAGAGGGGCGACCTGACGGAGGAAGGGAGAACAGGGCTAAAACGTGCCTCCGATCTGTTCAATCGACTAGCAAAAGCTGAGTAATGAGCAACAGACTGAGGAGGCCTTCAAAACAGAGGGATAAGAAACCGGATAACGAATGATCCACGGGGAAGTAATGGCGTTCCTTCTTGATGGTTTATCTTCCCCGAGTTTCCTTATAGGCGGGGGTAAAACCTGCGGTTAACCTCCGCCAAACGAAGGCTATTACTCAATCTCCAAAACAGTTGGCGATAGCTTCACGATTCATGCCTTCATGGTGAGTAATTGTGTGACTCTGAATGTATAGGTAGCTTATTCATATAGATATACCTACTTCGTAGACTTAGTAACACAACAAAAAGTTTTCGTACTGGGAAACAACTTGTCTATGTACGAAATACTTATTCTATGAGTACCTACATACGGTATTTCTCATGCACAGTGTACTCAAGTCGCTCTGATAGTCACTAACCTTTTAAGATATATCCCGGATTTTCTTTCAACAGTTTTATTGATTAATTGTACTAAGGTGAAAAGAACTGTTCTTCATGAAGACCGACATCAGTTTTTGTCATTTCACAGTGGCTTTGTTGACGAATCTGTACATCAGAAATATTGCCGTTTTGGAAGACCCATAGGTGTTCAACCAATCAGAAGTCAACTCAAAGAGCAATGCAGTAGCTTGCTCGGTGGAGGGAGGGACCCATTTCGCGCTTCAAGTTGGATATTCTCCACGCCATGCTGACGGGTCATTTTCGATGGAAGCAAACGAACGTGAATTCAATGCCCTGTTTCGTATTGTGAAGCTAGCGACTGTTCAGATATTCCGCTTGGAAGACCAAGTTAACATTCACATACTGGAGATTCTTCAAGAACTAAATGTAACCATGATATCCATTGCTGAGGCATTTGAGATCCATTCCAGAAGAACTGAAGCTCTTGAAGATTCGCAAATGACTCAATAGAATATTTATTTAGACAACTGCTAAAAGCAGATCATCACCTCTCATTGTTTTACACAATGCTGCCGATGGTATAATAGTGAAGATTCTCAAATTGGACAGCCTTGTAAAATTCTTGAATGAAAGATTAATCAATCTGTATATTAAGACAATAGATACGCTGTTGCGTTGGAAGGTTGGACGGTGGGAACAATAGACCCATAAAAATCACGGTGTGCAATATTTACATCAAGTAACGTAAGTAAACTGAAGGGTTCTGGTTACAGCACCAGTCTATTCCACTCAAAGGAAATGAGAGAGAGGGGAAAATTTCTTCTTCCCATTATGTTTAAAAATCGACAGGATGGACGTTACGCGGTTCTCAGAGATGACAAACTTTTCGTTAACGGCAAAATGTTGATTGTTACCGACTTGAATATGATACCAGCACCGCTTTGGGCTCCGACCAGGAAAATATGGACCCCAACAAGAAAAAAGTATCCACCTTCGAATTAAAGAAAGAAACGACCATCTAAGAAAGAAAGGTACAGTTTATTCGATGGTCAGCGTTGCTGCTGCTGCCATTTTGGTTTATTATTTTCAATAATGAACCATTGGAATCGAGCATGAAAAAAAAAATTCTTACCCCCCCTCAAAATTTGATGGTTTACGTTTCAAGGTATGTAGAATCCAAAACTGCAATAAAAATATTTCTGTCTGTCCGCCGTACGCCGTACGCCGTACACCGTACGCCGTACGGGCCACTTTTCTTAGTTACCATGAAAAAAAAATTGATGAAATTCGGGTTATAGGTTCCGTTCGGCGTCTAGTTGGTCCTCGAAGCTCGACGTTACTGTGAGTCATCTCTAAGGGGTTCAAAATAGGGGTTGAAATTTTCAAAACGCCTATACCATTTTTTTACGTAAATATTTTTACGGTTTTAAATAGTTCTTGAACTTGCGAGTTTTTTAAGACCATCCGGAGCATCGTACGTCCAGCCGTTCGTTCACAGTAAGGCCCCGAAGTTTGCACCGACAGGCATTTTCGACTCCAGTGTGAATGAAATTGTATGCAATTCAAACCAAATCTCGTAACCAGAGACGCGCCCACAATAGGAAATTTGGCGGAGATAAAATCATTGGTAGGTGTCGTGAGTCCCTCCCGGGAACACTCCACTAACAACCTTAAAGCTCTCACCAACATTCCTATGTAAAAATTACCTTCCGTCAATAAACATCTGAGTGGGGAGACAGGCGACAGAATCCGGGGGACACAACCTGGTGCCCCACTACCAGCTCCCAACAGGGAGCTGGAGGGAGAGGACTCCAAGTCCTATATAACCCCGGATCCTGGAGCTTTAGCTTCATTCGACACTTCCTCTAACCAGCTCTCTCTTCTCTCTCTACCTTCCTCCTCCCAGATGCCTGGTGGTATCCGCCGCTCTGGGAATTCACCTCCTACCTTCTCCTCTTGTCTACATCGGTGGATATCCGCCGCCTAGACAAGCACCTTCCTTCCTTCACCTACATCGGTGGATTACCGCCGCCTAGGTGAATTTCCTTCCTCTCGCCTACATCGGTGGATTACCGCCGCCTAGACGAGATTCCTTCCACTCACCTACATCGGTGGATTACCGCCGCCTAGGTGAACTTCCTTCCTCTCACCTACATCGGTGGATTACCGCCGCCTAGGTGAAATTCCCTCGCTCTCATCTATTCACTCCTTCACGCCACCGTGATGATAAATTTAAATTCATCACAGTGGTGGACCCGACGTTCATCCAACCTTCTACCCTTCTTACCAACTCATGTGTCGCCCCAGTCTAGTTCGGTGTCCCGCATTTTAAATTCACATTTAAAATAGTCAGTATAAATTCGCAATTTTTGGCCCACCCGCAACCACACACAGCTCTCAACTCTCCGCCGCATTCAAACCCGACGCCGCTCATTGCGAATTTTCAAATTCAACCGCTCAAATTGAATTTTGTTCACAGCCACCTCCACCATGGACCCGAACTCGCCATCACCGCCGCTCCTCCGGCCGTCCCTGCTGCAGCCGCCGACCGCTGCGGCTTCTGACGCAACCGACAACCCCTTCACCAGCCTCTCACCACCCGGCTCCACCGCATCCGCCGCCGCCGCTGCCGCCGCCGCTGCAGCTGCCGCACACGCCGCCGCCGACGTCACGACGGCCTCAGCGTCGTTCCCGCTGTCGCTACCCCCCTTCTACACGCACGACCCCGCACTCTGGTTCTTCCAGGTCGACGATGCGTTTTCTGCCGCCAACATCCGCAGCCAGCGTACCCGCTACTCCCGCATTATCTCTCTACTTCCATATGATATCCTCCTGCAGACGTCAGACATCTCCCCCGACGCCACGGCCGCCTACGACGACCTCCGCGCACGCCTCATCAGCTTATACCAACCCTCCAAGATCGCACGTGTCGCAGCGCTCTCCCAGCCCCAACATCTCGGCGATTTGAAGCCCTCCCACCTATACCGTCGCCTACGTCACCAGCTACACGACGTCGTGACGGCCGACATCGCCCGAACTTTCTGGCTACGAGCCCTCCCCCACCCCATCCAGATGGCGCTCGCCAGCCACCTCGACGGACCGGACGAGCCGCTGCTCCGTCTAGCCGACACGGTTCACGACCTCGCCGCGGCCGCCAGCGTCACGGAAGTCGCCGCACCCCGCACCCCCACCCCGCGCAGGGACCGATCACCGTCTCAAGAGCGCCGCCGGCCCCCCTCCCTCCACCGGCGCCGCTCCCTCTCCGTCGATCGCCGGCCAACCCCCTCCTCCGACCACCGACGCCAGCGCTCGGCCGACCGCCGCACCGTCTCCCCCACCCAGCAACGAAGAGGGAGGTCCCCAAACACGGCAGCCCCCTCCAACTCCGCGCGCCCCACCAGGACCTACCTCCCAGCGGACCCCCCCCACCGATGTTTCTACCATGTGAACTTCGGTGGGGAGGCCCGCAAATGCCAGCCCCCCTGCTCCTACTCCTCCAAGCAGGGAAACGCGGACGCCCGCCGGTAAATCCGGCGGGCCCCCCTCCTCGCCAACACGGGGGGGACCACCACCAACCCCTCCCCGCCAGCATTCACACCACCACCACCAAGCCTCGCTACCCCTCCTACGCCGCCGCCACGGCTGCCAACCTCCCGGCCGCATCTGACGTCGCCGCAAAACACGCTACCCCTCCATCAGCTGACACCCCACCCCGAGTCAGCCCCTCCAAGCCCGCCTCCAGGGCAGCCAACCTCCCGGCCGCCACTAGCGCCGCCGCTACCGTTCCCCCACCCCGGAACGGCCCCTCCAAGCCCGCCTCCAGGGCAGCCACCCTTCCGGCCGCCACTAGCGCCGCCGCTACCGTTCCCCCACCCCGGAACGGCCCCTCCAAGCCCGCCTCCAGGGCAGCCACCCTCCCGGCCGCCACTAACGCCTCCGCTACCGTTCCCCCACCACGGAACGGTCCCTCCAACACCACCCCCAAAAAACCCGCCCCTCCGGCCGCCACTCACGCCGCCGCTACCGTTCCCCCTCCCCGGAACGGCAAAAAAAACGCCCCGCGTCTCCTTCGCGGAGGACCAACCACCGCCATCACAGCCGCCCATCACCTCGGACGATCCAAGCCCCCCCCCTCCGACAGACCCCAACACCTCAGCAATTTTACCACACTCCGCCCCAGCTCACCAACGCCTGTTCCTAAAATGCTCAAAAACGCACGTCCCGTTCCTCGTCGACACAGGGGCGGCGCTCTCCATATTCCCGAATAATATTCTTCGGCGACAGGCGCGTTGTTACCGGCAACTCCTCTACGCCGCCAACGGTACCACCATCCCCTCGTACGGGACGTACCGCTCATCAATCCATATGAGCGGGCTCGCGTACGAGTGGGAATTTACCGTGGCGGACGTGGAGAAAGCTATCCTGGGGGCCGACTTCCTCGCATATTTCGGCCTCCAGGTAGACGTCCGTAACGCGCGCCTGCTCGACCCCTCCACCCAGAAACCCATCCCCGGGTTCATTCATGCGGTGGATCGGCCCCCATCCCAGTTTGAACAACTCCTCCTACACTACAAACCCCAGCGCCGCCCCTCAGCTCACATCTCACAGACCCAGCACTACATAGAAACCTCTGGCCCCCCAATATCCGCAAAAGCACGACGCCTCCACCCCCTCCAACTCTCACAGGCCCGCAAACACTTTGATCTTCTCATCAAGGAAGGCATTATCCGTCCCTCCAAATCCCCGTGGGCTTCTCCACTACATATTGTGCAGAAGCCGCTGCCTCGGCCACCAGGTTTCGTCCGAGGGAATAAAACCCCTACCGGACAAAGTGCACACCCTCACCGATTTCCCACAACCCAACACTGTCTCAGAACTCCGCCGTTTCCTGGGTATGTTGAACTTTTATCGTAGACACATCAAACACGCAGCACAACATCAACAACCACTCATACACGCTATCCCACAACCGGCAAAGAAAAACGATAAACGCCCCATTTCCTGGACCCCCACCCTCACAACCGCCTTTCAACAATGCAAACAGGACCTGGTAGACGCCGCTCTATTGGCCCATCCCGATCCCCATGCCCCCCTCTCCATCACCACGGATGCGTCCGACTGGGCCATCGGGGCAGTACTCCACCAACACACCGGCGCCACCCCCCCAACCTCTCGGCTTTTTCTCTAAAACTCTGTCCCCCACACAAAAAATTACTCCACCTTTGACAGAGAACTCCTCGCCATCTACGAAGCCATCAAACACTTCCGTGACTTCGTGGAGGGCAGGCAGTTCTCTGTCATCACCGACCACAAGCCCCTCACCCACGCCCCTCCTCCAAAATCGAAAATCAGCCTCCCCCCGTCGCCTCCGGCAACTCGAATTTATCGGACAGTTCACGTCCGATATTCGTTATTTGCCGGGGGCCGACAACTGCGTCGCCGACGCGCTCTCCCGCCCCACCCCTGCGCCGGTGGCGGAGTTACTGCCCTTCCCTTCCCCGCAAACCCTCAAAAACCATCAAACTCCTACTTCCGATCCCGCACTGTCAAATCTCATCTCCGCCTCAAAATTGGAACAGCTGCCTCCCCTCGATCTCTGGTGCGACGTATCGGCCGATACACCGCGCCCGTACGTCCCACCGGAGCTGAGGAGGCAGTTGTTCCTACATTACCACTCCCTCCATCATCCCGGCATTCGGGCGAGCCGGGACCTCATCAAAACGCGGTACTTCTGGCCCCATATGAACACGGATATACGTACCTGGGTTCTGGGGTGCCAGAAGTGCCAGCAATTCAAGGTCTCGGCTCACCCCCATGTACCTCCTCAACCTATCCCCGATTCTCTCCCGTGGGAACACGTCCACTTGGATCTGGTCGGCCCTCTTCCCCCCTCCGAGGGGAAGAGGTATTGCCTCACCATGATCGACCGTGCGACAAATTGGGTAGAGTGTATCCCACTCGCCCACATTACCGCGGACGCCGTCGCCGCGGCCTTCCTCAATCAATGGATCAGCCGCTACGGCTGTCCGCGGACACTCACGGTCGATCAGGGGAGGCAATTTGAATCAGCACACTTTGCCGACCTGCTCCGTTCCCTCGGGATTCAGAAAATCCGCACCACTCCTTATCACCCTCAATCCAACGGGAAAATAGAGCGGTGGCACTCGGTCCTCAAGCAAGCCATCTCCACATCAGCCACTTCCCCTTCATGGACCAAAACCCTCCCCTACGTTCTACTTAGCCTCCGCACTTCCGCCCGTCCTTCAGACAACACAAGTCCCGCACAACACGCATTCAGAGACCCCATTCGTTTACCGGCCGACATTTTCCCTCCACACAACACCCCGTCCATTAACAGGGAACCGTTACACACCTCAACACCGACAAACGACACCACTTACCCAAAACGCTTTTACACTTCCACGCATATGTACTTGAAAGAGCCCGGCATGCATAAAACCTTTCAGCCCCTTTATGCCGGGCCCTTTCAAGTCATCCGCACAACACCAACCACCGCGACCCTGCTAATGGACGGGAAACCCCACACCGTCCCTTTCGCCCGCTGCAAGCCCGCCCCTGTTCTCCCTCAACCAACATCCACTATCAGTCTCCCGCCGTCTGTTTGCCATGCAACACCTCTCTCCACCACAACTGTCTCCCCCGTCGCCGTTTCCGGATTTCGATTCGGATCCGGAAATGGCGGCGATACTCCGGGACGTGTACGTCCCGGACCCGCTCTCCCCCCTACCCCCTTCGCCCGGACCAACATCATCGCTTCAGTTTTTCCCGCGAAGGATTTCCGGACTTCCTCCCCGGCCCCGGCGGTGGAAGTACCCCCAGTGGCGCATACTGCGCGAATTTCGCGCAGCGCAAGCCACCGGGGTATACCCCCCCTACGTCCCGTTCGACCCCCTTATGGACCCGCTCCTCCACCAACTTCAACTCACCCTACTTATGCCACCCCCACCGCCCCTTCCAAACATCAAAACCCCCGTCCTCAACGAACCCCCGCCCCCCAAATTTCAACCCCCTCTTGCTCCTCCACCTTTTTCAATTTTCGACCCCCCAATTTTAGATTCAGCCCCACCAACACCCCAACCCACCAAACCCACAACACCCCCTCTTCCCCCACCACCGCCGGGGATATCCGCAATAGCCTCCGCCGGGACAAAACGGTCCGGGCGGCGCAACAGACGACGGGAGCGTCCCTCGCCCCGCGTCCCGGCGGCCAAGTCCCCCGCCCCGCTCTGAGAAATCACGGCGGGGCCTTGAGATTTCGGGACAGTGTTTGTGTTCCATTATCCCACAGACACTGTACCGAACCTCACAGCCCCGCCGTGGCCACTTCGTCGCAGCGGGCATCATCCACATCCAACCACACACTACACCCACCTTTTCACTACACCCACACACTCAATAGGCTTCACCACACACAACCCACACCCAGGGAACGGCGGATCTCGCAACCCCGCTCAATTCTGTCTCCCCTGAACCCGTACCTAAAAATTGTAAATACCTGTGCATACCTGTAAATACTACCTGTAAATACCTTGCAAATATCTAACTATCTAACTACTATCTAACTATCAAAATACTATCTAACTATCACTCCTCTTATCATCATCATCAACCTCATCACCTTTGTAAATATTGTCACTTCATCAAATTTTTCATCACACCCTCCTTGTACATATGTTTCCCATCATCAAATTTCGTCTACTTACATCTACTTACGTCTACTTATATCTACTTATTTCTACTCATGTCTACTTATGTCTACTTATGTCTACTTATGCCTACTTATCCTACTACCTGTATATCACCCTAGTTTTAAGACACCTCCGGTCACTCTTCTGCCTTCAGCACTGCAATTGTTTGTTTTAGCCTTCAGCTCCTGTATCCTTGCGCCTTCAGCTCCCCTTTTTGTTTCCGCAGCCCTCAGCCACTGTCAACTTGAGCCTTCAGCTACCTCAAACATTGGTTCGAACTGGGGGGACCTCTGTCGTGAGTCCCTCCCGGGAACACTCCACTAACAACCTTAAAGCTCTCACCAATATTCCTATGTAAAAATTACCTTCCGTCAATAAACATCTGAGTGGGGAGACAGGCGACAGAATCCGGGGGACACAACCTGGTGCCCCACTACCAGCTCCCAACAGGGAGCTGGAGGGAGAGGACTCCAAGTCCTATATAACCCCGGATCCTGGAGCTTTAGCTTCATTCGACACTTCCTCTAACCAGCTCTCTCTTCTCTCTCTACCTTCCTCCTCCCAGATGCCTGGTGGTATCCGCCGCTCTGGGAATTCACCTCCTACCTTCTCCTCTTGTCTACATCGGTGGATATCCGCCGCCTAGACAAGCACCTTCCTTCCTTCACCTACATCGGTGGATTACCGCCGCCTAGGTGAATTTCCTTCCTCTCGCCTACATCGGTGGATTACCGCCGCCTAGACGAGATTCCTTCCACTCACCTACATCGGTGGATTACCGCCGCCTAGGTGAACTTCCTTCCTCTCACCTACATCGGTGGATTACCGCCGCCTAGGTGAAATTCCCTCGCTCTCATCTATTCACTCCTTCACGCCACCGTGATGATAAATTTAAATTCATCACAGTAGGGATCACCTGATTATATTGGCGGAGTATGAAGTCGAGTTGGTTGTTCTGTGATATTATTTCATTTGAAAAACGCTGCAAATCCCTGCACAACGGTTTATTATTTTGTATAGAATACCCTCCTGTTACAGATCACAGCTCTATGTATAGATAACCCTTCTATATAATATGATATGTACTATTCTATTATATACATATTATGTAGATCGCAGACCTTCCGTAGGTTAGTACCTAACCCCGTACTCGTTACTAGGTACCTACCTAAATCACGAGTTAAATGTTGCTAAAATAATTCTGCCGATGACAAACAGTACCTAACAAAAAGAAACACACATAATGAAGTTCTGAAAAGAAATTGTTGATGAGGAGTGAAAAAAGTTGCAAAAGTACCTACCAACAAACTCCAGCCCCTTCTACGTAGATGGTATAATGAACCGTTGTGTAATAATTTACCGTTGAGTAATGATTTACCGTAGTAATAATTTACCCATCAATAATACTTCAACGTTTGTTCAAGTTTCACTACCTACCAACAAACTCCAAAAGAGCCATCATTTTTCAAGCGAAATAATATCACAGAACAACCAACTCGACATCATACTCCGCCAATATAATCAGGTGATCCCTACCAATGATTGGCCGTATTCGCAAATTCCTATTGTGGGCGCGTCTCTGGTTACGAGATTTGGTTTGAATTGTATACAATTTCATTCACACTGGAGTCGAAAATGCCTGTCGGTGCAAACTTCGGGGCCTTACTGTGAACGAACGGCTGGACGTACGATGCTCCGGATGGTCTTAAAAAACTCGCAAGTTCAAGAACTATTGAAAACCGTAAAAATATTTACGTAAAAAAATTGTATAGGCGTTTTGAAAATTTCAACCCCTATTTTGAACCCCTTAGAGATGACTCACAGTAACGTCGAGCTTCGAGGACCAACTAGACGCCGAACGGAACCTATAACCCGAATTTCATCAATTTTTTTTCATGGTAACTAAGAAAAGTGGCCCGTACGGCGTACGGCGTACGGCGTACGGCGGACAGACAGAAATATTTTTATTGCAGTTTTGGATTCTACATACCTTGAAACGTAAACCATCAAATTTTGAGGGGGGGTAAGAATTTTTTTTTTCATGCTCGATTCCAATGGTTCATTATTGAAAATAATAAACCAAAATGATGGCTCTTTTGGAGTTTGTTGGTAGGTAGTGAAACTTGAACAAACGTTGAAGTATTATTGATGGGTAAATTATTACTACGGTAAATCATTACTCAACGGTAAATTATTACACAACGGTTCATTATACCATCTACGTAGAAGGGGCTGGAGTTTGTTGGTAGGTACTTTTGCAACTTTTTTCACTCCTCATCAACAATTTCTTTTCAGAACTTCATTATGTGTGTTTCTTTTTGTTAGGTACTGTTTGTCATCGGCAGAATTATTTTAGCAACATTTAACTCGTGATTTAGGTAGGTACCTAGTAACGAGTACGGGGTTAGGTACTAACCTAAGGAGGGTCTGCGATCTACATAATATGTATAGAATAGTACATATCATATTATATAGACGGGTTATCTATACATAGAGCTGTGATCTGTAACGGAAGGGTATTCTATACAAAATAATAAACCGTTGTGCAGGGATTTGCAGCGTTTTTTGACTTGGTTATGATCTTGCTATTAAAATGTATATATATTTCATCACATTGTCTACATATGGTTATATAGACATATGGTTATATAGACTCCTTATATAGAATTAACATGGCTTAATGGTATGAACCTTATTTTTTGTATAAGGTTTTTTTTGCTGATTAATTTGACATTTAGGTAAGGGGCATGTGATTGTGTTATGAAGTATAATTTTTTTCCTATATTTAAAGATCATTCATACATGGCTTCGATCTCTGACTTGGATGTAAACCGGCTATTACCGTAAAGTATTATATTCTATTCCATTCTTCTTCTATCTGGACTATTAATATGTATGTATTTACTGCATTCCCTACATGTCTGCTGTACAGGTTCTATTATATTGCTTACCTACGCATTATTACATACCATTATAATTATATTTTGGGTATTTTATTGTTTCAGTAATTATTAAGGTTAAATTTAACTTCATATATTGTAATTGGGCCCATTTTATTGAAAATAAACAAATTAAAACGTTCAAACTGAGATCCAGCATTGAGTTGACCATCCCCTGGGGTTTCCTCGTTTTTATTGACAGAAGTCAGCATCTGTTCTCCAGTGGAGAACTGGAAACAGAAGAACATCCAATGTTCCAATGGTTTGTTTACAAGAGGTGAGGGTATTCCTTGCCGACGTCGAATAAAAAGATGTTCAAGAACAATGTGATCATTGAATTCTTTTACTGAACTCCGCTAAAATTAGTCGCGCAAAGAAAAAAGTTCTCTAAAAAAGGTGAAGTTACTTGACAAAACGGGACCACAGGATGGCATGATTCCAATTGATTCAACTCCCAAATTGAGAAAAATATAATCAAGTTTTGATGAGTCATAACTCTTTTCTAAAGAAAGAAACTATCTTAATTTACGGGGGTTTCGTTCCGGCTGCCCGTCAAAAACTGATACCGACAATGTTCTCACACTAACATTCTCACTGGATTAAATAGTAAATAATACATGACTACTCCAGTGGAACCTTGTAGGGACCACAAAACAACCAACCGCAACCGCGTCACACCAAAACAGATTATGGGATTGATGAAGTGATTTAGTTCCAATTGACTATTATCTCAAGGCTGTGCACAAAGAAATGTTCGATGTAATTCCAACTGACTCAATACACTAAACCTAGAAAACGAGTTTTAATCAGTCATACTCGTATTTTAGTGGATTTTGTTGCTATCCAAGCACGTGTTATCATTTTCAAAACAAAACTCTCATTAGGATAAATAATAATAGATAAATGTTCATTTCAGCTGAAACCTATTTACATTTCCGATACATTCGACGTTTGCATTTTGAACTTATTCACATCACTAGTACAACCTTTCAAAATTCGAATTACCGTGGAGTTCCTTCCTTGCCGAGTCCAGAATAAGTAGGTATAAACTAATTTGTTCCATTTTCGTTGGTTGGAATATACGAGTACATACAGCCCCGATACTATGCACTCTAGATCCTGCATTCGCATATATGCAGGTAGATGTCAGCAAAAATTGGTCATGACCTACCTAGTACCTACCTACTCAAAATCTCGCGGCAGCCCTGGACAAGGCTCTTCAATCAAACTAAAGCAAAATTTCAAGACACTCAAGTATAATTATTCTCTAATTCCAAACTTGACATTTTTAATGAGTAAGAAGATAAGCATACGTATATGAGACAAAACTACTATAATAATGACAATTATTATTATTTATTGGTTATTTTTGTTGCAATTAGACCTCGTGGGCCCTTTTAGTTGCACTGGGGGAAAAAAAATTTTATCCTTTTGGTTGTGGTATACTGAAAAAATAGTATAAGCAAAAACTATGAACGATGGCAATTATTATGGCATTTTCATGAAACAATAGGCGTAGAATGGGAAAAATAATAGCTAACGAATAAAAAATAACATAAGCAGCACCTATTGGAGTAAAATATAAAAAAGAGAAGACAAATAAAGCAGAAGGTATGAACGGTGGGGGGGGGGGTGGGGGGGGGGCTTGTGGTGGGCAAGGCAAGACAGAATTTAACTCATCGAATTTCGTTGCCGAAATTTAGCTCAACATGGTCATGAAAAGTGGCCAAATCCATAGCAGATCGACATGGCTGAGACAGCGCGTTCCATATACGTGGGCCTACAATGCGCAGAGGGGTACCTAGAGAAATGGTGCCATGGGGCGCCACAGTCAAGGCAAGACACCGCACCCGAAGATTAAAAAAACCCTTCAAGGTATACGGTGCTAGGCGTTTCCCCATGGACCAGTTTGAATATGAAAAGGCATATCCTTACCTCGAAATGGTTGCCTTGAAATTATATTTATAATACCCACAGTAATTTACGTTATTCTTGTCAGATCACACCCTTCTCCAGCCTTGCAACCTTTGTTGGCGTGGGAAGAGCAGTCTTAACGAGTTAAAAAAGAGACAAACCAGACAATATGTATAGCCAGTTATATCAGCCGGTAGGTGCGATCGAGGCAGCATTAAGTGAAATGACATTTTAACGAGACCGGAAACATTCCATCGGGATTACCCCGACATTGCAAAACAACTAAGGGCCAGAGGGGGATGATATGCAAAACGGTTACCAGTAGACGGTGGAAGTGGGTCAATCGGTTTTTAATGTAATCCCCCACCTGGTGGTTCCATTTTGCTTTGGGAGACTCGAGAGTAGTTTTTTAAATTATATTTTGTGTTAATCCGAATAAAAAATTTTTAAACTCGTTCGTATTAATTCATTGTAAACCCACTCGCTCATGAGAATTAAAAAAATTGTTCTAATCCATAATCTATAACTACAAGTGAACGTTAGCAACTGCTCACAACATTATTTGACTACCAGATTAATTTCTTTCTCGGGCATCGGCAACCTCGATTTGGGGGTTCGTTTTTGTAATATCTGGATGCTGGGAGTTGTTAATCACGTCGGAATATTTATGGAAAGAGAAAATCTATTGCGAAGTAGGCCAATCCAGAACATTCGGGACTATCAATGCTACTAATATTACATGAAGTGGAGAATAAAATCCGTGGATACCTACATAAAATATATACTACAGTTCTGATACCCACTCATGCATCTACGTGTAGGTACCTATTCAAATAATTGTTACCCCACCCAAACTGCACCATCTCCCCTAGGTACCTACCTATAGATATATAGATAATAATACCTACTGCAATTTGCCATCATATTTCTGGTCAATGTCACCAATTTCAATAAGTTCATAATTATTTCAGTTTAGCCATTTGTTTTCTCTCTTTAACTTATTGTAAAGTTTTTTTTTACGAGACTTCTGCAGTCTACTACGAACGAGTTCATACATGTAATTCAAATCCAGTACGAAACTTAATAGGGCGGACCACGCCAATATTACGAAAGAAATTAGGTAACCTGTTTGCTTTTTATAAGTAACGTGTTAACATAAAAATACTACAAAATCTTCCCATAGCGAATCATCCCGCATAAATGGAAAATAGAACTTGTCCTTTCCAAACAGCAGTAAATGAGGGGTTTAAGGGTTATGATCCATAAAACAGCGTCATGGGCACAACGTAGAAATGACTTGAATGAGGAACTGAGTACGTGTCCCTCTAAAATGCGCCATTTTATAGGTACCCACCCAATCGAGTATGGAAGAGGAGGGCAGCAATAAAAACAAAACGGCTCATAAAAGTAATGTGGATGTGAACTGGGTCGATGATCTACTGTAATTTGGTTTATCCGGTTCTCAGAGATGCGTGTGAGGGATAGTTCAACAATGAAAGGCACACTGCCCTGGTCCATCACTAGTATTCTACGTTTCTCGTACCAATGCAGTCCTGAGGGGTATGAAGCCCCAAAATATGAAGCACTGGACATGCATGAAAATAAGTAAACTGAAGAAATCTTATATTCCACGCCATTGACATTGTCAATTGTCACGCCATACGCATATCTTGAAGATAGCAAGAGTTGACCGTGTTTGACGGATCGACAGAGGTCATCAGAAACCTCTGGATTTTGAACGTCAATTCGACTTCATGCTTCCCAGGCACTGTCTTGATTAACAAAAATTGTCTCATTACTACAACATAATCGATATTCAAAACATATTTTCAGATTTATGTTTTGTTGTTAAATAGACCGTATCGAAGATTGGTGCTGTTGTGACTCCTAATGGGAGGGTAGGTTTGGGTAAGGTGAAGGATGAGAGTTAGCCCCTTAGCAGTCTTTTCGGGCTAGTTGGAGAGGAAGGTAGCACCCCGCGGTTATCACCACAGCAGACACCGGGAAGATGGAGACTAGCACCCCGCGGTTATCACCACAGCAGGTGCTGGAGGAGAAAGAGAGAGAGAGACGTCCTGTCATCACAATGCCGAAAATATAATCCTTGAGTATTAAATGCTCACAGGACAGGTCACCTGAGATGGCTTGACACTTGGCCAGGTTAACACATCCATAATTACTCATTGGGTAAGAACTGAACTACGTAGCAATTTATTATTATAGTTGATGGTACATATACAAATTTTACCCAAATAAGATCTCCAGCGTACTGTTGTGAACGTCAACAAACCTATCAACAAGTTTACATTGGTTAAAAAAAAGGATGGATCAGAATAACATGGATTTGAATCGGAGAAAACTTTCAAACATTTTTATGTATGGGTCCAGTGCAATAGCTTAATTACGCATACAAATTCGCTAAAAATTGGATTTTAACATGTTCCAACTTTTGAGCTTTTAGCAGTTACGTCCACCTACTGTGTGTATTATTCAAATAATGCATAGCATTACACCCATTTACGCTTGACTTTCTGGTGTGTAATAATGAGGGCCTGGTTGAGTATCATAGGTACAGATGTTATTAACGTCAGCCTCTCCCAGCAATGACAACCCGGACTCGGGTTTTTCCCCTTGGGATTTCTTTTTCCAGCATGGAAAGACAGAAAAGAAATAGAGCCTCACGATAATGGACTATTTCCAAGACCTCCGGTAGAAAAACCGTGTAATATAAGACTCAAAGCTCCCCGTCCAATACAAACATGGTGCATCAAGGGTGGGGTAGAAAGGAAACGAAAAAGACGTTCAACATGGTGGCTCTTTTGTCGACAGTATCCACCTCTCTCTCAAAGTATCCATCTATTGCTTCTAGTATCCCTGCTCTGGGGTAGAAAGAAGGTAAAGGTACCTACTTGATGTAGCGGTCCATTTCCTTCGCCCCCTCTTAAATCCTCTGATACACATCGGTTGGTCTCCCCATCGACTTCCTTCTTTTTGAACGTACTCGGGCGGTGCCTGTCGATATTGCTCTCTTTGAAAACCTTGCATCAAGTGTGAGAAGTTTGTTTCTTGTCTATGTCTTCTTGATGTTTACTGCTTGTAGTTCTGACCATAATGCTGTTAACTTCACATCGTCGTAATATATTATAGGCAGAGCCCTTCAAATGCCATGTTGCCATGGCGCCATACAAAAATGCCATATTCTGCAGATTTTTTTGTAAAATGCCATATTCGGCCGATTTTTGGGAAAATGCCATGTTTGTGCCATGTTTTGCCTTTTTTCGCCAAAATCCTTCAAAAAAATTAAAAAACAAAAATTTGAATTGCAAATTTCCGAATGAAATGAGGTTTTTCGAACCCTGAGGTCATTAGTGTAGAGGGATTACTAATGTCTCAAACCCTTTCGGAATTGGGTGCTTCCATGGGTCGCCAATCTGTCTGGTGAGGAAGCCACTCTGAAGGAAGGCTGGGAACCTGCTGATGCCCTCTGTATGGAATACGCCCCGGCAACATCAGCTGATGTGGAGAGGACTTTCTCAAAAAATGAAATACCTTGTGAGTGATCGACGGCTGGGATTTTCGATGGAAAGCGTTGCAGCACACCTGATGCTGTTATTTAATAATAATAATGATAATAATAATAATAGCCTGGCGAGGGAGTTTTTGGTGGAGGCTATTATTCCCGACCACTGAGCCCTCCACATGCACTTGCGGGTGGGAATAGGCCCTTGGGCCCCCCCACTCGCGTCACCCCGTGGCACTTTTTACCCCCCACGGGTGATGACCACCCAAATAATAATAATAATAATAAATGCTGTGATATTATCGTCTCAGAATAGCTGGGGTGGTCGGAGAGGGTTGAAAAATAAGTGCCATATTGAGAGAAATAAGTGCCATATTTGGGCCAAAATAAGTGCCATATTGCCATATTTTTAGGGCCCTATTTCACAAAAATAAGTGCCATATTTTGAAGGGCTCTGATTATAGGGTAACCGACAGTTTTGCGAATCGTGTAGGTACCTGTTCAGATTTTCTTACGTCACATTAATGGCCTAGACGCTTCATCTTGAATGCTACCTACGTAGGCATTCTTCAGATTGTACAGTTGTCGAGTCACCAATTTAATACCCATTTAGGTATAATATCTACTTATTTTAAAATTGTAAGAAATATTTTAGAAACTACAGGATTCTTGGCATCGGAAAATGTTGATACCTATTCAAGAACAATGTGGTACGTATGCTTTATATTTGTGATCAATTTCCCAACAGTTTTAATAAGCCTCAAGTGACCAACAAGGGATGAACATTAAATTGATAGCTGTAACTTTGCATACCTATAAATTGTTGGCTGATGTTATTTTAGATTAAAATCGCGCCTTTCATTGGAAAATTACTGAAAATTAGCCTCAAATCTTTATGACATAAGTTTACCTCAATTCAATCAGTGAACTGACGTATATTATACAGGACTATTGAATTCTACTGTGGCGATGTTAGGTACTTCTAAAATTGACCATAAAAGAAAACTAACTCCGACTTTTCATGGCATACTGATTAAATTCTATCCCTCTCGCCGCTCTGTCGTGACTAGTGAAAATCACACAGACTATCGCAAATTTAATAATAAAGTTATGACTTTTAGCGCATAAATCTCAGTGTGTATTTCATTATAACAGCCCCGCCATGTGCTCCCCTGAATTAAGCGGGAAAATAATTTATTATTCATTGGAAGCCGCTATTTTTCTTGGTAACTCTGTAACGGACAAAACGGTATTGGGAGCCCGTGACCTGACTGGAAAATTAAATTAACGGCTGGTTGTCGTTTCAAAATTAGACACAGGGGGCTCAGTACGTACGCCAGAAACTTTTAATTAAAGACAACTCTATGGTGATGAATAATGTTATTTATAATCACGTTGAAAATTTTTATAATTTCCATCCACGCCCCGAATTGGTTTGACAATTTGGAGATTGGAGGTCCTTAACAAAGAACCGGATTCGACTTCGTTGCTGGGGTGAAATTAATAATTAACCGTACTGGAGAACGGAGGTCGGATTCGTCACATATTTACGAGTACAGATTCCAGTCCCAAGCTCCGTGTTTTTCAGCTAAACGTGAAAATGCCGATACAGTTTGAATAATTTCTGCCTCTCTTCGGAGAAAACCGGATTTTTCGAGCTGTGAGGGCTCGGATTGTTTAGAGGACACATCACACAATCCAAAACACTGGTTCCATAATCGATTATTCCTCTTTGCAACCCTTCAGGAAAGATTAAGTGAGGCGTTCAAAAATAAATGTTGGAAATCAGAGTAATGACAATATGAACAGGTATTCGCTCTGTCGTGGTACTCTATACATTATACCACTCGATGTAAACAGTAATAAGATATAACCAATAAACACAAGGAGAAAGACAAGCTGTGCGACGCCTGGGTAGAAGCCCAAGGGGCTCTCCCTCCGTCAACTCCCACCGACCCCCGAAGGTCAGTAACGGCCGTTGGTAGACAGGGGAAGAGGTGGAGGCACCTTTATAAGGCGCCCGGCTCGCCTAGCTCTTCACTCTTCCATGCTCACTCCTACCTGCGACTTCTCTCTCTCTCATTCGCCTCATGCCTCCTCGCTCTCGCCTATCCCTCGCATATTCATCGTGGTGGTAACAACCTGGGATATGCCTCCAAAAAGATCTAACATTCATTGTGGTGGTAATAACCTGGAATGCTAGCTTTCATCTCCTCTAGCGTCCTTTGTGGTGTTAACAACCTGGGGTGCTAGCTTCACCTAAAGATCCCGCCTGGGCACATCTTACACCCATGCTATCCTTCTCACTCAACTAACCATCCACACTTACCCTCACTCTCGCGATCACCATACGCTCATATGGTCACGTCGCATGACTGGAATTTTAATATATATATATATTTTAATAATGAATTCGAAGGTTCTATTCTGACAAGTCATGAGTCATGGTAAGTCAAAGCTTTCAAATCTATGATCGATTTGGTCAAGATGAACCTGCAATGGATTTGAAAGAAATTACACCATTTGCATGATGCGGCTGGCCATATATGTGCCAAAGCCGTACTATTTTGACCTCATTTTACGGTAATTAAAACAAGCCAAAAGAGTTACGGGGAGATGTTTATCATGAAAAGGTGGCTCTACATAGGTCCCCCCCTTCTGCGGGGGTTAGAAGAATGTTATCTGCTAAGTTAGTTCACTCTTGCGAGGCCCCAACCGGTCTCATAAAAACCATTAATCATCTCGCAACAAGAGATCCTCCCTTCAACTTCTCCCTTCACCATCGATCAGATTCATGAAGAAAATTTTGCGAATGAAAGGGGCCCGGAAGTTTTCAAGTTGTTCGTACGCTCCCCGAGTACCTACCAACACAGAGCGGATTTATTTCATGGTACATTTTCGTAGACTTCATCGACTTTCGTAGACTTCGTAGACCAAACATTGCTCAGAGCACCGACATTTTGACAACCTGGAAATTTTTCATGCACTCGGCCAACATGAAGAGATATAAGAAATAAGGGTTGAGATTATCACGTCATCGAAGATGCCAATTTCAAGACCCATTTTCGGACGTCATCGCAAATAGTTTACACACTTCTCGCAGCACCATTTTGGAAAGCTTCCCCTCTGACCTTTTGATCGAAAAAATGAATAAAGTTCTCCGTTAAATGGACAGAAAAAGGTTCCGTGACTAGCAATTTCGTAGTCAGTATGTTAAATACAAAGTGTACAGATCAGTAATCAGATCAACCATTACCTACGCTGCTCAGGTTTGGGGATGTAGGGCTCATGATAAGTTGGAGATTATCCAACGTATTTTCCTTAAAAATACATTTAATGTGCCAAAAAATACACCAAATTATGTTCTATACTTAGAGTTGGGAGTTGAGCTCCTCTACCTGTTCACAATGCGCTTGAATGCCAAGTATATATACAAAGTGCACCTTCCCCTAACTAGGTGGACAAAAGTAGTGGCTGAAAAATGTATCGAGGAGGGTGCGGGTTGGGCAGAGAAATGGATTGAACTGAGCAGTCAACATGGCATTGAGTTCACTCCTGGAAATCCTCAGCAATTCAGTGCGCATGCTGTCGTACCTACTAACCGAGAGAACATGAGGAGCAGTATGTTGAACGGCCAATTTCATCTCCTATATAAACAATTAGACCATAGTCCGACCAATATTTCGAGCAATCTTCAATTTCAGGATAAGAATACCATTCTTAAATTGAGAGGCGAACTCCTCAATTTGAATTATAAGCCCTGGGTTCCTGATTTAAACTATCGATGTTCATTGTGCAATTTGGGGGAGGTGGAGTCGACCGAACACTTCACTGGGCGTTGTGCAATTTTTAGGGGCTATAGGAGAAGATACCTAGGGAAGGTCACTCTGCGCACTAGCGAGGTCATAAATCTGCTGAACGGTGGTGATCGGAATGGCTTGTGCCAATATTTCAATGCAGCCTGGTCATACCATAATCCTGGTTTCCTAATAAAATTATCAATAGGAAGAGAAATGGAAAGTGCAATGACGTTCTAGTCACCTCTATATGTCGCTATGATCCCTCCTATGTCACTTCAAGTCGTATATGTAAGTAAATCAGTCAACTGTATGTCATTTGTTCCTTATAATCTAGTCATATGGTCTGTATGTGGTTCAGTGTTGTTGAGTCGTGGACAGTTATATGACGTGGTTGTGTTTTTTGTTAGGTGTTCGTTAGTTGTTTAATAAAACATGTTAATAGTATTAATGAACAATGCTGTGAGTAAATAAGGAAAATAATAATAACGGCGAAATATTAGTGGATAAGATTAATAATATACAACGACTATAGCCTAAGGAGTAACATATTATGGTAATTTATTCATTTATTGTACACAAATCTTGTGGCCCCGCCAGACGGTCTGTTACCACGGCGTATATGAGTTTGTGAAACTACATGATTCATCCAACCTATGTCATAATAAACTCGTCTATATATATCTATCTATCTTAGTGAATAGAATTGTTTAAACTATGACTTACAACGATCCTGGGGTTCCCAACGAAAGGCGTAAAGGAAGTCCAGGATGAGGACGAGGGCCGAAAAATGGAAGGAACCAAACTTTTGAGGTACCTAGTTATTTATCATGCCTTCAAAAAATTAAAGTCTATCAGTCTCGTGAGAGAAATATAGTACTTTTGATACGAATATGATAATAATTTGGACCACTCAAGAATGATATAGTTGTCATTATGTGCTTCTTCATGAGTAATTTTAAAATTTGAAGTTCGCTGAAGGAAAATATCCAATAACACAAGTATTTTTTCTTTCTAGGTTTGTTCAAGTAATTTTTTCCCGATATCTCCTTTAACCAAGGAGTGGTCAAATATTACGGTTCAGTTGTTATCAACGATGATACTGATGGACCATTTAAACCACAATAATAAGTTAGTGAGAAAGGCGTAATTATGGTAATAACGTTAGCTCAAGAGAGCGCAACCTAAAATGGGTTAGTGACTACCACGCTTTATTGATTCTTTTTATAATCCCCTTCTGAAGATCCCGTGGGAGTCGATGATATCCAGGCAAATGAAACAACACAATAACCTGTGAAACTATTGTTGTAAATAGAGGGAAAATTCTAAGTGGAACTGCCACGAAGCAATTTCATTATTCGGAGAGACTTCTACCGTTTCTATATACCAAACTTTTTTCGATCACTGCATTGAACAGACGGGAGCGCTCCGAAATTAATGAAATCAAGAAGGCCTGAAGTGGGATCCAATATTCATGGGTTTTGGTTCTAATAACGTGGGAAGGGCCTGGAGCGGTTAAATTAAGAAAACTCATCATTAATGTATAAGAAGGGCGTGGAAGGGGTGAAAGGGTGTTAAATAATTGAGGAATAGGTCCCAACTGGCATCGTACTTGAAACTGGCGCTATTTTCGTGCCCCCCCCCCCCCCCCCCCCCCCCGGCCGGGGTCACTGTAGGCCCCAATACTACAATTGAACCGCTTATCTTGTTGCCAGTTCGACATAACTATTTTTCCCTTTGATGAGCTGCAATCACTTATGTCGACCAAAGCAGACTCAACTATACCGTCAACCGAGTACAGGTACATGAGACAGTTCTAATGAGCTGTAATACTGAGGGTAAGATGCGGCTTGGTCCCTAGTGGATACTACATGAAATATAATAGTTACCTTTTTTCAGCATGAAAATTATCGAAACTGGATTATAAAATACGGATGCTTTTATAAAACAATTTCCCTGATAAGCCTGTTCTTTGTGGCTAAAAAATGGCGTTGGCAGTGAGAAACTGGCTCAATAGTGAGTTCGTAGAATTTCCAACTCAGTTCCAGGTCATTCATGCACTACAACAGTCCCAAAGAAACGAAAAGGTTCCCAAAAAAGAAAAAAAAGTATGACAAATAAATATACTTGTGGTGATGCGCGCGTTTGTGCGAGTCACCAACGTGGATTGATGAAGTTTTGGGGTCACCACTGTGATCCAAATGTTTTGCGATCACAGGCGCTTGTTCAATTTTCTCCTATTGTAGGGACGGGAGGAACCTACTGCTAATACCCCGCGAGCATGAACATGAACCACAGCGAGTATTAGCTGTTCCTTTGGAGCCTTTTGCTAACAACCCGAGAGAATGAACCACAGCAGGTATTGCTGTGGTTCATCCTAAGGAGTCTTTTGCCAGCAACCCGCGGAATAGACCATAGTGAGTGTCGGAGGAAGGGGTAGGAAAGAGAGAAGTCGCAAGTCGGGAGTCTGATCGTTGAATGAAGAGCTGGGCCAGAACGGCTGCTTATAAAGGGACCTTCCACCCGTCCCTCGTCAACATTCGGCCGTTCGGACCGTTGTGGTCGTTGGTGGTTGGGGAAAACCCTCAGTGTTGCCTAGCTCAACGTTTTCCGTGTTTATTTGGTTAAATCTAATAATATTACAGGAGTGGTTACTGTGAGGGAATCACGACAATACTATTATACCCAAGTACGAGTACCTACTACCTGAAATGATGATGCTTGGTAAGGCCAAGTTGATAACGCTGGTGGCGTGGTGTAAAATCCTTGAAAAGTGTGAGGAGAGTGACGGTGGACCCTCGAGAGTCCCTCTTCTATGACTACCGATATCGATATCATATCGATTCTATGACTACCGATATCGATTGGGCTTCAGCCGAAACGTCCCCATCTTCTCTGGAAACACAAACAACTCGAGAACTGCCCACTGTCACACTCCTCCCACGTGACATACTTCTGGGTAGCAGAAGTATGAGAGAGAAAAGGGGGGATGAAATGTAGTATGAAGTTCTGGTTCAGGAAAGGACACCTGAACAACTTCAAGGTGACTAACCTCCATCTTAATCGAACTACCTCAATAATCTTTACTGGTGGAGAACAAAGCTCCTACATACGAGTATTGGCGGAGAAAAAATGTTGTCAGAGGTTGTTGTCCAGTGAGTGATCACCTAGGCAACCTCTAAGTGATCAACCTCCACCGTTGGGGTGGAACAACTATTGGGACTTGTAAATTGGTACACGGCATTAATCACCTTCAAATGAGCTCAATATATTATAGTTATACTGAGCTCTAAAGGGGGAATGGGGGCGGGGAAGCCAATAGTTTTATGTATTATCAAAGGGACAGGATTTTTGTAAAGGAATCCTTCTGGAAACCTTGGGGCTCATCTTCTGGAAAGCCCTCAGATAGTGGATGGTGTATGGTGAATTGCTGAGCGCATACTAGCAAACCACGCTGTGCTACCATGTGACAGAGTGTGAGGAGAGTGAAGGTGGACCCTCGAGAGTCCCCCTTCTATGACTAGCGATATTATCACCAGCTAAGAAGGGATATCGATTAGACTTCAGCCGAAACGACCCCATCTTTACCGGAAACACAAACAACTCGAGAACTGTCCACTGTCACAAAAGGTTAATTGATCGAAAATGACGAGAAGCATGATAGGAACGATCTGAGCGTAAAACGATGATATCGACGTGCTGGCTGCAGACACCGCTTTCGTCAATAGGGAGACTCCAGTTCTGGGGATAATCCTGTATAGCCAGAAGCTGAAGTCCTCCCAGAAGGTTTAAAAGAGCAAGTGCAAAAGAGGTGCTGTAGACGTAGTCTGCAAGGAATAAGGGTTTTGTTAACTACATAGGGCGGCAGGTATCCCCAGTTCGTAACCACTGACGGCGAAAAGGTGGTAATTGAAGAGACGTTTCCAAGTGTTGAGTATCCAAAAATAGATGCTGCTGAGGTTCTGAATGGGTGGCCTAGGAAACGTGGATCTCTACAGAAAGGAATTCGGCCGCAGTAGGTGAAAGATGGCTTTAATTTATTTACAGTACAGGACCAATTAAAAAAATGTGTTAGGCCTAAATTGCCAGTGATACAGATACACCTACAACTCAAAATAGGCCGAGAAGCGAGGAGCCCGGATCTTGCCTAGCACGGCAGGACAAAAGAGTCGATTGTTCAGCACTTGTGCAGGAGAACAAAGTCAGCCACTCACCGCCGTTTCTCCAAGGACGCCTTGTGGTAGGCGTCCAATAGAAAATCGTAGTCGACGTCCCGAGTCTTAAAGCGATGTACCTTAGGAATTCATGCTGACTCTCTCGAGGGCGTACTGAACTGCCAAACTATCATCTTTCGAGCCTGACATTTTTTGTTTTTGGAGTTTCAACTTCGATATTTATGTTAGGGCTAAGATAGATGGAAAGGCAATAGGTTGTCAAAACACAATGGTGTCGTGGTGTTATACAAAATATGGCGTTTGGAACCAAGCTCCACAAATCTCACTTTCTATTCTTCTTCGCACTTTCACAGTTAGGACCTCGTTTACGAACATTTTCTAGCTGAGCACTCACGAAGTGGTCTCTTTGTAAACAACTCGCAAAGAACTCTCACATATTCGAGCTCACTAGTGAGGGGTATCATGTTGCACCCTAGAGGTCGGTAGCCAAGTTGAAGCACCTCAGCTCGGAGAGCTCTAATTAGAAGATTAAGTAATACCCTCCTCGTTTCACACCCGCAGGAAACCTTCACTTTGCCCCTTACTACAGCAGCTAACTTGCATTAGACTTTGACCCCTCGACCGCTAACCCTGTTACTCCTTCATCTTATTATGAGATTCCCTTCCACCACCTCAGCAACTCTGTAAGCAACTTCTCTTCAAACCCCGAAGTATCCCTGCAGGAATTTTCCACCTGAACCATCAAGAATGATATTTCTAATAATAACCACAAGAACAAGACCGTGACCAAAGGGTGAATAATTCACAAAAAAATGTAAACCGAAAAAAAAAAATTTGGCAACAGTTTTATTAGCTAATGCCCAAGTTCTTGACTATTTTGTCGGCTTTATTATATTTTCAATGATGAATTAACTTTTAGACCGCCAGCCTAAAAAAAAGAAAAACAAAATTTTACGTTGAAATTTACCTACGCAGAATCCGAAAATCGAATGAGAAAACGCTGCAAATTATTACACAACGGTTTTTATTTTCATGCATAGATACGCCATGTCGGCACCACATGCCCTCGCTCCCGGTAATTTTCGAAATTCTAATGGTCATTGAACCAAAGAAGGACCCTCGACATTCGATTCCCAAATATTCACCTAATTTGGATGATTCGCTCGTGAACAACAAACTTGTACCTATCAAGAAATAGGTAAAAGCGCTGCAGATTATTACACAACGGTTTAATGTTTTCCTGTGTAGATGATCCTTCTGCGTAGATCACTGTTTTGTATGGTCAATATGAGCTTCCTCCAGGAATTCTCTAAATCGAGTACTGGAGCCGGCCGCCCTCGACATGTTCCCAAATTTTCAGGAGCACTGTGCGACCAGCCGTTCGTGCACAGTGAGGCCCTGGAGTTCGAACTGAAAACTCATCAACAACATGAACGTGAATCGGACAGTATACTACCGTACCAGTTATCAGTTATAGGGAATCAAATCACGCATGGTTTAATGAAATCGAGTCTGTTATTTGAGGTGGTTTCACGGTATTATTGTTAATCTCAATATTGTGACCTATGCAAAAAGGTTATCTATACAGATAAATAATGAACTACTGTATAATAATTCGCAGCGTTTCATTTTTATGACTGAAAGCTCGCGTGAGAGCTTTCCAGAAAGGTTCCAGAAATGATATGATTGGTATCCAACTAAGAAAAACGTTCAATAAAGGGTCTTGAAATTCTGTAACCTTTGATGCCTCACTTCCCCCGCCTGGATGATGGTGATCCTCCCATCTACCACCGTCAAGGAACCTCTTGGGGCGTCGCACGCTCTTTCCACCCTTGTCACGCCATACTCATATGTAGTTCTGAGTTGAAGATGGCACACGTATTCTGGTATTCCAAGGGCACTGAATCCCATTTTGTGGCCAAAGGCAAAATTCTGAGCCACGCAAGTTCCCCATAAGGTATAGTAGGTAGGAACACAGTGTATAGGACTCCATGTCGAAGTTTTAGAGCAAGGATTCAGTTGTAGAAACGAGTGAAAGTTGCTACGTGATGCATCGTATTTCATAGATCGTAACAATCCCCAACCTGTTACTCTCGGAGTAAACGCTACTGTCGGTCAGAAATCCCATTTAAGCCCTCTAATCGCGAAATCGATCGACAAAAGCTCAACACTAACGCCAATACCGCTAGTTTCAAGCCCTCCTCCCACCGTCACCGACGCGACGCTCATATCAGCTGACAATAATAATTCAAACTGGTGAAATCACATACTGCATCCGTACAGTGGGAGAGTAGCAGGGAGTTTTCACGAGGAAAGTGGACTGATGCTCGTCCATTAGCCCAGTCCATTAGGAGCGGACGTGTCATGACAGAGATACGTCTCACCCTCCGTCGCCCTCGTAAGTGACCAGCGGCAATGATTTCTCGCGCAATAAACAGCTTTACGTGAACCAACATTCCCATTTCCTGTAATTTTAATAGTCATCTTTCATAGATAAAATAACATCATTAAAACGAGAAAATAAAATCATAAAAAATCATAAAAACGAGAAAAGGTCAAAGGTGTGGTGACAGGTTTCACACACCACCTGTATTTTGGGTGACCCATTTCGACTCGAACTGGAACCACAAACGGTTCTGGAATTGCTCATTTTATTCTGAATTTGCATTGCGTCCTTTGGTGAGGAGAAAAATCGAATCAGTTCGCCGAAATAACATTTGTTTAGTTCCAAAGATGACACGATTCTTCTGGCCCACTCTCCAGGTGAACTTCAGACTCTGCTGGAAAGTGTCGGGGAATCGTCGGATTAATGTTGCAAAGACTATCCAAAAGAATGTCCAATAGGAATGGTGGGGCGCTCCCTTTTCAACTGACCGTTAGGAGCCAGACTGTTGAGCAAGTAACACAATTCAGATACCTTGGACAGTGGGTCACAGAATATTGGAACATAGACATGGAAGTGAAGGTGTGGATTGAATTGGCTCGGAAGGCGTTCAAAAACATGAGAAGCATCCTTTGCTCAAAAGATATAAGTTTTCCGCTGCGCTGGAGAGTAGTAAAGTGCTACGTTGTATCCATCCTCCTTTACGGAGTCGAGTCGTGGACATTTAAGTTAGTTCACGTGGACCGGTTGGAAGCATTTGAAATGTGGTGTATACGACGAATGCTGAAAATACCATGGACAGCCCGGCTAAGGAATGATTTCATCCTGCAGCACAACGACCTTACACGGTAGCTGTTGACAGTGGTGAAGAGGAGCAAGGTGGCTTACTTCGGCCACGTTCTGCGGGGTGAGAAGTATGCCCTTCTTCAAATCATTATGACGGGAAGGATCCCAGGAAGAAGAGGAGTGGGAAGAAAGCGCGAGTCGTGGCTATCAAATGTAAGAAAGTGGGTCACTGGTGCAGCCGAGCTTTTCCACCTCGCAAAAGACCGTGATAGATTCAAGGAGATCATCGCCAACCTTCGTCAACGGAGACAGCACTTAAAGAAGAACAAGTTCCAAAGACTACGTGGAAAACGGCAAGGACATCACTACCACCATTTCTTCCTCTATATGCTGCAGCACAGCAGAACAGACACTGCAACTTGTCGGGCAGTATCATCGATGTCAAAGCTCACCTCAACGTCGTGGATTAAATAGGTAAACAAGGATAATCAATAGAAAGGTGGCAATGACGTCATCAAAACTTCCACATTAATTTAAAATTAGCTCTTATGTCTCGTCCAAATGGGAAATATGTACCATCTCACCTCGGTGTCTACTTTCAACAAGGAAAAAAAGAAAAAAGAGTGCCTTCCCCATTCGACCCTTGAAGTAAACACAGTAAACTAAATTCAGCGATCCATTTATTTTCTGCTAGTACCTACTGTCGTGGCTTGCTCTGGCCCTTTCTTCGGACCTATATACAAAGTGCGACGAAAATAACTTCAATAACCACTTTTAGTGATCAATGACTGTCCAAGTAATACAGTGAATGTTTTCTCAACTATTTAATGTGACAGTTATAGTTCAAATCAATTAATAAAAAAAATGTTTGGAGTCAAAATGGCTATTGCAAAAAATAAAATAAACCAATTAATTTTTCAAACCCCAAAACCCAAATGGTTTTATTTCAACTCATTGTAGATGTGCTTTGAATAAACGTCTATTTTTCAGAGGAACTCCTCAAGTGGCCAGTTAACAAACAGAGATCAAAAGTTCAACAACTTAGGATCTCTGAACAGACCGATAATCCTGATGCTGAATTCTGTAGGTGCTGGTCCTGATGTATGTATGGGGTGATGAGGAAAATAAAGAAAATGGTTCTATCACCAGTCTACCAAGTAAATTACCAAGCATACCAAAATACGAGTACAAAGGTTCCACACGGGATGGATACGATTTCACGGGATTTTTTCAAGGGACCGGATGACTGGTTAGCGTTAGATACGAAAAGAATCAAATCGACAGTCAGCTGTACAAGGCATTGCCACTGACAATCTAATGATTCTTTAGTTGTCACTCACTTAGAAATATCAGTGGGCCTGCTACGATTCATGCGTGCAAGCAACGTCCCTCTCACTTCCAACTCCGGCGCCCAGTACAGTCCCGATCAATAAACAATCGGATAGCTTTCGTAATTGCCTTTGCTAATCCTTTTAGGGAAATTGGGATCCGCCAATTACGTCGTTAGTAAAGTCGAAACGGTTGACGATGGGAAGGTGGGGGATCATCAGATTTTTCACTAATCAAACGTATCAGCTTCCTCATATAGGTCTATATGGAAGTTCGAGGGGGCTGTATCACTCCTTGCCCTCTATGGGCAGTATAGCCGAGATGGTAATGTAGTCGAATAATTAATAAATTCTCTAATTTACTCTCATATACATCATAATTCGTCACAATATAGTCGAGAAACACTAACCGGAAATTTAGCCAGCCGAATGGGGAAAAAACCGTCAGTTCATTCTCAGATGGCAGTAATTTATTTTACCATATCCCCTGGTTACTGAAACCTTAAAAGCCGCAAAAAAAGCAATTCATCCTTCTTATCGTATCGTTTGGTTTGTAAAAATTGTTTCAATAAAAGTACTTGATGCGGATATGTTAAGTTTAGCTCGTTCGCATAAATCGCACTTACCACTTTTTCAAACACGTTGACAAGCAAAACAACACAAAACCAAATGTTGGTAGCACTAAATAAAAAATGTCTCCCTTACTGAGAAAAACCCTGGGCAATGGATATATTTTTAGATGTTCTATGGATTAAGATCTAACAGACAGATAATCTAATACACAGACTGGCAGGGATACAGAAGAATAAATGTATAGGCAGACAAAAAGAGGCACAATTTGTTCAATGGCGAAAAACGCGAGTGAGAATTTTGATGTGGGTGGAAGTGATTTGCATAGCTCCCAAAGGTGTTCACAAGTATTTTTCGCTACCATGGAGCTTGCAAGTATGGGCCTCTTGTCCACTGTGGCGTAAAGCTGCGAATTGTGAAATGACGAACGGACGAAAGTCATTCGTAGGAAAACGTAGATGCTCTTCATCGATTGCCGCAGTATTTGTCCGAAATTCCTACAACGATTTGTCTCCTTCTGATAAGATTTTTTAGCAATAGAATTTATTATCACCTTTTACACTTCGAGGCATTTCACAAAGGCGACATTGGGGAAGGCGTGCCAAACATATTTTTTATGCAACAAGGAGAATTTTCTCATTTTTGGCGGGATTTAAAAATCGTCGATGACCACCACTTTTCCTATTTCCGTATGAGAAACGGTATATTTTGCTACGTTCTGGAGTAAATTTCTTCTACACTCGAAAAATTCAGTAATTTCCATTACGGTGAGTATAATTTAAAAATAACTTGATATATTTATTTTTTTCCTCAAAAAACCGGCGTACCTCCCATAAGGATCTTTTTCGTGCTAGTAGAACACTTATTTCCGCGGTACAACACTTGGGTTGCGGAAAATAGTGTTCACATGCACGAATAAATCCGCATCTTCATTGACCCCAGAGTGCAAGTATTCGCACGAAAAATCGTAACCAAACGGGATCGGTTCACAGAACGCAGGAATGCGGATGAAAACGGACGAACGACAAGGGCCTAGTGGACGCGGTTCCCTCCCAAACCACGTGTTGGGACACGGCCGGCTTCAGAGAAGGCCGCGGCAGTAGAGAACTGGCAACGCCGCACTTCAGGCAGGCCCAACACCACTCACCAATAAGCCTAGGTTTGTTTATTTCCGGGTTTCGCTAGTTTACCTATAGATCTTCTCGCGAAAATTATTTTCAACAGTAATATTGTTAACAAAAGTTATTGTTTTTAATGACAACAGAATGGAGGAAAATTTTGTAGTACCAGAGTGCAAAAGTAATAAGGAATGTACAAAAGAATATGTCACTTCGTTTCGTTTTCCCAAGGATGAAGAGAAAAAGTGGATTCGTGCAATTCCCCGTACTAAGTAATTGGGAAACAAAACCTAGGTCAGTGGTTTGTATTTATTACAGTTTTCCGAAAGTGATTTAGGTACAGTTGAATGGAACGGGGAGAATAGAAAGAATGGACCCTTACAAA
Source organism: Leptopterna dolabrata (assembly GCA_954871275.1). Classification (NCBI taxonomy): domain Eukaryota; kingdom Metazoa; phylum Arthropoda; class Insecta; order Hemiptera; family Miridae; genus Leptopterna; species Leptopterna dolabrata. Next base: position 33,650,807 of record OX940982.1, on the reverse strand, counting down.
ACCTAAAGATACGTACCTACAGTGCTTTCCATCATTCAGCTACAGTGATGGTATGACAATAGAATATTCTATGACATTCATCATTGAGTATTATGAACATTTTAATCTCTCAAGAGTTCGAGGATAAGTTTTTGAAGGCTTCTAACCGCGGCTTGAAACCGGCCATGGTTGGGATCGTTAGTGCGTTTTCGCCCGAATTCGGCCGAACTCAGATTTGCAACTTTTCGCAGCTTTCTGCTCCCATAGGCCTTAGGATGAACGGTAACGACGAATTTGGGGAGTTCTTAATATTAATTTGCGTGAAGTTGAAAAAAAAAACCCCATCGTGATTCAATAATGGAACTTCCACAACTTTGTTTGAGGACTTAACATTTTTCCTCGTATACGCCTAAACCAACTTTCGACTCCCTCAAGAAAATTAACCGGGAAATGGGGATTTTCATATAGACATCCATATAGCCCTATTCATCAACACTCAGGGCCTTCATCATTACTCAAAAGCTAATCCGAGTTTCACCACCGCGAAAAGGCTGAACGGGATGTTGGGGGCGAGTTCATTACCAATGTTTCGCACAAAAGCTTTCCACCGGTCTACTTATGCCGGAGGTTTTCGGATGAAAAGTAATTTCAGCTCCACAACCTCGGATTCCCATCGACGCCGACGGCGGGGTACGTTGAAATGCGGGAGCGGAAATTATTTTAAAAACTCAGTTCATACGAATTCATCACGAAGGCAACGTTCGTTAACATGAATTAAACGCTGCGAATTTTTCCTTGGCGGTTTAGGTTTTCGGGGGATTAATTTTCCATCGACACCAGTGTATAAGCTCTGTCTGCGGATCATAGCCTTGGGAAACTCAAATTTATGAGCGAATAACCCGGTAGGTAGTTGGGAACTTGCCAACGGATGGGTTTTTACGAATTTCCGAACTTGGTTAGGTATTTCTAAGTCATTCATGGACGGCAGTAGACCCAAAGAATTTGCTTTCCATGCGATTCGTTACGGTGTAAAATTTAGTTACCGAGTTAGCTGTGTAGAAAAGTGTGTTCTCAAATCAGCTTTCTGGGAAAATATTTCACGCGCATGCCAAATTTCAAGGCCTTACTGTGAACGAACGGCTGATCGGCCGGGTGGTCTCAAAAAACGTTGAAGAAATCAAGATAACGGTGCCGAGCGCCGGAAATTTCAAAATTTCAATACCTATCTTTCACCCCTTTGGAGATGACTTGACAGTAATGCCGAGCTTCGACGACCAACCCCATATGGCCTACTAACCGAGTTTCATTAATAATTGCGGTTCATGGTACCTACCTAAATAAGAAAAGTGCGAAGTACGGTGGAAGGACAGAAATTTTTAATTCCATTTTCGGATTCTACATAAAACGGAAACCATAAATGTTGAAGGTAAATTTTTTTCGATTCCAAAGGGTCATTATTGAAAATAGTAAACCAATAAAATTAAAGGGGTAAAAAAAGTACATAAGCACTGAAACGACCCAAATTAATTTGAAAGAAAAATCGCTTTTGAGAGAAATTAATATTGAAGGAATAACGAGACTAAAATAACAGAATGGTACAATCTTCATGATGTATTAGTATGAAGATAGGACGAAATGAATTAAATAAAAGAATGAGTTCGAAGATGAGCAATTTTCGAAAATAAAAGGTGGGTCAAGTTTTGAGTTTTTGGGAGGTCGACAGTTACTTTGAAAATTAGCTAATATATTATGTGCATGACTGGAACTTTTTATTATTATTTACGATGGTTTTAGTGCGAGGACGGAGGCTGAAATTGATGTTGTTAAAAAATATTGAAAATAAATTACTTTATCTGGGTTGTGAACCGTTTTTGTGTGAACACGAACAATCAAAACGACAGGAACAAAGGAAAAACCTACAACAGATTTTCAACGCTGGTCGACGAACTGGAAAATCCTTTTTTCTCCAACTCGGATCCTTTGTCACACAATATTCGTCGGTCGGCGTCAAAAGAGTTGGAGTGCGTTACCGCTGCGTTTTCACAAGGGTAACCTCCACCGTTTTCTCTTTTCAAAAGAGATAGCCCCCCATCCACTATCGTCCTTCACCTCTACACGGCTCTTGGGTGGGGGCTTTTCAACCATTTTCTCTTTTGAAGGCTACCTTGGCGATGTAGGTTTTTTGAAAAGATATCGGTTTAATCAGTGGATGGAAAGCTCTTTTGTATATATTGGGTGGAAGGATGACCAAAAGATTTTTTCGAGCCAACGGAAGGTCAGCTGTGGTCATTCATTCATCGTCTCATGATCGAAGCGAGGTGAAATTCAGATGATGAAGCAGCTCTACTGATCGAGAGAGAAACAACTTTTCCTTAACGTAGTGGCCAGACCCTTCCAGTTCCACAAACCGTTCCACTCTTGATAAGTAAATATTTAAAATAACTAATCATCATTATAGAGTGGTGAGTCGAAATAGGGAAGTACTATTTCAACAATGAAAAATATATTTCAAATAAATTAAGGTTCAAATTTGAAAACTTGGGTGGTCAAAAATAGCTTAAAACAGGAAAAGTCGCCAAAATCACTATAAATTGATAAACAACATCAAACATGTTACAGAACTTCATAGAACTGCTACTTTAGAAGTCAATAATATTTTTTCTCCAAGAAGAGTGGGTCAAATTCAAATATTTGGGGATCACAAAATACAAACTCGGTAAGAAATAATAATGAAAAATCACCAAAAATTTATATAATTTTACCAAAAGTGAAACAGAATGGTGCTCGAGAAAAAAATTATTTGACTAGGTGTCCACATAAAAAATTCGCATGAACATGAATGACGGAAATTCAGCTAATTTTGAGTATTGGTTAGTGAATAAAATGGCTTCTACTCGGTAAGCATTGCTGAATTCACCAAAAATTGATTGATTTTAAACCACTAAAATCATAGTATACCAAGTAGGTACTTCAAACATTCGCTCATTATACGACCATGTTGCATGACTGGAACTGTTCTCCTGGTGGTCAGTCCAAACGTTACGTTAAGCAAGATTATGTGTTACGCTTTTTGCTAGTTCACACCACTTCACCTACAAACGAACCGTAACTATGATTTATCACGCCACTTGTCACACGAACGTCGTTCACCAGTCGTTGGAACCCCTAACAGACAAAACACAATCAGTAGACCGGACAAGAAAACAGGAGAGTCGATATTCTGATCAAAAACACGCATATATACGTACATTTATATAGTTAGGTATGTCGACAGCTCTATGAAGTAGGAAAAGTATTCTGTGACCAAGGATGAGATCTTTCATTTTTTATTGTTACATCTTCATATATCCTCATATATTTTATATCAGCTCCTAACCCATGCCAGATATGAGTCACTCACTGGTAACGGTCTATGGCCGACAGATTCGAAACAATCTTCACGTCATACAATGATTACCTATTGCGTGAACTTGGAAACCAACCACGTAGAAAAATAAAAGTTCAATACTTGATCGTTCGAAGGTAGCAACAATGTTAAAAAACAATATACCATCGAACGATTTGAAGTGCCAGTCAGCAGGTAAGCTCCAAGCAATGAAACGCTCGATTTTAAGTTGAAATTGGGCTTTCCAACCTCCTGGGGTGATCCAGGCTCCTGGATTCTGTTCTCACAGGAAAGGGATTTTATATTTCAAAGAAAAGTTAGGTACAGAATGATAGTAAATGTTTATGTAAAATCTTTATGATTTTTTGTTCTAATCGAAGACCTTCACGAAAGATCCTGGCTCTGATATCCCAACCGGATGATCAGTAAAAATCATTAAAGTAAATTTTGGAAACGGTTAAGGTGAGGGAAAAATTTGATTTCAGCGGGGCATCAACTTAGCTTAATTATGCTGTATCCGCTGATGCTCTAACCAACTTAGCCATGAAGTCATAAGCATGTAGTCAACTGGTTAGATAACCTGCTGTCAGTCCCACAGTCTACTGCTAGAGCTGTGCTCCGGTTAGCTCTGATTCTAATAATTAGTTAGTTCTACAATAATACCAGAGCAAGCTGGAGCACATCAAACAAGTAACGCCTGACTAAGTATACTGACAGCAGCTTATCTAACCAGCTGACTTCATGGCTAAATTGTGACTGTAAAAGTGAGACCCCTTGCAAATTTTGGAAAAGAACTTGCTCATATTTCAATAAATTCCTTCTCTATGACTCCGTCAATAACGTGAACACGCTGAAATCCAAGTTAGAGAACAGGACGCTCTCCTGTAAAATTTATAACATTTTAGGCTTATTAGGGTTTGAAATTCTACTATCGATTGGCTAGAGCGTCTGTGACTGAAGCATAAAGTTGAAGGTGATAATCCCGCTGGTATTCCATTTTATAACCGGAACAATTTCCCATAATTTTCTCTTTTGAATTTTGTATCATGCAGCCAATATGTCCCATTGCAATAGCTTATTTGTCCCGCTGCAAGTCCCAAGGCCCATTGCAATAGTTAATTTGTCCCGCTGCAAGTCCCAAGACCCATTGCAATAGCTAATTTGTCCCGCTGCAAGTTCCAAGACCCATTGCAATAGCTAATTTGCTTCGAAAATGAACCAAACAGGGAATTCAATCTTCAGAAGGCCACTTTCATCAAATTACACATACATTTGAGAAAAGCTGTTGAAGTCCTTCAAGCGGCCCACAGACCAGCAATATTAGTATTGCGCAATACCTGGGTTGGTGTAATAAAATTGATCGTGTGCTGTTGATATTGAAGGGTTGTGCAATAATAATATTTTGTACGAAATCAATACATTTTGATATTTAATGCGCAATATGGAAAATATTGCGCCTGGTACGGGTAATATTGCGGAACATCACGTCAGATGTACCTACCTATCAACATGTGGTGGACATCAGCATGCCCCCCAAGAGAAGAGGTTCACATCGGAATATTTCGAAGTGTTACATGTAAAAAATTTGAAAGTAATTTGGCTCACATATTCTCAGTCCACTGAGTGTAATTTTCTCTGCCTTGCAACCACTGATTGGCCCACTTCCAACCTTTTCGTTTCTTTTTCTTATTTTTTGCACTTTTGCCCACGGCGATCAAAATGCAGCAAACTTCTGTGCCACTCAACATGCTCACCACAAGAAATACCAGCAGCAACGTATGCCCGCCTTGCACAATCCATTGTACAACCAAATCATCTCAGTACGATTCAATTCAATCGCACAACACCGATAGTCTATGGCCCAATTTAAGTATTTGTCAACCTTCAGGAAGTATTTCAGTCATTAGCGCTGATAGCTTTTTTTCTGGGAGAAAAGCAAGACGGAAAACCAGGCGAGAGCAAAGGGGATATTCGGAACAATTCATTCCCATCTGAGCCCCGGGATGCGGTCACCGGGTTCTCGCTGAAGATTTGAAAAATGCTCCGCGTTCTGTTTTCCTAGCGTCCACCGACCGCATATTTGTTCGGGAGTTGGGAATGAAACATGGGCCCCAGTCAGGGGTTTGCCTGTCGTTTTACAAATGGACGCAGTAAAATAAATTCTTAATTGAGAGCTGATGGAGGTTTTATTCCTTGAATAACGATCCGGATGATTTATTTGGTGATTTAACATCGATTCCATTCAATACCTTTGATGACTGACTAGCTCGACCCCGGTACAGTGTTTTGCAATAAAACACTGGATGGACATAAAACATCTAATGGGAACAATAACTCAATTAAAAAAAAAATTGGGTACCACGTTCTTTCTCCTGATTATATAATATACAAGTGTATATATTATATAATATATTTATGATCCTTCTTGTGACACAATCGGTCCGGAATTTTCAGACATGCTTTTCCAATTGTTTTCCATTCGTTTCCCCTTCAGAACATTCTGAATTCATCCCTAAATTTGGACATTTTTTAGAAATATATACGTAAAATTTTATTTATGTGTCCTTCCAGGCGATATCTGACCTTGGTTAGGGATGAAAAATTCTAAATTTCGCTCTAGTGCATGTATCACAAAAAAGGGGTCAAAAACGAAAAGCGGGTCAAATATAAGTTTTTCGGGGCCAGAAAACGCTAAAAATCGGTTAAAACGGCAAAGAAACAGAAAATATATGGAAAATCACTAAAAGTGGTATAAAACATCTCGAACAACTCGAATAAAACATGGGCCGCAGTTAGAGGTTTCCTCTTGTTTACAACTTACTGAACACAGAGTTGGAAATTCGTAATTTATTGATAGGTAGTAACGGTCTACCTCTTCAGATTACGAGCCGGATGATTCAGTGATTTACCACTGAGTTGGACTGCTCCATTCAGTGATGCTTAAATATTCGCATATTGTGTTACAAGACTAGTGAATTCTGAATAGATTTATTCTTTACCTCATGTAGTGAATTGGTATAGCGATAATTCACTACGGGCGGTATGACGTTGTGCCCAGCCTGGTTCCAACACTAAACGCTGTCACCATAATATCTGGGATCTTTTTGGATATGCGAGGTTGTGCCCGGCTGGTTCCAACACTAAAGGCTGTCACCAGTTCAACGGGATCTTTTTGGATGCGTGTGCCCGGCTGGTTCCAACACTAAAGGCTGTCACCAATTCAACGGGATCTTTTTGGGAGCATTTGCCTGGCAGGTTCCAACACTCAAGGCTGTCACCTATTCCAGGATCTTTTAGGTTGAGGAGACAGAGAGGAGGAGCGAGGTGAGAGAGTAGTCAGCGACTAGAGGAGAGCGTAGAATGGCTAGAAAGGCGAAGGAGGCGGGTTTTTATAGCCCTGAGGGCTATCTCCCTCCATCCTCCAGCTAGTGGAGGATGGTGGGGGTCCCCACTAGGTTCCTCGGTGCTCCTACGTCTTTCGTCCCCACTTCTATGAGTTTATTTGCGAGATCTAATATTTACAGGTTTGCAAGGAGTGGTTCTGGGAGGATACCACGACACTTCAACACATTTTTTGGTTGAACATCTGAGATGAATTGTCGGTGATGACAGGACTTGGACCCAGCCCGCCACGGGGTCGGTTTGAAGATCTCAGCAATCGAACGAGACTCGATCTGAAGCATCGAATGAGGCTTTCCTGGACGCAGAACACCAGTCTTCTTCACATAAGGTGCTAAGGTTGAACAGAAACCAGTCCGATTTTGATGAAATACATATGGGGCCACAGCTACTTTTCAAACTCCAGCGGATTACGATTATTTATATTTCATTAAATTAGGCACGATTATTCATTTGAATGGTAGGTATGTTCATTGCTCTTATAGGGCACTTCTAATAATACAGGAGCCCAGCTTTAGAGGGGTGTTCCTAAAAATTTCGTTTGATTCCAAACTCAAATACTTTTGAGACGCCTTATTTTTCACACTTTTCGAATGACCTATTAGGTTATGAATATTGCTTAGAATCATTCTCGGGCTAAACACAATTAATTTTCTAAAAATATAATATACCAGTATAAAATATATAATAATAATTACAATATTGCTGAAAACAACCGTTTTGATTTGTTTCACTGAATGCGGTACTTCCGTTAATCTACTTCCGTGTTATGTTGCAGCATACAGTTTGGTCTAGCATAATAATTTACTTATTGGAGGCTCACTACCCCTGTTATATTGTCTCAGTGGATATAGCATATCAGACTGGATTGCGGAAGATCAAACGGTGGAGGACATTCCTAACTCATCGCTATTTTTAAAAGGCTCTCGGTTGAAAACCTGTTACTTCTTCTAACGACCGTGAAAATAAAGATTGATGGAGACAGGGCGACAGCCAATAATGACAAAGATAATAATTCCAGATCTTCCCGAGTTGACGCCATTTCACCTCCAGGATTTTCACTGCTGGAGCATTTTTTTTTCAAATCTTCCTTCACTTTGACATGATTCACAATGAAGTACAAGCACATCGAACATAAAAGCAGTCAGCACTCTCCTTGGCGTCATTTTCAATGAATTTCGTTAACAATGAAGCTATGTTCCCAATAATTACTGTTAGTTTGCTTGGTGTCCTGACTTAAATTATTTATTTCAAGTAGCTAACTAATTAGGGTTTTCATCAACAGCAAATAGAACGAATGCATATGTAAACGACAGGTGATGTAGATGGAGTTTGGAAACAGCCTAATGAACATTTAAACACACACGTCAAATATTTGCCACTTAATGAACGATAACCTCCACGATATCACATATCACTCTTCCTTCACGGATCACACATCAAGAGTTGTTATGTATGTACTTGCGAGTAATTTTGGGAGATAGCGTGAATATTGAATGTAGGTACCTAGTTGAAACGAGAAGAGTTAGTGATGTGTCTGCGAGTACAACGACGTTAGCTTCGTAACACCGCTAATATTGTGTTAATATTGGTCTCGTTGCTCGCGACGCTCGCATATTCTAGGAACAACTATCCGTATTTATGGAAAAAAATACTGTTTGGTGGGTAGTACATAATTATATCCCCCTTTGAATGGATTATTATTTATATATATTTCGGATATTACTATTCTAAATAATATGATGGAGAGGATTGCGATGATTAAAGAAAGGTTGGTTGGTAGAAAATACGGAGGTGTATATTCTTTTACACTTAGGAGCGAACTAACTATATACACTACACTTACGAAACTAGAAAATTATTATTAACACTGAGAAAAAAAAAAAAAAAATACAACAGACACGGATTGCCAATCCCACTTCTGATTTCGAGAAGAGTACTGTTAAATTAAATTAAATGTACAGTTAACGTTTTTACATTCAGTAGGTAAACATTGGTTACATTTATTATGGTATGCCAATTTACCCCCATTCGTAACATCTTATGCGATAATTTGCCACGTGTTTTGGTTTATTATTTTAAATAATGAACCATTGGAATCGAGCATGAAAAAAAAAATTCTTACCCCCCCTCAAAATTTGATGGTTTACGTTTCAAGGTATGTAGAATCCAAAACTGCAAACGCTGCAAATCCCTGCACAACGGTTTATTATTTTGTATAGAATACCCTTCTGTTACAGATCACAGCTCTATGTATAGATAACCCGTCTATATAATATAATATGTACTATTCTACACATATTATGTAGATCGCAGACCCTCCGTAGGTTAGTACCTAACCCCGTACTCGTTACTAGGTACCTACCTAAATCACGAGTTAAATGTTGCTAAAATAATTCTGCCGATGACAAACAGTACCTAACAAAAAGAAACACACATAATGAAGTTCTGAAAAGAAATTGTTGATGAGGAGTGAAAAAAGTTGCAAAAGTACCTACCAACAAACTCCAGCCCCTTCTACGTAGATGGTATAATGAACCGTTGTGTAATAATTTACCGTTGAGTAATGATTTACCGTAGTAATAATTTACCCATCAATAATACTTCAACGTTTGTTCAAGTTTCACTACCTACCAACAAACTCCAATAGAGCCATCATTTTTCAAATTAAATAATATCACAGAACAACCAACTCGACTTCATACTCCGCCAATATAATCAGGTGATCCCTACCAATGATTGGCCGTATTCACAAATTCCTATTGTGGGCGCGTCTCTGGTTACGAGATTTGGTTTGGATTGTATACAATTTCATTCACACTGGAGTCGAAAATGCCTGTCGGTGCAAACTTCGGGGCCTTACTGTGAACGAACGGCTGGACGTACGATGCTCCGGATGGTCTTAAAAAACTCGCAAGTTCAAGAACTATTTAAAACCGTAAAAATATTTACGTAAAAAAATGGTATAGGCGTTTTGAAAATTTCAACCCCTATTTTGAACCCCTTAGAGATGACTCACAGTAACGTCGAGCTTCGAGGACCAACTAGACGCCGAACGGAACCTATAACCCGAATTTCATCAATTTTTTTTCATGGTAACTAAGAAAAGTGGCCCGTACGGCGTACGGCGTACGGCGTACGGCGTACGGCGTACGGCGGACAGACAGAAATATTTTTATTGCAGTTTTGGATTCTACATACCTTGAAACGTAAACCATCAAATTTTGAGGGGGGGTAAGAATTTTTTTTTTCATGCTCGATTCCAATGGTTCATTATTGAAAATAATAAACCAAAAAAAAGGTGTTAAATAAAAATAACTGATCGTTTAAGGTTGGGACTAGTATAGAATCTGTTAGGGCTATGCGATGTAAGTAGTCAAAAGGCTATCATCCCTAGTTTCTGTATTTCACGTGGGACCGCGAAATGCCAGACTGGCCGTTTCGGAATGTGGTCAAATAATGCCATATAATTATTACTATCCCAGCTTTCAGACCATCCAAACGCTATTCTGACAGATCGCATCCTTCATGTTTCGTATACCTACCTATTTCGGGAGGGGTTGGCCAGGTAAGGGACGGCTCCCCCACTGCTGTTCTTTTGCTCGAGGGTTGAACACTGGCTGAGCGGTGATTATGTTCTGAAGTGTCCACTGAGACGGTGCTTGCGATTAAAACCAAACTTTCTTTTAGGTAAACGATTAGTTATTTTTATTTAACACCTTTAAAAAAAATTTAATAGTATTCTTCTCGAAATATGTGTATTATGTATTGAATGGACTATCCTTCATATATTCAGGATTCAAACCCGAGGACATTGGATCCATGATACAGAATTAGATCATGGAAACAACAAACTCGAGGTCTGGCGTTTGTCTCGAGAAGCGGAGCGTTGACAACATTCCCAACGTCTAATGCAGTTAAACCCTCAAATCGAAATGTAATAGAGCTTGCTTCTTGAAATACAAAACATACCTATACGAATTATCGAAAATGGAATTAAGTATCGAAGTTCAACTGCATACTATTCGAAGCTAAATACTTGAAACTTGATCAACGAAGGTACCTACCTACTCTTGAATTTATAAGCTCCACCCAGCTCCCACTGCCGACTCTTTTCATCTAAATCTACTGTTTGTGAAAAGAACGTCATCTTATTATCTCATTCCCTAATTCCAGAGACGCCACCGTTAAACACTTGCTGGAGTGTAACGTGTTGTTGTGAGGCGGTAATCCTTTGCCAACAACTACAGAACACCAACTCTGCCTTCCGAAGGAGGAAATCCAATTACTTCAACTACAATTCGCCCTCGGGGAATTATTAATTAGGAGAGGCGGCTCACTCCGGTCTGTGCGTGCACCTTCCCGGATGTTGCTCTTGTTGTTCTTCAGAGTCGTATTCAGGTTTCCTGAAATCACTCGCTACAGAAGTGGGTGGAATGGTCTGACTTCAGGATGGATGATTGAATCCGCTCGCTCGAGCGGCGCTTCATGAATCACAGTCTTCTTCATGGAAAGTGTGTTTTTTAGTGGTGTATACTACGCTGCAAATTAAGGACTAGTTCTATAGGGAACAGGGAAATCTTCAAGTCTTTGATTCTAAGGAATGGAAACCTGGACGACTGATCCGTTTTAAATTATGCTAGTACACTGTGCGCCTGTTCTTCTATTTGAAGTATAGGATTTCAAGAGCCAGAGCTGGAGAAGAAGTAGAATATCAGATAAGCGAAATAAATGTGTGATGGCTACAACAGTACCTACTTCTCAGAGTTGTAGTAGTGTAACACGGTGCCCAAACAACCTTTTTACCCATGATCTTCACGAAATCTGAAAGAAAATGAATGTGGAGAAAGGAGAAGCCCCAGGAAAAATTGATAAAGTATGATATTGTGTGGATCATTTGATTCATAATAGTTCCACAGATCGAAAAAAATGTTCGTAAATGAAAAGCGGACAGTTTTTGGAAAAGCAGATACGGAATTCGGAACCTGCAGTCCTGCAGATAGATCTTCTGTCTCATTTTTTGTGGAGATGAAAGAAACTGAGCGTTAGATGACAGTTTATTACTGCTATCAACAAAACTGGTGAGGGCCAGCGAGGAAATGTGGGAAGCGAGCCTCATGCGGGTATCGAGGCAGGCGAGAGGTGTTTTCAACTCGCCAACTCAAAGCTGACTGACTTCTGAAGAGCTCGCGCCTGCCTCCGGTTGTCTCTCTCGTTCCGCTCAAAAGCCCAAGATGAAAAAAACTGAAGAGCTTCGTTTAAATATGCCTTTTGCTCGCGATGCAATATTCTTTGGCTAAACTCGAAAATTTAGTTGGAATTTAGGGAGCTAGCGACTGTTCAATGAAGATGTTAACAACCATGTTGGTGGGTGCAGGTCTTCCAGGTTGGTGTAAGCCACATGGTCCCTCACGTGGTGTACACGGACCCCACGCACGTCTGTGTTACGGGCGCTGAAGAATCGAAGTAGACCGAAAAGAGATAAGAAGAATACTAGAGACTGTATACCCTTCCAATTTCAAGTCAACGTTCGTACCATATTACAGCTAGCGAGCCAATTTCTCACGAACCAATGACCCGATTTTGCTCGAATTCGGTGGTTAATTGGAGTGTAGCTCCTAGATGGTGCACGGTGGATGCGTGAGAACGACCGGATCATAAAAATGGCCACTGCGCATGTGCAGTGATCGGTATTATAAATATTCATCAAACGAACTAAAATCACTAGCGAAGAAATCGTGGAAACCCATTTCAAAGAAAAACGGAGTTACTGAAAAAATAGTCTATTACCACTAATACACGAAAAACCGCGAAAAACACTGTTATACCAGTATAAAAGTGTTTTTCGCGTTTTTTCGTGTATTAGTGGAAATAGACTAGGTATTTTTTCAATAACTCCGTTTTTCTTTATCTTTTGTTTTCATTTTTTCATGAAAGTCCGACTGAAGGTTTCGCGCGTGAATGTGCAGACATTTTCCTTATAAATTGCCGCAATATAGGGGACCTGGGATCAGGCCGACTGATAGGGCAATGACTCTTACCTGTGTCCCATCTATCCATGGAACGCGGCGGATCTCAAGATACGATGACAATAATATTGCTACCTAATATTAATTATGCGTTTCACACCAGTGACCTCAAGGTTGAAGCGTACAATTGAAGGAGTGAATTGATTTAAAAAAAGCCAAACGTTCCTATCATGCAGTACGTCTATATGAGAGAATTTTAGAAGTAACTTGGGGTGTCTAGGTGCGTAGGAAACATACTGGATCTCGCGACCCCCTCCTCTACGTACAGTGCCATGAAGGGATTTAGTTGGGCGAAAGTAGGGTACATGCGGGACATCAGGCTTTGAGTAATAATTTGCGCTCGGCCCGAGGCAATTAAATTTGGTGTCCGCCCCCACCGAGCGTCCGAAGCCGTTGTATCGCATGAACATTCGCCTCGCGCCGAGGCAACTAGTATTGACGCTCGATCCTACCCTGCGTGCGGAGCTTACCTCCCGACCCTTTTCCACCTCCCCACCTGCCTATCCCCCAAGCACGGTCCGCGGGCGTGCGAAGCCGTTGTATCGTTCAAACGCATTCAAACGCTGTCTAGCGGCGAGCTTGTACACCATAACCTCCCCTCGCATTTCAACGGTAGAGTGACGGAGGCTCGATTCCCCAGTATACACGTGATCCGGTATTTGAAATAGGGGGGCAGGGTTTAAAGGGGGGTTGGTGCGGGGTATCACTCTGTGTGTTCAGATAGGGCCTTTGAGTAAGTCTTTGCCGAGGGGGCGGTGCCCCCCCTACCCACAGGTGAGCAGACCGAAGCAAGATACCACCCCGGTCATGGTGGAAGGAGGGACCTCGTGTTGAACCAGCCTGAAGTATCAACGCCCACTCGAACGTCAGAAAGGAGACAAATTAATACTCAAAGTCTGAAGTCCCATGCCGAGTTGCCTCGAGCCGAGAGCAAGTTAATACTCAAAGCCTGAAGTCCCCCCCCCCCCCCCCCCCCCGAGTTGCCTCGAACCGTGCTTGGGGGAGAGGCAGGTCGGGCGGCGGGAGGCGAATGTTCATGCGATACAACGGCTGCGCACGCTCGGCGGGGGGGCGGGCAAAGGTCCTATCCGAACACAAGGTATGCGGGGCATCTATTATAGTATCTATGCAGTGCGAGATGTTTGGGCCCCCACCCCGGGTAGTGAGAGAGGGCTATTATAGTATCCATGAAGTGCGAGATGTATGTGCCAAGTTGCCTCGAGCGCAAATTAATACTCAAAGCCTGAAGTCCCGCACCGAGTTGGTGAGATGGAAAAGGGTCGGGGGGTAAACTCCGCACGCAGGGTTGGATCGAGCATCAATACTAGGGGAGTCGGGGTGGTCATGGTGGACGGTGGGGGTGCAGAGAGAGGCTCGGGGCTGAAAACCCAACGTCACACGCTTGTTGCCTCGGGTGTAGAAACGCACCGCAAGACCGGTAGGACGTGCGGGCTGGTATCACATGTGGATTCACGGGGGGCAAGGAGTAGTCTCTCCGTGTAAAAAAGCCTAGGTGTCTGAGGGGGCCGAGGCGAATGAGGTGGTCGAGAGAGGTCCCACATGAATCGGTAGGACGTGTGTGGATTCACGGTGTAAGGGAGGGGAGGCTCCATACGTCGGTCAGCGGTAGAAAGGATACAAATTAATACTCAACGCCTGAGGTCCCGCGCCGAGTTGCCTCAAGCCGAGCGCAAGTTAATACTCAGAGCATGAAGTCCCACGCCAAGTTACCTCGGGCCGTGCTTGGGGGCCACCTCATTCGCCTCGGCCCCCTCAGACACCTAGGCTTTTTTACACAGAGAGACTACTCCTTGCCCCCCGTGAATCCACATGTGATACCAGCCCGCACGTCCTACCGGTCTTGCGGTGCGTTTCTACACCCGAGGCAACAAGCGTGTAACGTTGGGTTTTCAGCCCCGAGCCTCTCTCTGCACCCCCACCGTCCACCATGACCACCCCGACTCCCCTAGTATTGATGCTCGATCCAACCCTGCGTGCGGAGTTTACCCCCCGACCCTTTTCCCCTCACCAACTCGGTGCGGGACTTCAGGCTTTGAGTATTAATTTGCGCTCGAGGCAACTTGGCGCATACATCTCGCACTTCATGGATACTATAATAGCCCTCTCTCACTACCCGGGGTGGGGGCCCAAACATCTCGCACTGCATAGATACTATAATAGATGCCCCTCATACCTTGTGTTCGGATAGGACCTTTGCCCGCCCCCCCGCCGAGCGTGCGCAGCCGTTGTATCGCATGAACATTCGCCTCCCGCCGCCCGACCTGCCTCTCCCCCAAGCACGGTTCGAGGCAACTCGGGGGGGGGGGGGGGGGGGGGGGGGACTTCAGGCTTTGAGTATTAACTTGCTCTCGGCTCGAGGCAACTCGGCGTGGGACTTCAGACTTTGAGTATTAATTTGTCTCCTTTCTGACGTTCGAGTGGGCGTTGAGACTTCAGGCTGGTTCAACACGAGGTCCCTCCTTCCACCATGACCGGGGTGGTATCTTGCTTCGGTCTGCTCACCTGTGGGTAGGGGGGGCACCGCCCCCTCGGCAAAGACTTACTCAAAGGCCCTATCTGAACACACAGAGTGATACCACGCACCAACCCCCCTTTAAACCCTGCCCCCCTATTTCAAATACCGGATCACGTGTATACTGGGGAATCGAGCCTCCGTCACTCTACCGTTGAAATGCGAGGGGAGGTTATGGTGTACAAGCTCGCCGCTAGACAGCGTTTGAATGCGTTTGAACGATACAACGGCTTCGCACGCCCGCGGACCGTGCTTGGGGGATAGGCAGGTGGTGAGGTGGAAAAGGGTCGGGGGGGTAAGCTCCGCACGCAGGGTAGGATCGAGCGTCAATACTAGTTGCCTCGGCGCGAGGCGAATGTTCATGCGATACAACGGCTTCGGACGCTCGGTGGGGGCGGACACCAAATTTAATTGCCTCGGGCCGAGGCGCAAATTATTACTCAAAGCCTGATGTCCCGCATGTACCCTACTGGCGAAGGAGTGGAGGGCGTATCTTTGTCGTCGGTTTGTCTCCAGCTCATCTATCGTAACTCACTTTGGGCAACCTCTACCTACCTACTTTAACTAGAGAACTTTTGCAATTTTCACCCACAAAAACTAAAATTTGATTATTGAAGCATTATTTTTTTCCCGGTCTCACTTGTACATAGGTACTTTTTTAGTGGATTTGTATTAATTTACAGCAATACAGAGCAGTTTTTATCGATTTTTGATCCCCCCCCCCCCCCCCCATCATATTTGGCCCAACTAATAATATTTTTGAAAATTGCTCATTTTTGGACTCAAGAGCGGCCATCTAAAATTCGATTCAGAATGCTCTGAAACGGAATAGAAAAGATTTTTCTTGGAATGTAAAATGTCAACCCCTATTTTCACCTCACAAATCTTGGAAGACTGGATATCTGCACTGCCGACTATGAATGGAGGCAGATATAAACACAAGGGTGAGTTATGGGTTTGAAGCCAGTGAGCAAATGAAGAGCCGGCCCATCGTTCCGGTGGTAGGTACATTAAGGATCAATATCCATAAACTGCGATCATAACCGACCCATAACGGCGTTTTCCATCATATCCCCTAAGTGGAGGACCTCCACAAGAAAAATACTTCGTAAAACCTCCTGCGTCGTTACCCCGTCTAGTTTTTCCCCACGAGATATTATATCCCACACATAGCACTTTTTATTATCAATTCTATTTTGGGGATAAATCATACATATCAACAATCAAGAGCTCAGCCCTAAACTCTTCATAGGTAGAATAGGCTACTTACTATCGGAATTTCATGGCTTCATAGTTGGCCACATACATTTCCTCCAAATTCCAGCTCTTCTTGACCATCTCCCCTCGGTAGTTAAGGGTATTTCAAGGAAAATTGATTTGTGCATGTGCGGATAAATGAGACCAGCCTGACGACAGCGGATGTGACAGTCCGATTTAGATGAAACTCATGAGACCAATCGGGAATTAACCCGCACCGACCTCCAAATTTCAGCTCTTGTCAACCATTTCCGCTAAATTATAAGCGTTTTAAAGAATGCACGTTTTCCATCCGCATTCGACACCAACAGCTTGATGCGTTTCGACGCGAACGCGATCTACAAATCCTCATGTCTTTGACGTTCATGTTACAAGGCCGCTCCAAATTAGCGCCAAAGCGCTCCAAAGAGCTTTCTCAATTACTAATGATTCTCATTTACCCTACATGTCTCCAGGGTTAACATAATACGAGCGGGTTTTAATAGTTATATTACGGGAACAAGGGGTTACCGCATATAGCCTCACTCAAGAGCACTCTACCTGCAATGACCCTATTTTTGAAATTACGATGCTAGGTACTAAATTTAATTCAGGCTGTTTTTGATAATAATATTATAATCCCAAAGTTTACTTCAAACTGAACAAAGAACAAAGCTTGTCTATTTTGCATTATACCAGATTCGATTCTGATGCAGGCAGAAATGTTACGAGTTCGGGAGGGAAGAAATTTATCTTCATCGTGGAAACGGCTAGACGAGGGATAAGCCTGTGTAGCAAGCCTATCCTACATTGAACCTTAATCCTCCGTATTAGGATTGCGTAACACTTCTCGTACAACATGTATTTAAGCTAATCGTAAAAACTTCTCGTCAGCCGTACCGTCCGCACGATCTAATCTGAGTTGTACCGTACTCAATGTGCACAGCACACGGGTAACGTGTTGTTCCGAGCAGTTTTTCACTTCCTACATGATGGATATCAGAGAGATGAACATAGGTAGTTATTTTCGAGCTGCATACTGCTGCATAGGTACTATTGCTTTTGTTGAATCAAAACTTGCTGAATGAATACAACTAGGTAATTAGACTGTCACAGGTGCTCGAACTTATCATTCAAACAGTCGAGGGTTTCTCTATTTCTCAATAAAAGGTGCACAGCAAGAACTGAAACCGAACTCCGATATAACTATGTATTTTGTTCCTTGAATATCCAACAGATCGATCCTGTCACTAGCAAATGAGGTAGAGTTTTGCAAAACTACATTTCCGGAGGAAATTAATATTCAGAAATCGATAGAAACATTTAAACTACCTTATAAACTCCTCACACAGATAACAGGTATTCAATTCAAATCATTAGTTAATATAGCTCTAATAAGTAAGACAGGGAACCGGTCCAAGCCCAATTTCAGTTTTAAGACCAAAAAAGGTAAATGATTAGGGATAGCCCACAACAAGCTCAGCTGCAGTGTTGATGTCTCAGCCCATTGAAAAAAACTCCCACAGCTAAAATTGGGACCTAGAAGGTATCTACCTCCTGTAATATGGCAGCTAGCCGGAGCTGATTACATTCTCCGATATGAAGATAGGAATTTGAAAACGAGAGAAGATTTCCGCTCGAAGGATAAAGACGTCTCGAGTACGTGACTGGAAACGTCGATTGAAAACTCAAACAAACGAGCTGGAGGAGAAATTTCAAATTGAATCGAGGGGATCCTGAATAAACAGATCGGGATCAGGGGCATTTGTAGTCGGAGCATGGATTTGTAATATGGCGGGATAAGACGGTTTTGTTTCTGTACCAGTTTAACCAGCTTCGAGATAGGAATCTCATCAATAAATGAGAAAGAGGCTTTATCAAAGAAAACCATCTATTTTTAACAATCAGCAGTAGACAAACAAATAAATTTTAAAATACTTGAAGCAAAACTGGTTGCTGATTGGCAAATATTACAAGTCCCATTACCTGCAGGGAGCCAAAACCTCGGGAGTTACCTACTGTGCTTGCCAGCTATTTTTAATTCACCAGTATCTGCTGTCATCTTTTGGCCCATTGTTCAATAGCTATCTAACCATCTTGTTATTTTCACAAATCTGAAGGCCAGCAATTTTGAATGGCGAATTGGAGTTACGCAAACCAACACCACCCAAACTTTTGGGAGTCGCAGATCGAAGTTCTTCGGCGTTAGAATGTCGCTGTCGTCGCTATAGTGGTTTTATCTTGGAGACAATGGGTGAACACATGCTTTTTTGAGGTGCTCTTGCAGTTTATTTTGGTTTTAGAGCCGCATGGAATGTCCTTCTAATGATTTTGGCGCTTACCGACTGAATGCAAAATACCATTTTTCTCAATAGCTTATTGTAAAACGGGGGTAAGCGCCAAAATGCCTAAAAAATCTCACCCAATACAGATTGAAGACAATTTACAATCAGGAGGTTACCACCAATATTTATTGTGTCGCTTACCTCCCATTTGCGTATCACAGATTGAATATTCGTGTAATTTACTTCACACTTTAATTCTAATGTCTCTTACGCCCTGAATGCGAAAGTCACATCTTATTTTTGTGTCGCTTACCTTTTATTTGCTTATTAGCTCCACGCTAGGGATTGATGAGACGAATCCAACGGTACTAATTACTCGGATAATTTTGGAAAAGTTGTCGGTTACCCCCTATGTGCACAACTCCGTCCAAAATATAACCAAAATTCCTCGTCACTTGTTTGCAGTCCTTTACTGTATACGAAACACCTACGTCCTCTACTAATATTGCACGGCATATAATAATAATATTATAATGATTAAAAACATTTACAAAGTGAAAAAATAAAATAAATACACGTAAACATTTTGTCATTTGTTCAGTCATTTAATATCACCACGAGCGAGCTATCGAATTAACGAACCAACTTGAACTATCAAACAGTGACATCTCTAGGGGAACTGTACCAGTGGTTGACACTGTAGCAGGAGATGGCACTCAAAATTAAAAATCCACATCTTAAATTCAAATTTGGCGGGCAGATAGAAGAAAACCTCCTTGATCATCTGACAACAGCTCGGTTTTAGCGGGTAGGTATTATTATGTCTCAAAGTCAAAAATTTGGGATACCGAAATTTTTTACCTACCGCTTCAACTGAAATGGTGGTTAGGTGAGTAACGACAGTAATGCGTTTACACGTATCCTGTCAACACATGCATTGTTAGTTTGTTTACACATTTTCGAAATTCCATTCATGCAGCATGACCATATGATTGTATTTTCGAAGTAACGTACTTGGAGTCATTGCTTGGAGTCATCCGTCAGTGGTCACCAATCTAAGCGTATTTCTTTCTAAACCTATTGTTTGGTGATTTTTCAGCGATTTTTGGTCATCGAAATTCCAGTTTGTTCCAATTTTTGAGAAGCAATATTTTTCAGAGTATAGAAATAGTTTTTATTTGGCTAGGTCATAATACTGTAACAATTTTGGGTGGTTTTGAATGTGAATGTTAGCTATTATGACTACTGAAACACACTTTCAGTGTCTTTAGCCTACCAATTCTGGTGAATAGATATATTATATAAAAACGTTTGGCGGTTTAAGCCATTTTTAGCTATTTATGACTCCCAGAAATTGAAATTCGACTCATTTATCGAGAAAAGTGTTAGACTGTCAAAATAGTTCTTTTCCGCCTCGACTCTTAGGTAAAATTCATAACGGATAGAAAAGTAATAGTACCTTCAACTCGTTATGGGTAATCCTATACCACGATCGGTGATATTATATGAATGATTTTCTGATATTGTTGCCGATTTTCAACCCCCCCCCCCCCCCCCCACCACCAAACAAACAAACTCAAATTTGACTCTTTTGGTTGTAGAAAATGTTTCATTTTTGAAGTCATCATTTCGCTTGTCATAATGAACATTTTGGCGGAATTTGGAATCATTTATCTCCTAGCCAAGATCAGATATCACCATGAACTAAGGGTACCATTATAATGTTAAGCGCCCAACCAAAGAATAGAGTGGACTCAGCTGACAAGACTGAGGGGACTATGTATTCACAAAGTCAGACTGAAAAGAATAACACTGTACTTGGACCATTAATTTAGTACGGTGGAGGGGGGGGGGGGATGTGAAGCGCCTTGTATATACTTACAGGCTCACAGTATGTCTCGGGGCGGTTGACGCGATGACGTGAGTTGCAGACACGCCTCCGTCAAACGTATTAAGCTCCCATCTTCTGAAGAGAGAAAGTAAAAAAGTCTAATAATGAATAAAAGACGAAGGAGAATGGGGTGGCGTAGCGGCGGTTTTCAAGCAACTTTGAGCCTCAAAAGGCTCTTTTTGTGTCCTGGATGCTCCTCTGAAAAGAGGCTTGGAAAAGGAAGACGTTTGATCCAGGGGGGATGAGACGTTGGATCAGGGTGGCGAAGGACGAAAATAATGGATGAAGAACGAGACGAGGAAGAATGAAGAATAAGGGGAAAGTCGTGATAAAAACACTGTGTGCACAAGGAGGATAAATCCTTCAGATCGGTCAGGTTGGGATCAACAGGTTCCTCCCAGACGGCGAACGTCGTCGTAAGGAAAAGACGAGGGAAAACACCTCTTAACATCCCTTTACGTTTGAAATCCCCCGGGGTTCTGTTCTTGAGCGAATTTCCGATGAAGGGTCCAACATTTATACGGGTAAAAGTTTTGGAAGATCGCCAAAAGGTTATAATACTTAATAAAAGAATGAGTTTGAAAACGGGCAACTTTTAAATATAAAAAGTTGATCATGCATTATGGTTTATGCATCATTATCGGTAACGTGTGAAATTCAGTTCTACGAGCAGTAACCAAACTTAACAACTGGGTATGAGTGCTATTATGAAAAGCAAACCCCTGAACCGTATTAAATACTTAGGTACTCTCCGCATTAAAGGACACCCTTCTTGCCGTTCTAAACCTTATTGTCCCCCATCGACGACCCCTACCCAGCTTTAACCCTTACAATAATATGACCCTCAATGACTAGGCCCTAACACCAGTCCATAAAGTGCCAAGA
This sequence comes from Leptopterna dolabrata, assembly GCA_954871275.1. Classification (NCBI taxonomy): domain Eukaryota; kingdom Metazoa; phylum Arthropoda; class Insecta; order Hemiptera; family Miridae; genus Leptopterna; species Leptopterna dolabrata. Next base: position 33,629,185 of record OX940982.1, on the reverse strand, counting down.
CCTTCACTGGTTTAAGCCCCTCAGCCCCCCCTCTGTTCGTGATTCCGTTCACTATATCATGCTGCCACCCCCCCACCACCACTCAAACCGTCAGCCAAATTATAATATACTGCGCTTTTATCTAAATTAATCTCTTTATAACCCCGTGGAAACACCTATCGATACATCTCAACCGACACTCCGCACCGTCGAGCGGAAAAAGATCTTAATGTGTGTTTAAGCAGTAAATAATAATTTCCCACCGTTATTATGGTAATTTTCGCTTGTTTTATTTTCTCGAGGTAAAGGAGTAGAAAATTGGAGGGTTGAGATCGAGATAACGGGCTCGTAAGATTGTGATACTCGCGGGGTCGAAGCTTCTGATAGCTCGGAGGGTGCCATGTGTGGAGAACTGGCGTTCATCACGAAGGCGCACATAGGTAAAACTGAGAAAGAATGTGACTGTACCACTATGTAGCGAGAAGGCACCTTCATACATTAAATCGGCTCATTCAGACGTGCAGCAAGCCTGAAACAATCTAATATGATGATAGATATTGTTTGGTCGAGTAGTTTAAGCTGCTTATTTATTGTCTGATTGACGAATTTTAAAAACTCTTCAAAATGTTACTTTTGACATTTTCATGTCTTTACTTTGGCACACAAACTCGAAAAGCGTTACCAAAAATCGACAGGAAAACGCGTTATGCACCATTTCTGATGATTTTCGCTTACAACCTATTCGTTTCTACGGAACTTCATGTTTGCCATTTTTCATACTCTGTGAATATAATCAGGTGATCCCTAGCAATGATTTTATCTCGGGCCAATTCCCGATTGTTAGCGCGTCCCTGGTGATGAAATTTGGGTTAAATGTATACAATTCGAATGCATTCACCCTTCTGTTGAAATACCCGTTACTAGGTACTTTCATAAATCACGAGTTAAATGTTGCTAAAATAATCCTGTCGATGACAAACAGTAACTAAAATGGCAAAAAGAAACGCAAATAATGAAGGTCTGAAGGAAAATTGTTGATGTGGAGTGAAATAGACGCCCATTCTGCGTAGATCACTGTTTTCTGTGGTCAATACCTACCCTCGTGGTCAAGTATAATGAACCGTTGTGTAATAACTTGCCCATCAATAATACTTCAGCGGTTGTTCAAGTTGCAAAAGTACCGATCAACAAAATCCAGCCCCTTCTAGGTAGATGAACCGTTGTGTAATAATTTAACGTTGTGTACCAATTTGCCGTTGTGTAATAATTTACCCATCAATAATACTTCAACGTTTGTTCAAGTTTCAGAAGTACCTACCAACAAAATCCAATAGTCCATCACTTATCAATTGAAATAATATCGCAGAACAACCAACTCGACTTCATACAGCCATCCTTGATTATAATCAGGTGCTCCCTAGTGATGATATACCGGCCGGATTTATACCGTTTGATTCACGATCGTGTTGACGAAGCTTTTTGGTGCACACGAACGGCTGGACATACAATGCTCCGGGTGGTCTCAAAAAATTGTTTAGCTCAAGACAAATTTAATAACGTAAAAAAACCATACCCTTCTATCGAAAGTTTTCGAGATACAGCGTTCTGAAAATTCAACCTCTATTTTGAACCCCTTAGTACTGACAGTAACGCCGAGCTTCGAGGACCAACTAGACTCCAAACGCGAATTTCATCAATTTTGTTTCATGGTAATTAAGAAAAGTGGCCAGTACGGCGAACGGCGGACAGACAGAAATTTGTTTATTGCATTTTCGGATTCTACATACCTTGAAACGTAAACCATCAAATTTTGAGGGGGGGTTAGAATTTTTTTTCCTTGCTCGGTTCCAATGGTTCATTATTGAAAATAATAAACCAAAAGGTGGGTAAAAAAGGTAGTCAGTAACATTGGTAATGAGGAAAGTCATTGTTTATTAGAATCGAATGTGGTAACCTTGCACCACTGTGTAACCCGGATCGTGGTAACCTTGCAACCCGTAAATGATTCCGTAAATTATCCCTAAAATTTAGGGATAATTTACGGAATTGTATTTTCTTTCAAGAATCAAGATTAAGAACAGGTTCCTTTGTTAACTGCGATTACCCGTTTTGTGTGTGAACTGGTTCCTTTGTAAATTGCGATTACGTATTGCACGATGGATTCGAAATGGTTTGAAAACATTACACGATTACAAAATTAAGAAATCACACCAAACATCGTTACAATTTCTTTTCTGATGATGAAGAAAGAACAAGCGAGAATGATTCTTAGTTACCTACCTAGTGTCAAGATAAAGCTTGTGATACAACATGAAAATGCATCGCTGTGTTGCGGACTCGTACGCAAGCGTTTTATCTCTAGGGAGTGCAAAAGAAAGCAGTGCAACAAGTATCAGCAAAAATTACAACAAACTGTTACGAAATTGAATCAAATTTTAATGTTAAGCTATGCAATTTATATTCTACTAGCTGTGTACCCGCGCTTCGCAACGGTAGAACAGACACCCCCTTTAGGACAGGCCCCACTCATAACAGATACCACCTCAGGATTGACAAAGAGTGGTTGTTTGCTACCGTAAGCCACGGTTCAAGGGTGCGTCCCAAGTGAAAATTTGAAATTTGAAAATACACTATTTACATATATTTACAGCACTATTTACATATATACAGCACTATGCCATATATACACCAAATACCTCATGTTTTGCAGGTTTTACTCACTTTTTACCCATTAGACTGCGTGCTAGAAAAAAATAACTATGATGAAAGTTGTAGATAATTAAATTTGCTATCTCCTACGTCTCCTCAGATTTTACATCAAACCTACCTTTATGGAGCAGCTGTTTGAATAGTTAGGTATCATGGAAAATTCTCCTAAAATAGCGTTTATTAATTTTGAACCGTACTACACAGAACTTAAATTGAAGAACCACTTGAAAGTACTCATCGAGCTGAATCCAGAGACTACTTACATTCTGATTTACGTGCAACCATTCAAAAGTTATATTAAGCATAAACGTCCTCATAAAAGTAATTATAACACGACTTTTTATGGTACTTCAGCCGTTGCATTTCAACGGATTTACAAATTTGAACGCGGATTTCTCCTAAACCTTCCCAGATAAATTACGCGTCCAACAGTACCAGCCTCTACCTTCTACGTTCAGCCGTTCTCATTTATCGATGCCGAGACAAACAAACAAACAGACACTGTTTTATTATAATATGTATAGATTATACTATTTGAACCGACGCGTGTTTCTGCGATTTAAATAAATGGAGCCAACGGTCATGTATTTTAATATGCCTGTATCCCCCCCTCCTCAACTGATCAGAAACCTTCCCCAATGCCAACCCTAACTGCCTTTAACTCCCCCCCCCCCCCCCCGTATCCTATGAACCCTCCCTACCTCGTTAGAAACATTCCTCAATGTTCACACAACAAATTCCCAAAGTTGCACTCCAATTGGTCAAGTAGTTTTGAAATTTCTGTAGACCCCCCCCTCTCATAACCTGTACCCCCCTCCCACTAACATCCTGATTGAAGTACCACTTGAATGTACTCGTCGAGCTGAATCCAGAATCTAATTACAATCGGATTTACGTCCAACCGTTCAAAGTTATTATAAGCATAAACGTCCTCATAGAAGTGATTATAACACGTTTTTTAGTAGTATTTCATTCATAGCGTTTCAACGGATGGACAGATTCAAATGCGGATTTTTCATAAACCTTCCCAGATAAATTCTGCGTCAAATGGTACCAGCCGCAACTTTTTACAATCGGATTTACGTCCAACCGTTCAAAGTTATTATAAGCATAAACGTCCTCATAGAAGTGATTATAACACGTTTTTTAGTAGTATTTCATTCATAGCGTTTCAACGGATGGACAGATTCAAATGCGGATTTTTCATAAACCTTCCCAGATAAATTCTGCGTCAAATGGTACCAGCCGCAACTTTCTACAATCGGATTTACGTCCAACCGTTCAAAGTTATTATAAGCATAAAGTCCTCATAGAAGTGATTATAACACGTTTTTTAGTAGTATTTCATTCATAGCGTTTCAACGGATGGACAGATTCAAATGCGGATTTTTCATAAACCTTCCCAGATAAATTCTGCGTCAAATGGTACCAGCCGCAACTTTCTACAATCGGATTTACGTCCAACCGTTCAAAGTTATTATAAGCATAAAGTCCTCATAGAAGTGATTATAACACGTTTTTTAGTAGTATTTCATTCATAGCGTTTCAACGGATGGACAGATTCAAATGCGGATTTTTCATAAACCTTCCCAGATAAATTCTGCGTCAAATGGTACCAGCCGCAACTTTCTACAATCGGATTTACGTCCAACCGTTCAAAGTTATTATAAGCATAAAGTCCTCATAGAAGTGATTATAACACGTTTTTTAGTAGTATTTCATTCATAGCGTTTCAACGGATGGACAGATTCAAATGCGGATTTTTCATAAACCTTCCCAGATAAATTCTGCGTCAAATGGTACCAGCCGCAACTTTCTACAATCGGATTTACGTCCAACTGTTCAAAGTTATTATAAGCATAAACGTCCTCATAGAAGTGATTATAACACGTTTTTTAGTAGTATTTCATTCATAGCGTTTCAACGGATGGACAGATTCAAATGCGGATTTTTCATAAACCTTCCCAGATAAATTCTGCGTCAAATGGTACCAGCCGCAACTTTCTACGTTCAGCCGTTCTCAATTGATGCCGAGACAAACAAACAAACAAACAAACAGACAGACACTGTTTTATTATATGTATAGATATAGATTCTCCAATAATGTACACCGAATCCCATTTCGGTTCTGGTCAGCGACCCGTCCAGGCCTTCTCTTCCAGAACTCGACAGTTCTTGCTGATATAGCTCATTATAATTACCCACAGTATTATGTTCATTATTACTAAATACAGTGATTCTTCTTGTAATAAAATTAATATGGTTATTACTTTCTAAAACACAAAGAGCGTCTTATTTCTAGGGTTCAGATCCTAACCGTGAATGTGTTCCCGGATTCATAAGAGTACTGGTAAATTTACTTTTTGAATAGAGATAGTGAATTTATAGAGTTTTGGTAGACAAGGGTAGACTCTCGAAGACTGATGGCGCTAGCATGGTAACTACCGGTTATTATAGAGCCGATCGATATGACGATCGGTTGGATAATATTAGTAGTGACATTATATTATACCGTTTGCGTTGCCTCTAGTGAACCTTACATTAACCAATTTCCTAAACGAATCCCAATATCTATGCGTATACTCATAAACTGCTCTTCAATAAATAATATAGGTGAGAGCAGTTTACAAACTGTGTAAAGGTTGACAGTAGGGGTGTGATTGAGGAGCTATGCGTAGTGCGTTATTACAACTGCGGTACGGTAGTGGAATAGGCTTGCATAATTAATTATTATGGGCCTCCCCTTATATTTAGTTATTCCATTAAATATATTAATTATACATATACACAGAATACCAGCCTGCCTGCACAGATTGAGTAGGCAGGTCTATGCCCATATAGTTCAATCCAATGCGGTAAAATATATCGCTCTCCTAGAGAACATTAACAAATCACCTATACTATTAACAAATCACCTATACTATTATTTTCCATAAAAAGAATTACCTATTACGAGAAATGCCAAACACTTACCTAAAAGCTAACTCATATAATAAAATATTATAAGTAGGTAGGTACCTACATCAAACCTACAAGTATTAAAGCACATTCGAACTGATCTTTGCTTCTTCACATTTACATTTTATACTGACTCGGGGTGGTAATGTCCTATGCGAGAATCCATCACCATCGCATGGAGCATTGGAACAAAGTGGAATATGGGGGGGTCGGCAGGCTTCTACTACCAAGTGGATCTTCCTTTCCACTCCCCGATGCCCTGGGTTCTCGATAAGCTTCTGCGCTCCCTGTTTGTCGTTATAGTCTGTAAGCGGTTGGTGGAGCTCAAGTCCCAGTTCCTTGCGAAATTGCCTCAGATAAATCCCTTCTTTGAATCCTTCAGCAATGTTAAAATATTCTGCCTCAGTACTCGAGAGGGCGACTGTTCGTTGCTTTTCGCCTCCCAACTGATGGCCGCTTCAGTAGAAAGCTTGAATGCAATTCCACTAAAGGATCTTCTGTCCACTGTGCAACTCCCCAATCAGCATCCAGATATCGGCATATCAATATTCATCGATGCCAAGGTTAGATCGTCTACGTAAACCGCACTGATGACCAAATCGTCGCCTTGGTTTCTCGTATACACCCGATTCCGGCTGAATGAGACCTGTTTTCATGGTTCACTGCTGCCTCTAAGCACACTTTCCAGCCCGCTCTGAACTGTGGGTACATGCTCAGGAATCGTTTCAAGTCCCTAATCTTCATATCGGCCAACCCGTTTCCAGCAGGATGACCGTGCGTTATGTGAACCAGACTTATGCCTTTTTTGAAGACTTATAAATTTTTCATACTTCAACTAGGCGGGTTAAAGCACCGATTGGCTTGGTAATGGTTTACCAAGTAATAAAATGCAGAAAAGTGGTAATGCAGAAAAGGGGTTTCAATAAAATTTAGTCGTTTTTGTTAAAAACCCTTGATATGTCCGATAATTTTCCACACCTCTGTATTGTGAATACCCGGCGTTGCAGGGGTATTTATTTTGGTCAACGGCATGTTCGTTCCCTTCGTGAAAATGGCTATGAAGTTTCGTACCCGGAAGTGGATGTTTGGTTCCGCAGTTGGATGAAGTTTCGTACCCGGAAGTGGATGTTTGGTTCCGCAGTTGGTTTTAGTTTCGTCTCCGGGAGTGGATGTTTGGTTCCGCAGTTGGATGAACTTTCGTAACCGGGAGTGGATGCTTGGTTCCGCAGTTGGATGGACTTTCGTACTCGGGAGTGGATGTTTGGTTCCGCAGTTGAATGAAGTTTCGTACCCAGGAGTGGATGTTTGGTTCCGCAGTTGAATGAAGTTTCGTACCCGGGAGTGGATGTTTGGTTCCACAGTTGAATGAAGTTTCGTACCCGGGAGTGGACGCTTGGTTCCGCAGCTGGATGAACATTCGTACCCGGGAGTGGATGTTTGGTTCCGCAGTTGGATGGACTTTCGTACCCGGGAGTGGATGCTTGGTTCCGCAGTTGGATGGACTTTCGTACTCGGGAGTGGATGTTTGGTTCCGCAGTTGAATGAAGTTTCGTACCCAGGAGTGGATGTTTGGTTCCGCAGTTGAATGAAGTTTCGTCTCCGGGAGTGGATGTTTGGTTCCGCAGCTGGATGAACATTCGTACCCAGGAGTGGTTGTTTGGTTTCGCAGTTCAATGAAGTTTCGTACCCAGGAGTGGATGTTTGGTTCCGCAGTTGAATGAAGTTTCGTACCAGGGAGTGGATGTTTGGTTCCACAGTTGAATGAAGTTTCGTACCCGGGAGTGGATGTTTGGTTCCGCAGTTGGATGAACTTTCGTAACCGGGAGTGGATGCTTGGTTCCGCAGTTGGATGGACTTTCGTACTCGGGAGTGGATGTTTGGTTCCGCAGTTGAATGAAGTTTCGTACCCAGGAGTGGATGTTTGGTTCCGCAGTTGAATGAAGTTTCGTACCCGGGAGTGGATGTTTGGTTCCACAGTTGAATGAAGTTTCGTACCCGGGAGTGGACGCTTGGTTCCGCAGCTGGATGAACATTCGTACCCGGGAGTGGATGTTTGGTTCCGCAGTTGGATGGACTTTCGTACCCGGGAGTGGATGCTTGGTTCCGCAGTTGGATGGACTTTCGTACTCGGGAGTGGATGTTTGGTTCCGCAGTTGAATGAAGTTTCGTACCCAGGAGTGGATGTTTGGTTCCGCAGTTGAATGAAGTTTCGTCTCCGGGAGTGGATGTTTGGTTCCGCAGCTGGATGAACATTCGTACCCAGGAGTGGTTGTTTGGTTTCGCAGTTCAATGAAGTTTCGTACCCAGGAGTGGATGTTTGGTTCCGCAGTTGAATGAAGTTTCGTACCAGGGAGTGGATGTTTGGTTCCACAGTTGAATGAAGTTTCGTACCCGGGAGTGGATGTTTGGTTCCGCAGTTGGATGAAGTTTCGTACCCGGAAGTGGATGTTTGGTTCCGCAGTTGGATTTAGTTTCGTACCCGGGAGTGGATGTTTGGTTCCGCAGTTGGATGAACTTTCGTACCCGGGAGTGGATGCTTGGTTCCGCAGTTGGATGGACTTTCGTACCCGGGAGTGGATGTTTGGTTCCACAGTTGAATGAAGTTTCGTACCCGGGAGTGGATGCTTGGTTCCGCAGTTGGATGGACTTTCGTACCCGGGAGTGGATGTTTGGTTCCGCAGTTGGATGAAGTTTCGTACCCGGAAGTGGATGTTTGGTTCCGCAGTTGGATTTAGTTTCGTACCCGGGAGTGGATGTTTGGTTCCGCAGTTGGATGAAGTTTCGTACCCGGGAGTGGATGCTTGGTTCCGCAGTTGGATGGACTTTCGTACCCGGGAGTGGATGTTTGGTTCCGCAGTTGGATGAAGTTTCGTACCCGGAAGTGGATGTTTGGTTCCGCAGTTGGATTTAGTTTCGTACCCGGGAGTGGATGTTTGGTTCCGCAGTTGGATGAACTTTCGTACCCGGGAGTGGATGCTTGGTTCCGCAGCTGGATGAACATTCGTACCCAGGAGTGGTTGTTTGGTTTCGCAGTTCAATGAAGTTTCGTACCCAGGAGTGGATGTTTGGTTCCGCAGTTGAATGAAGTTTCGTATCCGGGAGTGGATGTTTGGTTCCACAGTTGAATGAAGTTTCGTACCCGGGAGTGGATGCTTGGTTCCGCAGTTGGATGGACTTTCGTACCCGGGAGTGGATGTTTGGTTCCGCAGTTGAATGAAGTTTCGTACCCGGGAGTGGATGTTTGGTTCCGCAGTTGAATGAAGTTTCGTACCCGGGAGTGGATGCTTGGTTCCGCAGTTGGATGGACTTTCGTACCCGGGAGTGGATGTTTGGTTCCGCAGTTGAATGAAGTTTCGTACCCGGGAGTGGATGTTTGGTTCCGCAGTTGAATGAAGTTTCGTACCCGGGAGTGGATGCTTGGTTCCGCAGTTGGATGGACTTTCGTACCCGGGAGTGGATGTTTGGTTCCGCAGTTGAATGAAGTTTCGTACCCGGGAGTGGATGCTTGGTTCCGCAGCTGGATGAACATTCGTACCCAGGAGTGGTTGTTTGGTTTCGCAGTTCAATGAAGTTTCGTACCCAGGAGTGGATGTTTGGTTCCGCAGTTGAATGAAGTTTCGTATCCGGGAGTGGAAGTTTGGTTCCACAGTTGAATGAAGTTTCGTACCCGGGAGTGGATGCTTGGTTCCGCAGTTGGATGGACTTTCGTACCCGGGAGTGGATGTTTGGTTCCGCAGTTGGATGAAGTTTCGTACCCGGGAGTGGATGCTTGGTTCCGCAGTTGGATGGACTTTCGTACCCGGGAGTGGATGTTTGGTTCCGCAGTTGAATGAAGTTTCGTACCCGGGAGTGGATGCTTGGTTCCGCAGTTGGATGGACTTTCGTACCCGGGAGTGGATGTTTGGTTCCGCAGTTGAATGAAGTTTCGTACCCGGGAGTGGATGCTTGGTTCCGCAGCTGGATGAACATTCGTACCCAGGAGTGGTTGTTTGGTTTCGCAGTTCAATGAAGTTTCGTACCCAGGAGTGGATGTTTGGTTCCGCAGTTGAATGAAGTTTCGTATCCGGGAGTGGATGTTTGGTTCCACAGTTGAATGAAGTTTCGTACCCGGGAGTGGATGCTTGGTTCCGCAGTTGGATGGACTTTCGTACCCGGGAGTGGATGTTTGGTTCCCACTGTCTCATCAGGTGGATGTACTTTCATTCCCGTAATCTAAACCCGGCATCTGAGTAACATGCCCCGTAGCTAGTTGATTAGCCCTCTTTCAACTCGACATCACTAATTATTTTGTAAGTAGGCGCAATGAACGGACCTAAAACAAGTTTTATTGAGGACAGAAGTAAACGCGGGGGCACAGTAATTTTTTGTGGCGATTATAAATATCATTTTCATAAAAATCTCACGGGTGGTGAAAAAAAGGTGGTTCTGTGCCAATCGTAGAGGTTTCATGAGGGCAGATGAAGCATGAATTATGCGGATTACGTTAGGTAGTAATAAATATGTCGGCACAATAGTTTTTATTTTTTACTCGTCCTTCACATTTTTCATTTATTTGGCTGGTTTTAGCGCGGGAACGAAAGCTCACACTTTGGGAACAAACTTTCATATTGGGTACAAATGTTTAAGAGTTTTGTGGTTAAGAACTTTCACATTGGGAACGAATGTTCATAAATTTTATGGGAACGAACTTCCATGAAAAACCGAAGGTGGGAACGAACTTACGGATACCGTTTATTTTCTGAATTATTACTGGGCAGGAAAAAAAAAAATTAATTCAATTTTCTTGTAAGGTAACGCAATTTGAACCCCCTTTCGCCCCACCCTTCAAATTCGCCTTGGCGGTCTTGAGACACTTATATACCTAATGGATTCAAGGCTAACTTACTTTAGTCGCTTTCGATTACTTTTATACTTCGAACCATTTCCACACCCACTCCTAGGGATGTAAAATTTGAAACGGTCACTAATCCCCTCAGCGTGCCCGAAAACTAAGCATACGACCACAACATCGTGTTTTTTCCATTACTTTTATATTTTACCCCTTCCCACCAACTCCACTAGCGGTGTCATACGCCCTTAAGATTTATCTACAGGTACTAACGTGTGCATATGTATATATTTGGATGCAACTGCTCCAGGAGCTCGGGATTTATAATAAAACAAACATAAGTATATATTTATGTATATGTATGTAGGTTTCATGATTTACATACTGCAAAATTTTCATAAATGTTTTCGAAACTGTTATGCCGGGAAAAAATAACCAAAACAAATACTAACGTCATACTTCGATAAATAACTACATGTTGAACTCGAAATGTACATGAAACATGAAAAATGCATTACCTAAGTGGAATTATGGGCAGATTTTGGAGTTCAGATCATCATCATGGGGATGAAATATCAAACCTCATTTAACTTTTAGAAATGGGGGGAGAGTTCCTGTCATCAGCTCGACGATATGAGCCAATCTTTGCCGAAATCGAATTTAGACCGCAGTTTTTCGGTGAAAACGTCGGACTTCCTTACTGTGAACGAACGGCTGGACGTGAAATGCTCGGGTGGTCTAAAACAATTCCCTAGTTCGAGATCAATTGTTTAAAAACGTAAAAAATCGAAATGACGGCGTCCTGGAAACGTCAACCCCTATTTGTCATCCCTTAGAGGTGGCAGACAATAACGCCGAGCTCCGAGGACCAAGAAGACCCCGAACGGGACCTATAAACAAACTTTCATTCATTTTGGGTCATGATAACTTAGGGGAAAACGAATGACAGCGGCGTGCGGCCGCCGAGGACGGACAGAAATAATTATCTCATTCCATTTTTGGCTTCTACGTTCAAACGGAAACCACCAAATTGTGAGAGGAGGGGGTGGGTTAAAATGTCCTCGCTTTGGTTTATTATTTTCAATAATGAACCTTTGGAATCGTTATATGAAAGATCTGTGGATGAACTAAATGATGATCACAGCGGAAATTATTGAATCTCATCGATTGCAACTGAGAAAAACACTGCAAATCCCTACACAACGGTTTATTATTTTGTACAGAATACCCTTCTGTTACAGATCACAGCTTTCTGTATAGATAACCCGTCTATATAATATAATATGTACTATTCTATACATATTATGTAGATTGCAGACCCTCCGTAGGTTAGTACCTAACCCCGTGCTCGTTACTAGGGACCTACTTAAATCACGAGTTAAATGTTGCTAAAATGATTCTGTCGATGACAAACAGTAACTAAAATGGCAAAAAGAAACGCAAATAATGAAGTTCTGAAGGAAAATTGTTGATGTGGAGTGAAATAGATGCCCCTTCTGCGTAGATCACTGTTTTCTGTAGTCAGTACCTACCCTCGTGGTAGGAACCGTTGTGTAATAACTTGCCCATCAATAATACTTCAACGGTTGGTCAAGTTGCAAAAGTACCGATCAACAAAATCCAGCCCCTTCTTGGTAGATCAACTGTTGTGTAATAATTTACCGTTATGTAATAATTTACCGTTGTGTAATAATTTACCGTTGTGTAATAATTTACCATTGTGTAATAATTTTCCCATCAATAATACTTCAAAGTTTGTTCAAGTTTCACAAGTGCCTACCAACAAAATCCAATAGTCCATCACTTATTAAATGAAATAATATCGCAGAACAACCATCTCGACTTCATACAGCCATCCTTGATTATAATCAGGTGCTCCCTAGTGATGATATCCCGGCCGGATTTATACCGTTTGATTCACGATCGTGTTGACGAAGCTTTTTGGTGCACACGAGCGGCTGGACGTACAATGCTCCGGGTGGTCTCAAAAAATTGTTCAACTCAAGAAAAATTTAATAACGTAAAAAAACCATACCCTTCAATCGAAAGTTTTCGAGCTACGGCGTTGTGAAAATTGCAACCCCTATTTTGAACCCCTTAGAGATGACTGACAGTAACGCCGAGCTTCGAGGACCAACTAGACCCCAAACCAAACAATTTCATCAATTTTGTACGGACAAGTTTTTTTCTAAAACTTGTCCGTACAGGTACGATTTCATCAATTTTGTACGGACAAGTTTTTTTCTAAAACTTGTCCGTACAGGTACGATTTCCTTCACGATCCGAGGCCAAGTATTGCCACCAAGGATAACAATATTCCACGTATCGTGCGAGGTTCAACATTTCACGCAGAGGGTCGTGCAGTGCACTAAATGCTTTCATTATGGTCATTTCCAAGATCAATGTAAATCGCAAGCTCGTTGTGCAAGATGTGGAGGAAACCACGAAATGGAAAGTTGCGCTGAGCAAGTGAAATGCATACACTGTTCGGGTAATCATGCAGCAAATAACATCTCCGTTTGCCCCGCATTTTCGAAAGAAAAATCAATAAAGAAAGTCATGGCAGAAAATAATCTGGCTTATTGGGACGCCAAGCGATTTCTCAATGGGAAATCATTTAGGAACGTAGCTGCACCATCCATCCAGGATTTGAAGGAGTTCCCTCCTATTCCTGATACGTCTTACCTTAGAAATCGTGATTTCGCACAACCGCGAACCCCATCGGACCACTCCGTGGGTAAAAGGAAACATGAAACCGAGAAGCCACATTTCGTTATTCCAAAAGAAATAATGTATGATATTCCAACCAAGAAAAACCTTTCAGGAGGATGGTTAACAAAAATATCAGATCATCATTCTCCTCCCAATGGAAATACGAGAGAGCCAAGTTTGAAACTGAGCGACGTTTTAGAGATTACGTTAGCCGTAATAAATATTATCAAGACGAATAAAGAATGTGATATCGAAGAAACAAAACTTAGAGAGTTGCTACTTGACAGATTCAGTCAAAGAGCTACAGCCAGCAATTATGAAACCGATTAGAATTTTACAATGGAACTGCGAATCAGCAGTTTCCAAGAAACCTATTATCGAATCTCTGCTCAAACAATATGACATTGACGTAGCTTTACTTTCAGAGACATGGTTTACACCAGGCATTTACTACCACTTCAGAGGATACAACACAATACGTAGAGACCGTGACGACGGTTATGAAGGAATTGCAATACTTTTGAAAAACAAAATTCCATATGAAGAAGTACTAATCAATGGAACGTTTCAGTTTAGCCATATTACGGTTCGTATAAATAAAAACACCCCATTCCCGTTGACATTTACCTCGGTATACAATCATTCGAACAATAACGTCACAAAAAATGAATGGATACAATATCTAAGGAAACTCGAAAAGCCTTTCGTTTGTGGAGGAGACTTTAATATACACCACCAGACCTTTGGCAGCTCGTTCACTACCCCGAAAGGTTGTGAACTTGTAGAGGCACTTGATGATTTACAAATCATATATCTAAACGACGGTAAACCGACTACTACGGGCAGGTTAAATCACAATAATAGAACAGCAATCGACTTAACACTAATCTCCTCAGACATAGCTCACGAATTCGAATGGCAGGTCTTAGACGATGATCCAAGAGGTTCATATCACTATCCAATAGTAGTACAGAATTACCAGCACTCTACACAACAAACACAGAACACTCGAGGACTCCGTATCAAAAAATGGTTAATTAATACGGCAGATTGGGATAAATTTCAACAGGCCCTTCAATTAAAACACGCCCTACACGAAGCAGCTAATGACCACATTAGCTACCAGGTATTTATCGACGACGTTCTTCAGGCGTGTGACGAGGCGATCTCATCCACGTCCGCAACCAAAACGAAAAAGCGAGAGCCCCTTTGGTGGAACGACATATGTACGCAAGTCACGGTAGCTAGGCGTGAGGCTTATCGAGCTTTTAAAAACCACCCTAATCTAACAAACTTCATCAATTATCAAAAAGCCTGTGCTTTAGCAAAAAAAGAATATAAAACCCAAAAACGGAAGTGCTGGCGCGATTTTTGCAATTCGCTATCAAAATCAACCCCGATTACTGAAATATGGAAAAAATACAAACAAATTAAAAACCGGAAGATATGTAATATCCAGCCAATGGTAGCGGGTGAGTGGACTGAAATATTCATGGATAAAATCGCGCCTCCGCGGCCGCAAGAAAGAGATGTAGTCTCTCCATACGATTATGAAAATCACTTTCTCTTGCGAGAATTTTCTCCGCGTGAACTGCAGTGCGCTCTTAAGTCATCGAAAAATACATCACCGGGATATGACACAATTCACTATGCAATGCTTAGCAATCTACCAGCAGTATACAAAACTGAGCTTCTGAAAATACTGAATAGGATTTGGACATCAGGAGAACCGCCAGAAGAATGGAGGAACTTTATCATAGTCCCGATTCCAAAAGCAGGAAGAAACTCCTCGGACGAAAACTCTCGCAGACCAGTGTCACTGGCCTCTTGCGTTCTCAAAACGTTTGAAAGACTAATAAAACTAAGGCTGGAATGGTGGACAGAAAACAATGACAAACTGCCGGACTGTCAGTTTGGTTTCCGCAGGAATGTATCAATCTCGGAGGCACATGCGACTCTATTATCAGACATCTATCAGGCACTAGAAAAAGATCAGTCAACACTCGTTGCCTACCTCGATCTCGAGGGTGCATATGAAAATGTCAATTTGAATGTCCTAGCCAGGAAAATGGTTCAGTTAGAATTACCTAGAGGATTCGTATCCCGCATTGTGAACCTCTATAGAAACCGAACAATGTACCTTAAGATCAATGGTTTGATAGTAGAGCAACGCGTCACTTCGGATGGATTACCGCAAGGATGCATTCTCAGCCCCCTGCTATTCTTGCTGTACGTAGCAGACCTTAAAGACTCCTTGCCGAATTCGACATCATTAATCCAATTTGCTGATGATAAGTGCATCTACGTACATGGACAAACAATACAAGAATGTAGAGATAAGATAACCAGGGCTATGCAGTATTTCCATACTTGGTGTGTAGGCAATGGATTCAAACTATGTGAAGAAAAGTCAGCATTAACGATATTCACCCGACGTAGAAGAATAGATCTACCCGAACGTGTTGAGTTGGGAAGCTACTTCATAAAACGGTCAGTGGCAGTTAAATTCCTGGGGCTGTGGATCGACAGAAAACTACATTGGCAAACCCATATTGAATACTTGGTAGCGAAATCTGAGAAGTACCTGAACATCCTTAGGGCTGTTTGCTGTAAAGGGTGGGGAGCTGACCCAGTAATCGCCCTAACCCTTTTCAAAACCACCATCAGAGCAATCCTGGATCTCGGTGGAATCTTCTATGGAGCAGCATGTAGTACCCTACTGAAACGTTTGAATGTAGTACAATCGAAATCTCTGAGGTTATGCCTGGGTAGCTTACAGTCAACACCAGTCCACGTCTTACTTGCCGAGTCATGCGAACTGCCTTTATATCATAGGCGGCAAGAACTATCTGACCGATTTCTTCTCAAAATATTCTCCACGAGGACAAAGCTATACAACTCATGGTTCAATATCAACGTTAGTGACTTGAGCAGTCGATACTGGCAACATAGGAACTCACCGCTACTATGTCAAAGCCTCATGCGAGTAATGCCCATACTGCCGTTGACGGAATTACATGTCAAACCACCAAACTTCCAGCTGCCATACGAGGCTCTACACCCGAAGTTGACAACCACCAAAGTCTTCATGAAGAAAACGGTTCCCACAAGCCCGGTCAACGCTATATTCGGAGAGGAAGTGGGGAGACGGTGGCCTATGTCACGTATCATATTTACTGACGGTTCGAGAAGGGACGGCAAAACAGGTTTCGCTTGCTATGATTCGTCCAATGGACAACAAAGATCGCTCCGGGCTCCTGACCAAATGTCCGTATATACTGCCGAAATGATGGCAATTCGAGAAGCTATCAACTGGGGGGAGGAAAACGCTAGTGAAGATTTAGTGATTTTCACAGACAATCTCAGCTCAGTAACTAAACTGAAAGGTATCACACCGTATAGCAGACTCTCTTCGACCGAACGCGAGGTGTTACATATGGTCCAAAACAGATTTGAAGGGAACCGGAAAACTACACTTGCATGGGTAAAAGCCCACGTTGGCGTGATCGGCAATGAAACAGTAGATCGATACGCCAAAATGGCTTTGAACAGCGAAATACTCACCGAAATGAAAATTCCCCGAACTGACGTTAACCCATGGATACGCGAACAGCAACAAGCCCAGTGGCAAGAGGAGTACCGTCAAGATCCAAGAGGAGCCTTTTACAAGACTGGATTCCCATCCGTCAAACAACGCCCATGGTTTCATTGTGGAGGGATCTACCCTCGAAACATGACAGTTACGGTGACTCGCCTTCGAAGCGGCCATGGGCTGTGTAAGAAGTACCTAAGTGAAAAGGGAATGAGCCAGGACTCTTCCCTATGCAACACCTGCTACTCGGATGAAGACCTGGAGCACTTAGTGATGTTGTGCGTTAAGTTTGTAACTCAAAGGGACTGTATGCTCAAGGAATTGAGCAAAGTTATACAAATGCCAGCGAACTTCACCAGTATTGTACATTCAAATAACGCTGAAGTATATGAAATATTGTATAAATTTGTAAAAGAATGTGACATAAATATCTGATAGTATATAAAAATAAATAAATGGCTATGGCGAAAGCTAATGCCAAATTAAAAAAAAAAAAAAAAAAAAAATTTTGGGGGGGGGGGGGTTAGATTTTTTTTTTTCTCCATACTCGATTCCAATGGTTTTGAAAATAATAAACCAAAAAATTGAATGGAATGAATCAAAATCAGAAACCAGTATAAAATACTCAGATGGTTTAGATTTAAAAAAAAGTTATGCGTAGCTTATTCGGCGAATGAGCCTCCGAAACATATCACCACCGTGTTTTCACCGAAAATTCGCAAACATCAATTACTACATTGGGGCCAAATATGATCTCGTCGGGGCAAAATATGATTGCACCCGCAACAACTTGCCTCCCCCATCTCACCGGTGTTCGAGCCTTCCTCATTCTTTAAGTTCCACTTAGGAAATAGGAAAAAAGAATGAAGTGAGAATGAAATTGAGAAGAGCGTGGGGTTGGGGGGTCGAGATGGAGGAAATATGCTTACTCCGCCTAAGATGGTGGGGAAATGAGAAAAGGGTGAGGCTTGGAGGCTTTCCCTCCTTTTTGCCTCCTCAGGAATGAAAATAATACGGGATTTGATTGTACGAGACGGTAATGGGTAGCGGGAGGCAGCCTAAGCTGTACCGGAAAGCGGCAAGTGAAGGGGCCTAAATAAATGTAGCGGTAATCCAGCTGTGTAGAACTGAAGAGTGGTTTGGAGGGGGGGGGGGAGGAAATCAATTCGAGCAATTTGAATGAGATTGGGAAGTTTTCTCCTAGCGAGCCGAAATAAGATTTTCTCATCACCTTTTACGAAAACGGTATCTAATGCGTTTTTTGTTATTTGGATTTAAATAATTAATTAATTTCTGAATAATGTCCCTCAAGAAGTTCCGCAAAGAAGTCCACAAAGTCCACCTTTTTACGAGTTGCATTTCCTAATCTCTGTCGACTGGTAGGTTCGTTTGCTTCAAAACGGAACATATTTCTGTTTTAATGCCCGCAAGAATTTCGAGTTATGCTCAAATCCCGGCCGTGAAGAAAACGCCGTACTGTTCGAGACCATTATAATATATCTCATTGAACTGGTGTCCATACTGTCATTCTATCAAATTATAAGAGGTACTATCTACAATCATAGTTTTAGAAAAGTAAGAAACATAGCTTTGCAAAATTGATGTAATGCAATGTACAATTATTAATTTTACCATATGAATCACTATACAATGTATTCGGCAGAGAAGTCTGATTTCTGGGGCTTGATATTCTTCATCAACCAAAGGGCTGTAGTGACCTGTGTTGCGTAGTACGAAGGAGTTGCAATATTTATTCATGATTTCTATGGGTCGCTCTAGCTGAGTCATGATAAATCGTCTCTTTCCTTACGAGGGGCTTGGACGAGCCTCCATCGCAAAATTCCGTTTTGCCGCCGCTTTATCCTCCGGAATTCCGATCTGGAGCTTGTTTTGTATAGATAAATGTGAGCTGGCAAGAAAGGACCTCAGCTGGGTCTTTCTGTGTTTAACTTTCTTTATTAATTCGCTGATAATGTCTAGGATCACTCCAAGATGTGTGAAGATTTTATTGGGACCAACTGTCCAAGATAGCGAAGCTCAGGATGTTCAAAGGACAACATATTGTACGTGTGCGTTACAACACTAGATTTTTCGCTGTTCACTTTTATTCTCCATTTCGTACACCAATGACGTAAGACGTCGAGCATTTGTTGGAGGTTCTGGTTCGCAACATCGGATTTTTCATGTGTACCTACAAATGTATCCATAGAAAACACAGTTTGATGTATTACTTAAACATCAAACGTAAAACAGAAGGTAGCGCCATCAAAAACTGAACGTATTGTGTCAGACTCCAAAAGCTTTATGCAAAACGTCCAGAATTACCCCAATCGAAGTAACTGATTTTTGATCTGTCCAATAAAGGAGTAGGTAGTTGTGAAATCTAAATGGATAAAAGCCCATATTGGTATGCAAGGAAATGAAGGGGTTCATGAGGTTGCTAAGCGGGGTTGACCGTATTCTGTGACCTATTCAGTTCCTTCCGAGCAGTTCTCATGAGAAGCTGGCAAGAACATCATGATGGGTAAGAAAGCTAACAACTCGCATCCCTTTACTATGTGCAAAATCAATTTTAAATAAAATCCTCCAGTATCCAGTATGACCATATGAGCCAATTTCGAAGTGGGGTTACCGAAGTAGGATTACCTACCGTGGTGTGGAGGGGGAAATACTCACTATTTTCCAACACTTTTGGTGAATTGATATGGATTATTGGGAATTTTTAGCCGTCAAAACTGAAATTTGACCCCCCCCCCCCCACTAAAATTTAACCCACTTTTAAATCATTGTTATTAGCTTATCCCCAAAATTATCCTTATTGGGTGTGGGGGGGGGGGGGGGGCAGAACTCGGGATTTTCTGAAAATCTTGTGTCCGTTGCCTGTATGTATTCTCAACTCTTGAAGCTGCCGTACGACAAAGGTATCTATACAAGAAACAAATACGTTGGTAGCAACCTAATCTTAGATCAATCAATCAATTTATTTATTCACAATATTCTTGGGGCACTGTTATGATGATAAAGTTACCTACTCTAATACAGGTAGTCAAACATGTAAGTAAGCTGTTCATACCTCGTCACTAGTCACGAAATTAGGTGAGTAAATTGCGCAATGAATTCATCATCATCATAGAGCAGTTACTCTATAGGTGCTTCCAGACGATCTGCAATGAGTGAGAGTGATCTATAAACCACCACGGTGCGACCACTGCATTACTGTACGGCATGTTTCACTTCGGTGACCTCACCGGTTTATTCAACCAGATAAAGCCTTTGGATAACATAAATAAATAAATAAATACATACAAATATAGATATGCTGAGATCTAGGGATGGATTCAGAAACGGAAAAACGAAAAATGTTTCCATTTTTCATGTAAGTATTAATGTTTTGGAACCTTTGCAATAGCATGTTTTCATCGAAGGTTCGCAAAAGCGTTTGGGACCACAAGTGTTCCAATTTGTGGAGAAAACCTTGGACAATGTTCGATGGTTCTAGCACGTAAGTTACATAGAAAAAAAATTCGTTCATAATTATTGTCATTCTGGATGAATAGAACATTTAACCATAGCTTGGGGCATCCTGTATACTTTGTCGGTAACATGAATATTCCTAAACAATTTTTGTTTACTCCGTCCCGTATCTTCTTTTGTTGTAAATTCCCTGAGGTTTAACAAATTTTAAAGTTGCACAGAAACGCTGTAAAAGCCCCTTTATCCACTCAGCACTTCCTTTAGTCTTTTATTCACTTACCTCTCTTCCCCTGTTACGTCAGGATTGCCTCTTTTTTTTTCATGAAGTTTCCTTTCGTCAAAATACTGTGACAGCCTTCATTTCCTGCCGCCTTTTTCCCTCTTGAGGACGGAAAGGCAAAACTCGCCGCCCGACTTCCGTTTCCGCCTTGTTCCGTAATTACACCTTGTTTATCCTCTTGTTAATCCGGGGAAGGCACCTTCCTCGACACTTTTCCTTTCATCCTGCCCTTTTGGTCTGGGTTTCCGGCTGTTCTGGCGAGGGGACGCCGGAATTCACTAGGAATGAGGCCTGCGGGCCATCCAACCTGCGTTCTGTGGTCGTTCTCAGTGTAAAACAACTTATTGACGGTCTTTGAAGGTCAGTGCTATTATTTGGAAGACAACTACGTAATCGACAGTTTCATCTTACCCTCCATAACCACCGAAAATAAGAATATGCCAGGTCGGATCAATCAATAACTAACGAAAATTGAAAGCTGTAGCTGAAAGCAAAAATGTCGTATCAGTTTGTCAGAAACAAACTGTTACATCACGTCGGAGTCGTGAGGGGGAGACTGTTGAAGAGAAGTATGCTTCAGTGGAAAATAGGCTTCAAGTAGCAGTAGACCCGTCAGGCGTCAACGGATTCGAAGTCCTCCCTAACTACTAGCAGCTTCATAATCATTGACGTAGCTGACAGAAGAAACGCTGTATCTCACCGTAGGAACTGTTACATCACGTCGGAGTCGTATCGGGGAAACTGTGGAAAAAGAAGGTCGTTAGAGTCCCAGGACGAAAAGGAACTGGCGAGAACAAGATCATTATACTTCCACCTCGACGGGCAGCTGACGGCCCCTTCGCCCTCAAAGCTCTTTTCCTACCCCCGACACATTTTTGTTCTTCGATCATATCGGCTCCTGAAGCGTTTTCACCGGGCCACCTGCGGTAGAAAATTGCTAAGCTGCTAACCGCTCGTCGTTTACGAGACGATCTCGTGTAGTTAAGTGATGTAGCTTAGATCGTGAATATCAAACAATAGCAACGTGAGTGAAGCCAAATGCACAAGAGAAATATTATGTATTCTCACATAGGACTAGGACGTAAGAATTGTGGGCTATGTAGGTGTGTACGTATTATAGGATATTTGTACCTCATCATTTACCTACAAACATGAAAAAGTGAGTTCATTAACCACTAACAGAGATAAACAGCAGTGAGGCGAACAGGGATTGAATCGATCCCAATTAAATCAAAGCAACATAAAATTCAATGAAGAAAGCGATAGTTGGCAGGTGGAAGTAGCACACATTGGCAGCTAGAAAGGTGAACCAATACACTTAATTTTCAAATACATCTACTTACAGGCATAGACATTTTTTGCTACATCGATCTTGAAGAACAGTCGATATGTGACCCAGATGTGGCTCACAAATGATTATAACATTTGCCATTCCGAACTACTGTCAGAATTTGACAAGAGTAGACCAGATGTAATAATTCCCATGTGACAAAGACAAGGAACATGTTCCATGCAAATGACGCTGGCCCTTCGTTCCAACGAATTTCATAGAAGCCAGACACTCCGAACAGATGGACCCACACAAATGGCGCAGTTCTACGAGTATAAATCAAATTTGACAGGGACTACCGTGGCTAGCACTTTGACGAGATTAGAACCACGCATAGGACACAAAGACCCTGAATAGATACGACCAACACCAATGGCACAGAATGACATTGGCAGTGATGAAACGACCTAATGTGACCGAGTCTTGACATTTCGAACAGATAAGACTCACACGGCACACATACTCCAATCTCATTTTCAGATTGAAGATAACACACATTTTCAAAACGTCACCAACAAATGTCCTCGAGAAACCCAATTCATTTAACTCGGAGGGAATGCAACTAGAATCGCAGAATTACTATTTGTTAAGAAAGTACTCTAAGGAAAGCAAATTGATTGCTTTTAACAACTATAATAGGTAGTTAATATTATCAAGAAGGTAAAAATTCTCTCTGCTCTCTCTCAGCTCCATCGCGGTGTCCCCCAGGGAACGGTCTTGGGACCGCTATTATTTTCTTTATTCATCAACGATCTCCCATCCGTCTTGAAATCATGTTCATATTATGCTCTTTGCCGACGACCTTCAAATTTACATAAGATGCAGAATCGAAGAAGTCGTTGAAACTATTAGCAAGGTTAATTCCGAATTGGGTCGCATTTCTGATTGGGGTAAGGGTAATGGTATCTTTTTAAACCCTAAAAAGTCTCAGTGCATTATAATTTACAAAAACCATATTCCTACTGACCCAATACCTCCTGTCCTTGTAAATGGCATCCCTGTTCCATACTCGCCCTCCTCAGTCCTCAACCTGGGTGTCCATTTCACCTCCTGCTTGACCTGGGACGTTCATATAAACCATATTTGCAGACGAGTGTACGGAGCCTTGCACTCTTTGAAACGCTTGAGGAGCTTCACCCCCCCTGAATTGAAGAGAGATCTGGTGGTTGCCCTCATTGTCCCATTTTTCCTCTACTGTGACACCCTGTTCAGCCCTTCCCTCGACTCCAAATCAAAAAATCGCCTTGCCGTCGCTTTTAATAGTGCCATTAGATATGTTTTTGATATCAAGCCTCGTGGTCATGTAACTCATCTTAGAAGCAAGATATTGGGAGTAGATATTTTTGGTTACTTCCAGCTCAGACACTTAATTTTCTTGTTTAAAATTATCAAAGGCTTGGTGCCATCATACCTTTCCTGTTTGATCTCTCGTGCCATATCGTCAAGGTCTAATGCACTAAGGATTGTGCAACATAGATCTAGAGCCATAAGCCAGCCATTTGGTGTGGTTGGTGCGAGACTGTGGAACTCCTTACCTCTCCAAATTCGTTCCCTTCCCTCCATAACCCGGTTTAAAAGCGCTGCTAAATCTTTCATCACCCAAAACAGCTAGCTGGCCCCTTCTACCCATCTTCTACTGTCTTCCTTACTTCCACACCCCCTTCCTTCGACAACAATCGATCTCTCTCAGCTTGTTTAGTGAACTCAAATTTTCACAATTGTAATCCTTTTAAAATTCTTCAGCATCTTACATTTAATATTTCTTGTATTGTTTTTTCTTATATTTCTGTTGTGTTCTTAAATTTTTTGTACTTTTTTTTCATTCTTACGAAATTACTATTTTGTTTCCTCAACCTTGTAAATAATGTACACTATGAGGGGCAACAGCCCTATGTACAATAAACGATTTACAAAAATACAGTTAGCAGCAGAAATAGCGGAAGCAGAAACGATGAACAGGGATCATAGTCATCCCTTATCAGGAACCAGTAGGAAAACAACCTCAATCGGCTCAGAGATCCAATCACAGCTCTAATTGTTCCAACGGATACGTTGTGTGATCGAGTTTGAAAAACACCAAACGGAACCACTGGATGGGTGGGCGTAGCTCAGCAGTGGAAGTGGTTGAACGCAAATGCGGTAAAACGTCCAATTGCTTTCGATAACTCTGCAAAACGTAAAATGAGATGTTAAATTGAACGCATAAACTGACCCCTCCCCCCTCCCGTCAACACAGCGGTGGTTATGTTGATTGCGAATGCACGGCAGTAACTGTTACTATGTTAATTTCTGAGACCAGGGAGTATTCCAGCCCTGGGAAGCTGACCTGGGCGGTAAGTGGCTGTTTTCGGATTGGTTGACCACCCGAGAATGTAAATTATGCGTAAGAGCTAACGATTACTACGCGACCAAGTTAGGTATGCTCAATGTCGGTATTCGATGAAATGTGATAAAACTAAATACTAAATACGTGATTCACGCTGTACTGATTAATCCATGAAAGTGAATCATGCATGATTTGGGAATGATGCGGCAATCTCGTTCATGAGAAGCATGACATTTTCATTCAACGAGAGCACCACGTCTCTCTGACGGAATCTGTATATAGGATTCCGTTGAACAGGCAATTTAGGTAAATTTATCCTGCTCACTATATCCATCCCCGCATCTCTATGATTTACCGTAACTAAATAAAATGAATAAGTGATATCAGTTTCTTGTTATGGGATAGTTTTCATGCCCATTGGAAGAAGTGACTTTTTAAGGTTTGTTAGTAGTTATTTACTTCGTTATAGAAATACTTGCAAGTTGGAAAATTCTTAAACGCACGAATTTTTACCATCAAATTCTTTCAAGCTGAGCCGGAAAAGAAAGGCAGACATAAATACAACTATACACGAATAATCTCCGCAGTATGGGCCTAATAAAATAATCTATTGGAAGTGGTGGGGAAATCGAGGTGAATACCACCAGCTCCGCTCGTTGCAGAAGTTTTATACTGCAACTTTTTGGAAAACTCCCTTAAGACCTTGGAAAATATAATTATGCATGCCTACGTCCCATTCTATCCCTTGGTGAGTTCAGCAAAATCCTCTGGCTGTAATAATTATACGAGAATGAACCTGACCTACGCTAACCCACCGCTCCACCACATTGGCTCGACTATCCGGTAAATCACAAGAGCTGAGGGGTCTCGTAGCGCTATAGCTGTCGGCCAGCTGACGTGATATCCTTTGCTCTTCATCCCACCGTAGTTCACAGCCCTTGCCCCCCTCGGCCTTTCCTGTGGAAAATCCAAAACTTCGCCCCTGGCGGCTCTGCGGCCCGCAGGGTTTTGCATATGCATGGTATTTCCATTCCAGAGCACTGTCCAGAGTTGAAGTGGCATACATCACGATAGTAACTCCCTCCCCCTACACACAAAACTACGTAATCCGCACGACATTCTCAGCCAACAGGACCGGCGCCTGAAAAACGACGAGACTTCCGACACCTACACGTGGTGAGTTGCGTAGATATCAAAATAGATATTTTTTCCAAAACATCAACAAAACAGTGATTTCCCATTTTTTTTGCGTCGTTTGTCACCACCGCAATTGACGGAAAAATCCTTAACACTGTATAAAACGGTGTTTAAACGAAAAACCACCAAAATCCAACGCGACGTTGAGAAGAAAAACCGCAAAAAACCAAACTGTGATAAATAGGTGGGTAGTATTGGTGGGGGGGGGGGGGGGGGACAAAAACTTGAAGTGCAAACTATCAAAGTAATATTGGTTTATTATTTCCAATGAACCATTGGAATCGAGCATCAAAAAAAAATTCTAACCCCCCCCCCCCCCCTTCAAAATTTGATGGTTTACGTTTCAAGGTATGTAGAATCCGAAAATGCAATAAAACAATTTCTGTCTGTCCGCCGTACACCGTACTTGGCCACTTTTCTTAGTTACCATGAATAAAAATTGATGAAATTCGGGTTATAGGTTCCGTTCGGGGTCTAGTTGGTCCTCGAAGCTCGGCGTTACTGACAGTCATCTCTAAGGGGTTCAAAATAGGGGTTGCAATTTTCAGAACGCCCTAGCTCGAAAACTTTCGATAGAAAGGTATGTTTTTTTTTACGTTATTAAATTTGTCTTGAGCTAAACAATTTTTTGAGACCACCCGGAGCATTGTACGTCCAGCCGTTCGTGTGCACCAAAAAGCTTCGTCAACACGATCGTGAATCAAACGGTATTAATCCGGCCCGGATATCATCGCTAGGGAGCACCTGATTATAATCAAGGATGGCTGTATGAAGTCGAGTTGGTTGTTCTGCGATATTCTTCCATTTGATAAGTGATGGACTATTGGATTTTGTTGGTAGGTACTTGTGAAACTTGAACAAACGTTGAAGTATTATTGATGAGTAAATTATTACACAATGGTAAATTATTACACAACGGCAAATTATTGCACAACGGTAAATTATTACACAACGGTTCATCTACCAAGAAGGGGCTGAATTTTGTTGAGCGGTACTTTTGCAACTTGAACAACCGTTGAAGTATTACTGATGGGCAAGTTATTACACAACGGTTCATTATACTTGACCACGAGGGTAGGTATTGACCACAGAAAACAGTGATCTACGCAGAAGGGGCATCCATTTCACTCCACATCAACAATTTTCCTTCAGAACTTCATTATTTGCGTTTCTTTTTGCCGTTTTAGTTACTGTTTGTCATCGACAGAATCATTTTAGCAACATTTAACTCGTGATTTAGGTTGGTACCTAGTAACGAGTACGGGGTTAGGTACTAACCTACGGAGGATCTGCGATCCACATAATATGTGTAGAGTAGTACATATTATATTATATAGACGGGTTATCTATACAGAGAGCTGTGATCTGTAACAGAAGGGTATTCTGTACAAAATAATGAACCTTTGTGCAGGGATTTGCAGGTATTTTTGACATTTTATGTCTTTACTTTGCTACATCGAAAATGAAACGCGACATGTACTTTGCTAAACTCGAAAATGAAACGCGGGACATGTAACGGAAACAACGTCACGAAAATATTTCTGATGATTTTCGCTTACAACCGATTCGTTGCTACGGAACTTTATCTTCGCCAGTTATCATCGTACAAAAATCGTTCACCACTCGTTGGATAGCTCTCGATTTACCTAACCATACTACGTTAACCACTGCGGACTGCGTGGCCAACAAGCTGCGGTATGAGCGTGATTGTTTAAATGAATGTTTACGTACATAATACAGTGGAGTCCGGCTAATCCGAACTAATTGGGACTGAAGGCTGTTCGGACTAGGTGATATTTTCACCTCTGAACTTGCCATTTAATATCCTGGCTTCGATCACATTTTTCATTAATTTTTGAATGACTAATCGCGTACCGTTGCACAGCCGGGGCGGGTTCAAATTACGAAGCAAGATAATTGGAGATCCAACCTTTAATAATTGTAAATTATGCGGTGGCATCCCTGGCAAATCCAGTGAGTTCAAAAACTCTGTGGGAAAATTTACTGCTTCGCTGTCGTCGCAAACTGTATCAATAGATTTATATCATACCAAGTTCCCTGGCAACAACATTTGTATCTTCAGATTGACTGTGAAACGGCGTGATTGTCGTTGTTCTAATCTTCTGACTTCATTGCGTTCAGCTCGTGTATCTTCTGGCTCTTCTTGATGCAATTGCGCCATTCTGACACGTGCATCAGTATGTTGTTGCTGGATTTGTTCTTCTGTTCTTTCGGATCTGCTATTTCGCAAGTTTCGAGCTTTACTTGTACTGCGGCTCAAATCAGCCCCTTTGCGTTTTCTTGGCATTGCTCACTGTACAAAACATACATAAATAGAATTAATGAAATTATTTAATGATGAAAAATGTTAAAAGTATAATTAGGGCCAGGATTTTTTCCATTGACATTTCAAAATAATGATTCATAATGATTGATTTTTTGGAAACTATGAAAATCTTAATTGTTCAATTACATTTTTTAAATAAAATTAAATTAAAATTACATTTTTATTAGATCATCAACATTTTCGATATAAATAAAAAAAAGTATACTTACAACACAAAATCCGTTGTTATTGGAAGCTCGTGTCACGTGTTGAGTACTTTTGAGGTTATAAAATCACTTGATTAACTAATCGTGCAAAATACACTCAAAATTGATCCCTACTCCGTGCTGTTTACTGGGTCAGAAGTGACACCTGTAGACATCTGGCGGGGATAACTAATTAAATGACGATTGATCAGTTTTCGACCGGAGAGGAAAAATGATTAAATTACTAAAATGGCTATTAAAAAATAAGGGTTGATCCTAGAAGGGTGAAAATTGAGGATTGTATGTATTTTTGTATGTTGTATCATAAAAAAATAGAAATTAAAAATTTTGTCTAAAAAATAAAAATAAAAATATAGGGGTGGACTACCCCTAACATTTAGGGGGATGAAAAATAGATGTTGGCCGATTCTCATAGATACCGGATAACCACAAAAAATTTCATCAAAATCGGTCAAGCCGTTTCGGAGGAGTATGGCAACGAAAACTGTGACACGAGAATTTTATATATTAGATTAATCGACAATCTTACAGTAACTCCGCTTTTCTTTGCCAAGACTTGCTTCCCTACCCCCCTCCCCCTTCCTTGGCTGACTTGAAAAACGAACTGGAACATTTTTTGAGCATCAAAATTCCTAACGCTAAAACGAACCATATTTGAACGTTCTGACCCATATTCCACCAAAATTATGAATCTGCCCTTCGAAATCGTTCTTTCTTTTAAGAATATGTATAGAGTTTTTGGGAGAACTTGTTTCCAAGGTCACAGATATCGTCTGGATGGACACGTACATTCCTATATGAAAAAGAGTTAAAATTAAGGACACCTAACTACCTCAAACAGATTCCATTGGAAAAACAATAGAAACTCACTTATTAAAATTTTGACCCCATTACAATAGCTATATTTTATTATTTCATTTTTTTTTAATTCGCTAGAACACCACGAAATAAGTAACAAAGTTAGTAAATAAAAGCTTCTTTCGATTCATGAAAAAAATCGTGTTTTGACCCAAAATGAAGTGTGGTGGTTCTGCACGGCGAAATGTCATGTAGTGCAATATCTGTTTTGGTTTATTATTTTTCCCATAGATTTCAAATTTTATTGAAAAAAATAATAACTTATTGGGTTGTTGATTGTTTCTGACGATGTTTCATCACCGAAACCGATATAACAGAATTTTTTGTGTATCACCTGGAAACAGACTAACATTCAATACCCTACCTTTTGAAAAGGGGTTTCCACGATTTCATCGCGTGTGATTTAGTTCGTAACAATGTATTTAACATTCAAGAATAATATAACATGCTTGTCAATTTAATTATTGTTTTACATTGGGTTTTACTGGTTGAATATATACCATGATGCGACCTCGGTTTTTCTAGACTTTCTTGATACGAAATGCCTCACTTGACCTGGTTAAGGTTTCTTTGCACGATGCTCGAAGCTCAATTTATGATACGAACTACACAAGAAGGCTCTGACAGGCTAAGAACACTGCAGTGGACTTCCTTCCGTCTACTGACGGGAATAACTTAAATTTGTCTCTAAAGACAGTGGCGGATCCAGAGAGGGGCTAAGGAATATTATACTGGACAAAATGAGCTTTGAGGTTCGTTATTCGTTGCTAACAACAATATTTGTACATTCAATTTTAAGGTTAAGTACGTATTTTGCATTGTGCAAATGATACTAATTATAACCATGTTGTAGTAGACTGTTATTTCATAAAAAATTAATATACTGTAGAGAGAATGTGAAGATTTTATTGGAAATAATGCGCTTTGATGTCGATTTCATATACATTATACAATAAAACCCCGTTTTCGGTTAGGATTTTTTTCAAACTCCCCCCCCCCCCCCCCCCCCCTTAAATCCTGGGTCCACCACTGTCTACAGAGATCTCTTTAGATTAAGACAACTTTGAGACGAACCCGTCAATCAACCTGGGACTGCCAATTCCGCCTTTCTTACCTGTTGTTTTGTCACTGTATCAGCCGACTATTCCTGATTTATCTGCCGAGCTGTTTTAGCTGCCGAGAAAAACATTTCCACCGGCCGTCAACCTTCGTTGTGGTCGTCGATCTCAAAGCTCTGATCTAACCTGTCGTGAAACTTTAATCAAGGCAGAACTCTTTGGAACTTCTTCGCCGTCATTATTTTAAGAAACCTGTGCTGTTTTTTGAACTCCTCCTGGTAGTGCGGGTGGAACCGTCATTACATAAATACACCGCTTGAAATAATTTCAAACTCACCACTCAACATCGTCCCCGAAAGGATCGACCGACATCAGATATGAAGCCCATTACTTAGGTGGTGTCACCTCCGCCGAGTACTGGGCTTAAATCCCATTCTCAATTAGGCGGATTATAGCGCGGATTTCACCCCAAGTTGCACCTCCACACGCGTCGTGGAGCCTCGAACCCATTAATTACCTCACCACTACGTGAAGTACTACTAAGTCACCGCATACTAGGGTTTCATTTTTCACTCGAGTTACATCGCAATCTATCTTCCGCTGCCTCTCGGGCTTAAGCTTCCTGGCTGAGGTTTTAAACGCGTTAAAGAGATTCCGATCTTCGTGAATGATGAATCTGCCCAGAGCAAAAACTGTATGCGGCCCCCCATGTGGCCTGACTAACTTATGAATCTTTTATCATTTATTATTTCGGTCACCCCAGCCCCAAGTAGCTCTGTACTGCCACAGCTGACACGATTTGTTGCAGCTATGCTGAAGCTAGTGTGCAATATAACCCATTTACTAGGAACATGCATATTATGCTCTGTAGCGGTGCGTGGGCACTGAACCAGAACACAAACTAACAGATTTTTCTACAAAATACCTACCTTACACGTGTGCCTTGATATTTTCTGCCAGTTGTTTCAAATCAGTTACGCCTTTTCGTCCATGCCCCTGTCCGCCACACAACAATAAACAACGATAGCACGGAGTGCATTTTGAATGGTACATCCTGCGAGCCACTCAGCTTTGTTATACATGTCAGTATTGAATTTCCTCAAGGTAACAACACCCTTTCCTTTTTATACTGATTGAGTGATATTCAGTTAAAAAAAAAAAAGCTGCAAATTATCACACAACGGTTTATTATTTACCTGTATAGATGCCCATTATGCGTAGATCACTGTTATCTGTGGTCAATACCATCGAACTCCGGTAATTTTACTTCTACTACTAGCGGAAATAACCTTTTGGATATAATACCAGGATACTGACGCATTATAAGTGATAGTCCCTCCTCCACTTTGGTATCTCAGCAAAAAAAAAACGCTGCAAAGTCCTTGTCACATGGGTTTATTATTCTACTGGACATACCTACAGAAATGTTGGCTTTTCATTTATTGTTTCTTTCATGCGTAATAATCGAAATAGCTATTTCTGATGGTTTCCATTAATTTTGGCCCCTAAAACACAAATTAGGTACCTACGCTCGTGTTATTTTATTTTTTATTTTTTTTAAAACTATCTTTGATCATTGGTATTGCCATTTAATCCTCTTGATCCACGTGTTGACACTTTTTCCAGTGCTATTATCTAAACTGATGGTGGTTTCAGACGATTTTCCAGGTTTTTGACTCATAAAAAATCAATTTTGGGAGCTGAACATTTGGTAGAACTGAATTTTCCACTCTTTGGTCAAAATCGACTTCATATTCGGTCTTCTCGTCCCGAAAAACATGGAAAAAAATATCTCAGAAGCTCATCTTACCAACATGTTGCTAAAACGAAAAAAGTACCTATTTTTACACACATTTTCACTCATAACACCCGTGGGTATATTCCGATCGGGCTGAAAAGTTTCGGGACACAACTAGGGCCCAAATGGAGCATGTGTGCGAAAGAACGACTTTTTTAGACCAAAAATGAAGCCTGTACACGTGATACGGCGGACGGCGGACGGCGTACGGCGTACGATGGACGGCGTACGGCGGACGGACATTGCATTTTTGTAATCTACGCACCTTGAAACGAAAAAGAAAAAAGTTTGAGGGGGTGTTATAAAAATTTTTTGCTGAGCGAATACATAGGTGTATTATTCACAGAATAATAAACCAAAAACATTATCAGCAATGGCACCTTTCATATCAAGGATTATAATTATATTCACCTAAATCTAATACATAAAGGAGAAGTGGGCATGAGTGGTATCGGAACTTATCAGAACTTCCAGGATTTCCGTTTAAATATAAATTCTAACATAAACTTGGACACATTAAATTTACATGATAATAGTTTTCCTAAAAATGGAATTTTGTACGGCCCGAGACAATGTATGATGTTCAACAGCATAATCCTAATTTCTCCTCATCACAGAATCTGTTACACCTAACGAGGACACCTTCCATATCTAGGTGATGCTAGGACGTACAAATCCAGTACATCAAAGAAACGTAGGTAGTACATTATTTGTTTGAAATTGGTTCACAAATGTAAAAATATGGCAAAGGTAGGTAATGGTAGATATTAGGTTTGCAGTGATAGTCTGCTGGGGATTTTATAAGCAGATTGAATTGGCTAGGTACTCTCAGCTCATCCAATGTCTCAGGTATCTATCAGGTATCTTGGCTGGTACTCAACTATCAGGAGGAAGATATTTAGGGTGTAGTAGGGGCACTCAGCCCAAGGAGGGACTGTTACCAGAAGGTTTGTTGGTAGGTACCTACTACAGCCTATACCTACTTGCAAGGGCAAGAGGTTATAGGGGAAAAAAAGATGGAGTGCAAGAAAATGTGCAACAACACTCTAATAGTATATTATAATGAGTACCTGTTGATCCTGTAGTGGTGATGAAGTGCCTGGCCAGGACTTCCACTGCTGGTACCTATCCAGTGACTTGATGATGTTGTTGAAGGTGAATAAATTTGGTGATGCCTTCGCGTATCACGGTTAATTCGCGAAGTACGGCACTAGTACTCGCGTGATGTACCGAAATACTAGTGGAATTCGGGTGGATGGCACTGAATAAAACGGATTTCTCGGGACTTGAAAAAATGTGCTTAAAAATGGCTGCTCGCACGTCCGACACAGTTGGAGAAGTGAGAAAACCTCCCACCAGAGTTCAGTAGCGGATGTGATAGGATATCAACAGTATAAGGATACTGCTGACAACGTCCTCTGATCCAGCCATGCGAAGTTTTCCCATTAAATATACCTGATTAGAGACGCCAATTACACAAATCCGCAACTCCATAATTATGAGGAAAATGAATTTAATGTAGACCACCCAAGATGAAGCATTTAAATGGGATTCAGTTAATTAAATTGTTTGTAAGTTTGGTGGCATTGGAAAGATGATTGTAAGGAACAGGGATCTCGCAGGCGTGTGCAGCAAAGATGGCGACGTCCTACTTGGTTGTTGAGGTTATTGTAAAACTAAGAAAATTCATTAACAGGTGTTGAGATACCGGTATTGGTTAACTTTCGGGAACATTAGTGAGCTGAGTTTGAAATAAAGAATAAACAGTGATGAAATTCAAACTGTTGGGACTTCGTTGTCAACTTAGCAGGAAGAATGAAAGGTAAAATTTCTAAATGTAAACAGCAGACAGTGGCACTAGATTAAGGAAATAAGGACAAATAGGTATGGTTGTAAATTGGTGGAAGCTCAAACATACTCCCCCCAAATTTACAACAAGCTACAAGACGAGTGGCACAAGCTTGGTAGCAGACCGCTTGAAGATACCCTTGGTGGTCTTCAGTGTTACAACACGCACCACATTGTCAGCTCCGGGGTGGACCTCAAGGACTCGGCCCAATGGCCAACGAGCGGGAGGTGTTTGAAACTCACTGACCAAAACCAGATTGCCAACTTTTAGGTTTGGTGGGCTGTTGAACCATTTGTCCCTGGCCTGGAGGTTTCGGATATACTCCTCCTGCCAGCGGTTCCAAAAGAACTGCACTCTTTCTCTGATGAGTTCCCAGGTATTGAGGCGGTTTGCAGGGATATCTGAGTAATCAACCTCAGGGAGTGCGGTAATTGGCTGACCAATGATGAAATGCCCTGGTGTTAGAGCGTCGAGATCTTCAGGGCAATCAGACACTGGTTGGAGAGGACGTGAATTCAGGATTCCCTCCACCTTGGTAAACATGGTGGCAAGCTCCCATGAGGTATAGGAACGGTTGCCAAAAGACTTGTGTATCAGAGCCTTGGCGGACTTGATACCCGCTTCCCAGGCTCCCCCCATGTGAGGGCTATGTGGTGGATTAAACTTCCATTCGATGGCGAAATGCGAAGTATGGTTGGTGAGAGCATCTTGTGTTTGCTTCTGATTATACCACTCATATATGTCACGCAGGTAGCCAGCTGCACCCACAAAGTTGGTTCCATTGTCCGAATACATTGATGCGGGGACTCCTCTTCGAGCCACAAAGCGATCAAAGGTGTCGAGAAAATCTTCTATGGACAGTCCGAGAGCCAGCTCCAGGTGGATGGCGCGTGTAGAGAGGCATACATACAAGCACAAATAAGCTTTGGTGGTTGGGGCTCTCCTCAGGTGGGATACCCTACAGAGGAAGGGCCCCCCAAAGTCGACTCCTGTGTGCATGAAGGGTCGCACTGAGCTGAAGCGGCTGGCAGGGAGATTACCCATGAGTGGAGACAAGGTCTGTTTGGAAAACCGGATGCAGATGACACATTGCCGCCTAATTAGCTTTGCCAGATTCCTTACTGAAGGAATCCAATATTCTTGGCGGATGCTAGCTATAAGAGCATTAGGACCAATATGATGGTTGAGGCGATGATAATAGTCGACAACAAGGGATGTAAAGTGGGAACGAGATGGGAGTAGAATAGGATGCTTCTGAGTTGTTGGCAGTGGAGCGTTATGGAGCCGTCCCCCAACTCTCAGAATTCCCTGCTTATCCACAAAGACAGCTAGACGTTTCAGCTCATGTGGTAGAAGGTCATGGTGAGTTGCAGTGAAAGCTTGTGGATAGAAGGAATGCTGGACTATGGAAATACAATGGAACTTTGCATTGGTAAACTCGGTAGCTGAAAGTGGACCGTAGCGGCGACTGAATTCCTTCTGCTTGGGGATCTTGCAGTTGAAGAGGAAGCGCTTGACAAATGCAATGACTCTCACAAGTCGTAGGAACGATGAATGACGTTCTGTGTAGGCAATGAAGAATGTGGTGGGTCGTACTACAACAAGTGATAGCATGGTTTGCTTCAACTCTGGAACGTCGACAGTGGAGGTGTCCTTGGAGATCGGCCATTGATCAATAGGTCGGGAGCACCAATCTGGTCCTGTCCACCATACACTGCAGTCTCGAAGACCTGACGGCAAGACACCTCGAGAACCGAGGTCTGCGGGATTTTCTGCACCCTTCACGTGGTGCCAGGAGTTGAGCGCAGTGGTGTCAAGAATCTGCTGGACCCTGTTACCAACAAATGTTTGCAGGAGGTATGTTGGAGTTTTCAACCAAGCCAAAACCACCATGGAATCGGAGAAACAATAAACATCTGATATATTGAGAGTCTGCTTCAATCGGTCGAGAGAAGTGAGAAGCCTGGACAGCAAAAGAGCTCCACAGAGCTCGAGTCGTGGTATGGTGATGGATTTGAGCGGCGAAAGTTTTGTCTTTGATTTAAGCAATTTCATATGGATCTCATCACCTTGAGTTGCACGGAGGTAGACAGCGGCACAGTAACCCTTCTCTGACGCGTCAGAGAAGCACAAGAACTGGTAGGTACTGTCGGTCTTGGGAAAGGGGCGTGGAATATTAATTGACATGATGGCTGGTAATTGTTGGGTAAAATCACGCCAGGCGGTTGCAATGGCTTCTGGTACAAGGTCATCCCAATCGATCTTCGCCTTCCAAGCTTCTTGAAGAAGACACTTCGCATAGAAGATTACAGGTGACAGATAACCTAGCGGGTCGAAGAGGCGTGCAATGACAGACAGTATATTCCTCTTAGTGCACTGAGGCTCAGGTGGTATTACCAAGTACGAGAAGGTATCACTTGCAGGGTTCCATTGCATTCCCAAGATCTTGGTGACCACTGGTTCGTGTGATTGGATCTGCACAGGTGCTTGGGAGTTGGCAGTGTTGGTATCAGTTAGTGGTGGATAGTTGGAGTTCCATTTATCCAATGAAAACCCTCCTTTGGCCAAAAGGGCGATGAGCTGGTTTTTCAAGTGGAAGAGCCCTTCAATGGTGTCACTCCCATATGCAATATCATCCACATAAGTGTGGTGTAGAATAGCGGTTGCAGCCTCAGGATATTCAGCGCCATCATCCTGTACAAGCTGGTGCAGAACACGTTGAGCAAGGTAGGGTGATGAACTCAGACCATACGTCACTGTGTTCAGCTCAAAATGCTGGACTGGCAGATCAGCGCTGGGTCTCCAGATAACTTGTTGATAGCATCGATCTTCCGGTGCAATTAAGATCTGGCGGAACATCTTCACTATGTCGCATGTTAAGACGTAAGTGAACTGTTGAAAATGGAGCACAATATCACAGATATCTGCCTGAAGCTTCGGGCCTGGCAACAGGTGGTCATTCAAAGAGCCCGAGGGGGTACGGTAACTTGCATCAAAGACCACGCGAAGCTTGCCATTATCCTTACGAATGATAGGGTGATGTGGTATAAGGTACGCAGGAGGACGAGTAGCAGGCGACATATGTCCTAACTCCAAGTACTCCCTCATAAAAGCTTGATACTTGTCACCAAGCACGGGATCACGCTCCGTCCTGGTCTCCAAGGAACGAAACTGTCCAAAGACCTTTTGAGTGTTCAGCTGGAACAGAGGTGGCAGTGATCTGAAAGGATAACGTAGAACAAAGCGGCCAGTTTCATCCCGTGTGTGTGTTTTCACAAAGTGCTCTTCACACTGTCGCTCCTCTGGGGACCACGGACTGCAGGTATTGACGGGTTCTTCAAGTTCCCAAAAGCGCTCCACAAGGGCGCTAACATCAGTATGTGATAGCAATGCAACACCATGTTGAGTTGTTGAACTGCAGACAAACCTACCAAGGACAGTGAAGCCAAATATGGTGCCAATGAGTTTTGGACCCTGAGCATGGATTGTGATAGGTGCACCAATCACTACATCCGGATACAGATCAGCACCAATAAGGAATGATATGGGCCCTGGTGTTGTAAACTCTGGGTCACTGAGCTTATAGACTGTGTAGTCAAACCACATATCAGACTTAAGGTCCTCCTGAGGTAGAGGCGGAGTGATAGCTGGTACTACAACAGCCTCAGTTGATAGAGAAGGTGCAGAGGTTGACAAAGGATTGTGAATGTTGATATTAACTTGACCAACAATGCTCGTAAGCGTTGAGTCATTTACCCCTGAGATCCTGTGTTTGAAAGGTCTTGTACTTTGTCCCAACTGGCGAGCACACTTCTCAGTTATGAAAGAGTACTGACTACCAGGGTCAAGTACTCCACGGAATTTGTGCAATTTGCCCGTGGGATCTAACAGATGGGCAACCACTGTACCCAAAAGAACGCCACAGTGTTGCATAGTGGTATTGCTTCCAGAGAATCCTGGACCCTTACTCAAAGGGGGTGAGCTAGAAGCTAGTGAACTGTTGGGAACGGTGTCACTAGACTCCTCAGTTGAAGAATTAGGAAGACCAAGATGGAGATCTGTGTGGTGTTTCTGGCCACACTTTCTGCAGGAGTGGGCAGAAGAGCATGCTTTTGTCTTATGGAAAATATGTAAACAGTTTCTGCAACCTGGAAACTGTCTCAGCAGATCCAAGCGTTGTTGAGGAGTCGATGACTGGAAGGTTGGGCAGCTAGAGATGGTGTGAGCTTGGCTGCAAATGAAACATGATTTGTTGTTTGAGGGTTGTTTCCGTTGCGACGAGGATTGCTGTTGACCGCTATCATCTTTAGAGTGAGCCATTAGTGCATGTTGCTGTTGCTTGGTGGTGTAGTTATTGGGAGACTTTACGGGCTTTAGCTGCGACGGTGATCGGGGTTTCGTTGTATCACCAGCTTCTGTGACTACATCTTGAGTGATGCGAAGAACCTGACACCGATTCTGCACAAATGTTTGAAGGGAAGATACCTTAGGATACTTGGTACCAACAATCTCTCGCTCAAAATCCTCTCTGGTTTGCAAGTCAAGAGAGCGCAGTGCTAGTTCGCAAAGGAGATAATCTGCGAAATCTGGAATTTCCAGATTTTTCAAAGAGTTGATACTCTCCATCACTCGAGAGATGTATTGCTGAAGGGAATTGGCAGTGGGTTTCCCTGATTGGGCCTTAAACTGCAGGAAGGAGTTCAGGTAGGTACAAGCGAGCTTACGCTCATTGTCATAGACCTTACACAAGGCCTCCCATGCCTGCGCAAAGTTTTCTCCAACACCCTTGATATGCTTGATAGCGTCCAAGGCAGGACCACTTAGGTAACTACGCAAGTAGTGGAAGCGCTCAGCATTATTTAAAGAGGTCTCATCGATGATGAGAGAGGTGAAAAGTTGTTTAAAAGTGGACCACTCGGTTAGATCCCCTTGGAAATTGCGAATAACGATGCGTGGAAGGATTGTGCGAGAAGAAGGTGGTGCATTTGTTGTGTTAACAGACGATCTGTCTACCGCAGTTGATGATGCAGTCTCCTGGACTGTCAGAATCTTCTGGTGAAACCCAA
Source organism: Leptopterna dolabrata (assembly GCA_954871275.1). NCBI lineage: Eukaryota > Metazoa > Arthropoda > Insecta > Hemiptera > Miridae > Leptopterna > Leptopterna dolabrata. The sequence goes on along the minus strand of OX940982.1, from coordinate 33,590,618 downwards.
GTGCTTCATAGTAGGAGTTCTTAACCTCACCCACAAAGGCCATATCCTCCAAAGAGGGAAAAGAGGGGGTCGCCTCCGAAGTCTCACTAATTTCAGTGGCAGACTCTAGAAGTTCAAGAAACTCCTTATAGCGCTGCTCTAAACTACTGATCATACCACGGAAAATTATGCGCTCACTCATAGTGGTCATAGCAGATAAACCTTTATTGCGGATGTCCTTGATGTCATTGCCCGCACCTTTGAAAAGGCGTTTAGCTTTCACCAAAGCTCTATTTACAGTAGGTTCAACCGGTGCCATTTTGACTAGCAGCAATAATTAACAATATAAATGAATATTATGCACAAGAAATAGAGTTTATCAGTAGATATAACGAGCGGTAACTTTGATTTAAAGCTTGATGAAATTTTCAATAAATAGGGATGTTTATATAGATAACAATAATAAATAAGTTATGAATAAATAGTGATGATAAATAAGTTAAGTTGGTGAATAAATAGTGAGGATAAATAAGTTAAGTTGGTGAATAAATAGTGTTGATCGATAAAGTTAGTAAAGAGTGGACTGTATTATATTTTTCCTATTCTCCAAAGGTGGTACCTCAAATCCGGTTCGACTGGGCCACAAATTTGTTTGAAATTGGTTCACAAATGTAAAAATATGGCAAAGGTAGGTAATGGTAGATATTAGGTTTGCAGTGATAGTCTGCTGGGGATTTTATAAGCAGATTGAATTGGCTAGGTACTCTCAGCTCATCCAATGTCTCAGGTATCTATCAGGTATCTTGGCTGGTACTCAACTATCAGGAGGAAGATATTTAGGGTGTAGTAGGGGCACTCAGCCCAAGGAGGGACTGTTACCAGAAGGTTTGTTGGTAGGTACCTACTACAGCCTATACCTACTTGCAAGGGCAAGAGGTTATAGGGGAAAAAAAGATGGAGTGCAAGAAAATGTGCAACAACACTCTAATAGTATATTATAATGAGTACCTGTTGATCCTGTAGTGGTGATGAAGTGCCTGGCCAGGACTTCCACTGCTGGTACCTATCCAGTGACTTGATGATGTTGTTGAAGGTGAATAAATTTGGTGATGCCTTCGCGTATCACGGTTAATTCGCGAAGTACGGCACTAGTACTCGCGTGATGTACCGAAATACTAGTGGAATTCGGGTGGATGGCACTGAATAAAACGGATTTCTCGGGACTTGAAAAAATGTGCTTAAAAATGGCTGCTCGCACGTCCGACACAGTTGGAGAAGTGAGAAAACCTCCCACCAGAGTTCAGTAGCGGATGTGATAGGATATCAACAGTATAAGGATACTGCTGACAACGTCCTCTGATCCAGCCATGCGAAGTTTTCCCATTAAATATACCTGATTAGAGACGCCAATTACACAAATCCGCAACTCCATAATTATGAGGAAAATGAATTTAATGTAGACCACCCAAGATGAAGCATTTAAATGGGATTCAGTTAATTAAATTGTTTGTAAGTTTGGTGGCATTGGAAAGATGATTGTAAGGAACAGGGATCTCGCAGGCGTGTGCAGCAAAGATGGCGACGCCCTACTTGGTTGTTGAGGTTATTGTAAAACTAAGAAAATTCATTAACAGGTGTTGAGATACCGGTATTGGTTAACTTTCGGGAACATTAGTGAGCTGAGTTTGAAATAAAGAATAAACAGTGATGAAATTCAAACTGTTGGGACTTCGTTGTCAACTTAGCAGGAAGAATGAAAGGTAAAATTTCTAAATGTAAACAGCAGACAGTGGCACTAGATTAAGGAAATAAGGACAAATAGGTATGGTTGTAAATTGGTGGAAGCTCAAACATTATTTATTATTTTATTGTTTATTTAAATTGCACTATTATTTATATGGTGTCGACACCAAACAGAACGAGCCCTACGAGTCAGAAAACTGCCTAACGCAATCTCTCTGTTCCAACACATCTGATATCCTTCCTTTGTTGAAAATGAATAAATAATCCCGTTCACACCCCCCCCCCCCCGTCACTCGTGGGTATAATGTTTTTGCCCGCTCTGAAAGAGGCAGGAAAAAGTTGGATCGCGGGGCTGAGGGTGGCGATGTCAGCTCTGCTTCGGTAACCCCATTTGTCACCGGTGTCAATAAATCATTTCCAGTCTGTTAGGGCCCCGTCAGTCGCGTCACATCTCCCGTTCTCAAGTTCGGAACGCGATTCTGTGATGCGCTCTGCTACTGATTTGTTTATGATGGCATCTTCTCAATAGGTACCTACGTCCACCGAAAATCAATTCGGATGATATTAAGACACACTAGCTTTTCAAAAATGGCACCGGGCGTCGGACCTCTATAAGCCGCAGCTATGTGCGTTTGAAATGACCTTAGATTTAGTTGACAAGCGAAGTCCGATAGAATCGATTCATAGACTACATTTGCTATTCAAGACAGGCAATAAAGTGAAAGGTTGAAAGTCATCGTTCAATTTTTGTAGGATTCATGACTACCGTTGATTTTATGATAAATAAATGCTAAATTATTATTCTGCATCCCCAAGTTCTATTTGTTTCAAATATTGGTGTGTTTATGAAAACATCTTCTAACAGGTACGCCTGCTGAAAATCAAGTCAGTTTCACTGGCGTTCCAAGTACTGGTTCAGACACCCCAAAGTTACTCTTATACCCATTTATGTACATCAACGAGGCACAGGAGGTATTGCGAGGGGAACTTCCTCAGGTTCCTAGTTTTTTGACGATTTTCGGATGAGGTTGCACATTTTCAAGTTGCAAATGTGGTTTTCTTTCCCACGGAAAACCTTCGTAATAAATTCCTATCCCACGGAGTATGGTGAGAATTCAGGTAGTTCTATCTGATTGGTAAATAAATCCAAAATCTGCATTTGTCAATTTGTTGGCACCCGCTCATCTCTCATTCGCTCTCATTAAAAATGAAGATCAACTAAGGTATCCACGAAACCAGAATTCTAAACTCTATTCAAAAATCAGTATGTACCTATCATGGTCCACTTAACACGGTCTCACGTTCAGTACAGCTAAAAGTAAGGAAATATTAATTCGAAATAAACGTTTGTAAAACAACCTAGGTTATCCAAGGCTAAAAAAAAGTTATAATTAATCTTCAGGCTTCGAATATGATGTTAGAAACATGTGGTAGATGAGTGCTTATCCTGGTATCAAGTGCTAAGTTTCAAAACTTTGTACCAGCTTAAGAGAATAGCTTACCATCGCTTGACCTGTGCATGTCAAAGCCCAGGTTCTGTACTCTTCATACCTTATGGAGCTTGTGCACTGTGTGATATGGATCTATAAGACGGCGACACTGGTAACGCTCCAGAGGGCGCAAAACGCATTGGTACGATTTATTTATAATTTAAGATTTAAGATTTAATTATCAACATTATGCTGATGCTTCAACTGGAATTTTGAAATAGGTAAGCCAAGCCAGTCTGTCAGCACATAACAACGGTCCCTATCCACGATCGTTCCACTAGAAATGCTAGTAATACCTACCTATGTAACACCTCTGCACAGTATAACCACCTACTTACTCTAATCATTCCATGTACAAAGTATTAAACTTTTGAACTGTTAACCTGATTCATTCAATGTGCAACCGAACACTGATAAATTTAAAATTAGATTTAATGAAATATCAGCGAATCCCGAAGCGAACCTGATATTAATTTTCTAATCAAGCGTTATAGTTTACTCCTCTTTCTGGCACCTAAATTTAATGATAGTGTATGATGATATTCTCCTGTACAATTGCAAGAGTGGGCAACATTGCCAAAAAGTGTGCAGGTCCCCGGTTTTCTCTCATCTTTGTGGTATACGACAATATTATCATGGTAATGAGTAATATGATCTGTAGTGTACGGGCTTCCTGCGGCAAAATAACCGCCGCGCTACTTAATACGGTAGGCCTTGAAGCTCTGCGGCATCCCAGGGGGATCAACGCCTATATGAGGTTTTATGAAAACCCTCGACGTCAACGTGTCGTGAAAGCCGCCTAGATTCACACAAAGCCGCATAGCAGGACTAATCCTCCAGAACAGAAGGGTAGAACAGAAAGGTACCTTATCTTACCGACAAAACTTGAATCCCCTCAGCTTGACATATCCACTGAGCTCAGCACAAAACACTCGGCGAATCAACGCCCGCCTGCGGTACCACCTGCTCGATCCCGTTTAAAACACTTCAGCGCAGTCATTCGGTTTCATTTACTGCTGGGTCAGATGGGTTTACGTTACCCTCCGTTCTAGAAAATTAATTAAACAGCAGTCTCCGAGTCCAACAACTTTGTGTGGTAAGAGGCAAACACAAAACATTATCTACTGATCCACAACTAGGTAAGTAACTGATCACCTATAAATAAAGTGTCCATGCGGGTAATTTATGTACTTCATTATATGTTTAGGTACCTATCTTTGTTCCACCGTCGGTTACCCTTGTCTCAACCTTCACCAATGTTTAAAAAAAATTAGTTTACCCTATGCAACGAACCAAAATAATATTTAATACTCGGCAAATGAAATAATTTCACCTGCCAAAATCTGCGAACTGCATACATCTACTATTAGTATTGCAGGTTTAAGGCTATTATAACTTCGTTGTGGAAGTGAGATTTGTGCTACACTTGTAGGTACCTATTATTACACAGAGAATTCGCCCATAGAGATCGCATCGAGAATAACACGAAACACTCACTATAAGCTAGCAATCTCAATAATTAGCGACTAGTGTATTTAAAAAAATAGAATAGGTTTTAAAATTTTAATTTAGGGGGGTAACGGAATTGTCAACTTGAAAAAAATTATACCTATTTTATGTATGTATGTACCTACATATATGTGGGCACTTCAATTTTTGTTGAAATAGTCTGTTATGGTGGTCCGATTTTCGTTCTTTGATAAATTATTGATGTATTCTTATATTCGAAGTTGTCTTCTCGGTGCTGGACGACGCTGGCCAGGATAGGAAAAGCTTCTCAAGCTGGCTTCTCTGTTGGGGCTGCATACTTTACCAGTAACACATAGACCGCGACGTTGACTTGAACCGAGGTCACTGTAATGTGAAATACGTAACCACTGGTGAGCTGTTACAAAAACTGAGTCATTACTCGAGCGGGCGAAGAGAGAGAGAGGGAAAACACACCAAAAAACTTGAAACGGGAAAGAAACACAAACGGTGGGTACAGCTTTCGTACAAGTACGCAACCACGAGGGACATTTTATGTGACAGGCTGGTGTCAACGGGAATGTTGATCGCTTGCAAGAAATGATCTTACTAAGGAGAGTCATAGTACTCGTACGTATACTGATTGGAGTCCAATGCTTAGATATACACGGATGTGCAACGTAGTGTCCGGTAGCCTTGGATCGCAAGAGTTTTCCAACTTTGATGTCGTCGAATTTCAACCAAAGCCGGATTATTTTGCGCAGTGGTTAACGTAATATGGTTAGGTAAATCGAGAGCTATCCAACGAGTGGTGAACGATTTTTGTACGATGATAACTGGCGAAGATAAAGTTCCGTAGCAACGAATCGGTTGTAAGCGAAAATCATCAGCAATATTTTCGTGACGCTTCTCAGTTACATGTCCCGCGTTACATTTTCGAGTTTATGTAGCAAAGTAAAGACATAAAATGTCAAAAACCTCGAGTGTGGACCCTGAAACCGATAAATTTAAAAGAACTTTTCATCGATATAACACACCAATCCCCTGTATATTTACGTACAGCCGTTCGGAATCTGATCTGTGAATTCTACTGCACAAGTAGTCTTACATGTTGAACTCTTATTTCAGTCCCCATTCACGCTGTAGATTCGTACTTTGTCTGGCAGTTCAACGGCAACTGAAGTAACCTATTTCGTGAGTGTGGAGGAGCCCGAGGTCCCTCTCAATCTCTGGGAAAAGGACGAGTCCATCCGTTTTGTATTTACGGTCCTCACACCCGCTGTCACGTTCCGTAGCAACCTGACAACTTCAAAGCTTTGTCACGTCCCAGCTCCGAACGAAGGGCTGAGAGGCTCGTAACATTGTTTTCCTTTCATCGGATCCACGTCTATTTGGGGAAAAAGAGCGTCGAGATTTTCGTGCAAACGAGCGAAATCCCTGTATCATTACTTACAAGGGGATTTTCTATTTCGGTGCCACTTTTCAGGATGTCCTTGATATATATTTTGATAAATGTCAGCACATCGGTACCCTGACTCCCCCCCGCAAAATATCACCAAAGAACTAACACTTCTATTCACTTTGAGGTTATGCGAAATTGTGAGAACGACGGACCTTACCTATTAGGGACCTATTCTGGAGATTAAATTTATCAAGAAGCCGCGCTGATCCAATGCATTTCATTCTAAAGTGAAATGCAAGTGGAAAATAGCATGGAAACCCCCTTCGATACCTACTCGATTTGACTCAAACTACAAATGAGAGATATTCGGCGAGTAAACCAACCAAAACATGAGTATTAAGGGCCGCTCTTGGGCTCAGCTTTGTTGAACCCACTTCGCAAAAATGCTTGACCCAGCGTTTTATCCACGAGTTAAGATTTTGACACTGATTTCTTGAACTGGCATTACGTGCTGTCGATAAAATATTAGGTGCCAACAAAGTTGATCAACGTGTAAAAGGGTTATCAGGAACCTCATGGAAAACCCGCAGACAGAAGCTGTTGCTAACTGTAAGTTCCACGTGTCATAAATATCCAGAAGGGTTTTCTCGCCACACTTCCGTCACTTTAGTGCAACCTGATCTATTCAAGTGGTGCACTCGACATGTTTCCTCATAAATTGCGTAATTTTATTGTCGTGATATCACTCCTTGTATGTAAAGATTTCGCAAATAAACATCCGAATGAATTGGTAGACGTGGGCAGGCAGCTCGAGAGAGCTGGAAGGGCCGAGTGGGAAGGGATCCCCACCATCCTCCACGAGAGTGGAGGATGGAGGGAGCATAGCCCCCAGGCTATATATACTCGCCTCCTGCGCCTTCCAAGGCATTCTACGCTCTCCTTAAGACGCTGTCTTATCTCTCTCTCTCTCCTTGCCTCACTCCTCATAGGGATGTCCGATACTTCAAAAGTATCGATATATTATATCGTATCGATACATCTAGAAGTATCAAAAAGTATCGATACGATAATTTCAAAAGTATCGATATTTTGAAGTATCGATACTTTTTGATCTTTTTCAAAAATGGGTGGAAATGTCATTTTTGTTCTCTCTCCATCAGCGTGACAGTGAATATTATATCACATCCCACGTTTTTACTTAATCTACATTGGTATAATATAAAATACCATCGTCAGCCTATCGAAGAATTATTATTTCAGGATAATATTATAAAATGAACAATACAATAAATCACTCCTTTCTTATTTGAAACATTTTTGTTTTTGTTTGGGCGCTTGTTTTTCAAGACAAGACAAGACAAGACAAGGCATGACATTATTTCGTTAATTCGGCACAATCTCATCAGAAAACAAGAAAGAACAAAGAAAATCCAACCAAAAAACTATTGAGTTAGGTTGGTCGGTTGCTTGGTTGGGTTAACATTTTGTTGGCCCTTCCTACTAAACGGAGGACAGCTGATTCTCACTGAGAGCTGGAGGTGGTGGTACATCAAATTTCTTTAATTTGTTGAAGCTGTTGGTCTCCCAGCAATCTAGTTAGAGGTACAACTGTCAACAGCCTGTACAGCTGTTCAACACGTCGTAGGTGTTGAAGCTGATAAAATGTGAGGGATAAAAAAAAGTATCGGCTCCGATACTGGGAAAAAAGTATCGATACTACGATATATATCAGGGGGGAAAAGTATCGATATGTAGGTATTGATACTTTTTCAAAAGTATCGATACTTTTAAGTATCGATACATTTGGGACATCCCTAACTCCTCACCTAAAAGATCCCCAGACTGGTATACCCACTGGGGCACCAAAAGATCCCCAGACTGGTATATCCACTGGGCACCTCCTAAAAGAATCTAAACTGGAATATCCACTGGGCACATCCTAAAAGATTCCAGACTGGTATATCCACTGGGCATGTCCCGTACCTTACCATCCCGTCTCATCTAATCAAACCACAACATTTATATATTTGAGTACCTCACATCTCGTAATTTATTATTTCTCCTTATTGTCACACTCCATAGAACAGCCCTATTCGTTAGGATTTGTTGGTACTTACCAATTCGACAAGAGGAACTTCTGTCTTCTTCACACCCCAAACCGTTATAAATGTAAACCAAAGGACTACTATAATCAAAACAGCTAACGAGAAAAGTAGGTTGGCGATCCGCTCAGGTTATTCAAGAAAAACGTTCCAGCGGCCACACGGGAACCATAAAAAGCTGTTTGTGTCCAACTTGCTACTTAAAGTCTTTGCCGCTGGTTCCTTTCTGAGTTTCAAGTTTAATTCACCGCTTGAGCCCATCGAAGTGAGAAAGCGGGCAAATCTTTTGAAAGGGCTAAACTTTAATCCGCGAGCCACCTTAGAGTACGTTGATGGTAATCTTTGGGCGATTTGAAGGGTTCGAAAATGGGTTTTTAATGGCCACCAGCAATTTAACTGGATAAAAATTGTCGAAGCAAAGTAGTAGATTCAACTGGTTCGGTGCTTTGTATTGTGCGCCTCAACCTACTGTTACAATATGCTGGGGCGGGGGAGTTGGAAGTACCAAATTAAAACAGTGCTAATGCTTCCACAACGGTTTAATATTTTCCCTTCTGTTGTATACAGCTTTTCCAAGGGAAATTGTTTTCCATTTCAAAGTCAAGGTTTTCCCAATTGGATTCTAGGTTTTCCATAGCAAATCCAAGGTTTAAAAAAAAACAAAACAAATTCAACGTTTTCCCATGTAAAATTTAAGGTTTTAATTTGAAAGTCAAGATTTTTCCAATTCAAATTCAAGGTAAGGTTTTTTGCATCGAGTTTTAGACTTTCCTAAACAAATCCAATGTTTTTTCAAAACAAATTCAATGTTTTTCATTTTAAATTTAATGTTTTCTATTTCAAGCTCAATGTTTTCCAAATCAAATTCAAGTCAAGGTTTTCCAAATCGAATTCTAGGCTTTCCAAAATCAAATCTAAGGTTTTCCATTCAAATTCAAGGTTTTTTACATTTCAAATTCAAAGTTTTCCAAAAACTGTTTTTTCAAGTTAAAACCTAATCAAAAAGTAGTAAATTGTCTATGATTACTGTTCGTACCTACATTGTTAGGCAGGTAGGTAGCTATAGCTATTCGAAATCCGAACAGGTGGAAGCAGAGGTTTCGTTTGTTACCGTTATCCCACTCCTTTTGCGCTCAACATTCAGATTCCGACTTCAAGCCGATTTGCGACAGCAAGCAGAAGTACCTAATAAGGTGTGGAAAACACTTCATTTATTATATAAAATTTAATACTTTTGATAGGCTCAACGTTGGACAAAAATCGGAACAAAAACATACAAAACACTGGCAAACCAAGTTTTTGAAAACCTTGAACATGAAAGCTGAGGTTTCGGAAAACCTTGGATTTGATTTGGAAAGCGTTGGCCTCGTTTTGGAAAACCTTGAATTTCGCTGGAAAAGGGGGAGGAAGACTCTTCTGTAAAAGGAGCCTTGAAATGCCCATAATTACTTCAACAAAAGATAACACGGTATTTAGGGGTGAAATGTTGAGGCTAGGACATTGGTCTCTCATAAAATTCATCAAAACCTACTTCAATCTTTACTAGTGCCACGATGTGGAGAGTATCTGGGAACTGCACTCGGGTGTTGATGAAATTTCTGACGAAAATTCCGAGCCATTTTGTGTATTACTATAGATTCTGGAGATTACTCTTGATATTGAATGCCGTTAGCCGGTGTGTTCGGCTCACGAAATGGCTGGTGAGTTGGATGAGGATGAAGTTCGATGAGGAGAGAGCTTGGATGAGGAAGGATGTGCTTCACAGGAGTCATTTACTAATGCCCCGCGGTTTTCACCACAGCAGGCGCTAGAGGTAGTGTCTCCCCACGGTTTTCACTACAGCAGGTACTAGAGGATAGGAAGGTGTCCTGCAGTGTTCACCACAGCAGACACCGGGAAGATGGAGGCTAACACCCCGCGGTTTTCAGCACAGCAGGTGATAGAGGAGAAAGAGGCGTCCCGCGGTTTTCACCACACCAGGCGTCTGGAAGGTAGAGGCTAGCACCCGACGGTTTTCACCAAAGCAGGTGCCAGAGGAGAAGGAGGTATACCGCGGTTTTCTCCACAGCAGATACTAGAAAGGAGGAGAAAACCCCGTGGTTTCCACCACAGCGAGTGCAAGGAAAGATAGAAGAGAGAGGGTCGAGAGAAAAGTCGCAAGTCGAGGGTCAGTCGGTCGAATGACGAGCTGGGCTGGGAGGTTTGCTTATAAAGGCCCCTTTCCACCTGCACCCCGTCCACAATCGGCCGTTATGACCGTTGATGAGCGATGGCGGTCGATGGAAGGGACCCTTCTCCCTTGGCGTCAACCGGCTCGTCGTTCCCTTCGTTTATTTGGTTAAATGGTCCAAGACTTACACCAAGCCGTGAAATACTGTTGAATATCGTTTTCCGTACCAGTTCGAGCTTCTTGCAGTGTTGCATCTTTCGCCTTTGAATCAATATTGTAAATATTATATTAAAAATATTATAAAGACGATATTCTTCCTATAAATTCACCTCATCGCAATTCCTATAAATTCACCTCATCGCAATTCCTATGAAACTATTTTTCGCTACCGTCGAACGTCGAAGAAAAATAGGCCAAGGAGCAAAATTGAGGATCTCATTACAGGATGTAACCCGCTGTGCATAAATTAAACCTCGCCTGCCGCCTCTATCTCCGATCCGCAGTTTTCACCTCAATCTACGACCAGAGGAAAACCCCCTTCAATTGTTTAGACGACCTCCCTTAAGGGTTAATTCCCTTTAACGGGCGTTTAATTTAATTGGAGCGCCCTTTTTGGGGCATCTGGCTCTAAAATATTATCCAGGCTTTAAACGATGTTTTATGGGAAGGAATCGAGAGTTCAAGGAGAGGGAGTAAAATTATTTTTGCAGCTTGTTTTGCTCATTTGCAACTTATTATTTGTGAATACTAAAGTGAGAATGATTTCAACGCACCGATCATTCACCTCGTGAACTTCCGTAATATGTACACGAACCTACCTATCCCCCTCCCTCACACAACACTTTTTGTGCTACGCTGATTATATTATAATTATATGCGTCAATCGGGGCCTTTTTTGCCCCAAAGGAATATACGAAGAACTCAAAGCTAATTATTCGTTTCAAAGCAAAAAGGATCCAATAGGGTTAGTGGCCAACTTCAGAGATAAACGCATAAAAAAGAAATTCTCCAATCTTAAGCTAATGAAGGATAATAATTTATGGATAATAATGAACGAAATTCATTAAGCTGTTCGTATTCTGTGACGTATTCCACGTTCATCTGAGCGCAGATGGGATTATTTACATATAGAGAGCCCGAGGGTGTCCAGGTTTTCCAACTATCAACATTCCTCTGATCCCGTGGCCTCTCCGACGCGTAGCTCCCTGAGCCTGTAGTCTGACTAAGTTCGAAATCAATATAAAAACGCTGCAAATTATTACAAAACGGTTTATTACTTACCTGTATAGATGCCCCTTCTGCGTAGATCACTGTTTTCTGTGGTCAATACCCTCGAGCTCCCCCCAGGAAAGCCCTAAATGGAGTACTGGAGTCGGCCCCGGAATTAAAGTTTCATACAAATGCGCGGGATTCATTAATTCGATCAGTAATAATTTGTAGTTAGTCATGAAGCATAAGGTAAACCGCTGTGTAATAATTTACCTGTATAGATGCCTCTTCTACGTATGTAGTATAATAAACCGTTGTGTAATAATTTAATATTGTGTAATACTTTACCGTTGTGTAATAATTTACCCAATAATACTTCAACGTTTGTTCAATTTGCAAAAGTACCTATCAACAAAATCCAAGAGCCATCATTTTTGAAATGGAACAATATCACATAACAACCAACTCGACTTCATACAGCCATCCGTGATTATAATCAGGTGTTCCCTAGCGATGATATCCGGGCCGGATTTATACCGTTTGATTCTCGACCGTGTTGACGAAGCTTTTCGGTGCACACGAACGGCTGGTCGTACAATGCTCCTGGTGGTCTCAAAAAATTCTTTAGTTCAAGATCAATTTAAAAACGAAAAAAACCCATACCTATTGAAAGTTTTCGAGCTACGGCGTTCTGAAAATTTCAACCCCTATTTTCACCCCTTAGAGATGACTGACAGTAATGCCGAGCTTCGAGGACCAACTAGACCCCAAACGGGACCGGCAAAACAAATTTCATTCATTTCGGTTCATGGTAACTAAGAAAAGTGCTAAGCACGGCATACGGAGTCCAGTGGACAGACGGAATTTTTTTTATTGCATTTTCGGATTCTACGTATCTTGAAACGTTAACCATCAAATTTTGAGGGGGGTTACAATTTTTTTTTTTTTCATGCTCGATTCCAAAGGTTCATTAGTGGAAACAATGAACCAAAACGTTGAAAAACCTGACGTAACGCCGCCCTGGAGATTTCAACCCGTATTTTTAACCCATTAGAGTTTGCGGACCAAGTAGACCCCAAACGGGACCTGCAAACCAAATTTCATTAATTTTCGTTCCTGGTAACTAAGAAGAAAAAAAAACAATGTACGGCGTACGGACTGAAATTTTATTATTCCCTTTTCGGATTTACGTATTTTGAAACGGAAACCATAACATTTAGAGGGGAGGGGGGTTAAAATTTTGTTTTCATGCTCGATTCCATAGGTCCATTATTATTTCATTATTTTTCCCTTGAGGGTGGTGGGTTGGTGGGGGGGGGGGGGGGGTTACATTGCGTATTTTTTAAATTTACTTATTTGACTGGTAGACATTGGGATGAGGATGTACGAGACATGAGTAGGTATAGTTGATTTTTAATGTGGAAGTTTTGATGGCGTCATTACCGCGTTTCTATGGGCTTGTTTTATAAAAATAAATCAAAGAGACTACGTGAGGAAGCGGTACTGTCAATCGCTATGTGCTGGAATACCTGAACCGAACAACTGGAAGCTTGGAGTGACGTTCATAATCATCTTCCATGAACAATAATTCACCTTTACGACCTCCTCATACATTTTCGAGGCTTATCCCGGATGAACCTACTCCGCCCTTCCTACGCCTCGAACCTCCACGCGTGCCTGACAAACCCGCTAAATTGCTCAGAACGGAGACCGAAAGTAGACGGAAGCGACTTGATGAAGCGGAGGGACCACAATAGATTAATCTTCGCTGGCACCCGAGTTTCTAAGGGGCGTTGAGGGAGCTAAACGTATATTAATGGGTCGACAATAAGAAGAGCTGGGAGAATCCATGCAACGGAGAAGAGCTTTTCAGTACCTCATTCACCGAAAAGTGGGAAAGGAAGGAAACCGTGAGAGGTGCGGGGTGAAGAAAAGTTATTTGCGGATGACGCAGGCGGCGCAGGACCTACAATGGACCTTCTCAAAGTTTTCCCTTCAACTTCCGCCTACAGTTTTGGGGGGGCCAGGCAACTTGTCCGAGCGGACTGGACCGAATAACCTACAGGGCTGTGAACGCGTTGGCAACCGAGTCGTGCAGAGTTTTTCGAGATAGCAGTACCAAAAGTGCGCTTGTTAAACCGAATAGTAGGTTACTGTCCAGGTATGGTACCCTGGTATTCGTCCTACACTTTTCTATTCATTGTCAAATCCTGATCTGTTGGCGACCTTCAGTTTTAATTGACGCCCCTTAGTAGCTAAGAATCTAGATGACAGGTAACTAACCTATTGTTTTAATTATTTTAACCGAGGAGGAGGACAACCATAGGCGGCTCTAGACTAAAATTTCTGGGGGGGCTAATCTAGTATGGGCTTACCGCCGTGCCTGGGGGTATAGAATCAAATGTTTACCACCAGGCACCTGGAAATCATTATAGGAGGCTAATTAATTTGCCGATCATTATATTAATCAAAAGCTTGACTAATCTAGGCTTGTTTTTTAAGAACGAAATCTACAATTTCCCTACCTGAATTTTTTTAAATTGTCAGCTAAGTTATACACCTTTTAGCAATTAGATGGGATTACACAAATTTAAAGGTGGAAAGAGAAGACAAAAATGAGAACCCAAGAACAAATGTTTATTTAATGTGATGAATTTAAATTCTTCATCACGGTGGCGTGAAGGAGTAGGTAGAGAAGAGCGAGGGAATTTCACCTAGGCGGCGGTAATCCACCGATGTAGGTGAGAGGAAGGAAGTTCACCTAGGCGGCGGTGATCCACCGATGTAGGTGAGTGAAGGAATCTCGTCTAGGCGGCGGTAATCCACCGATGTAGGCGAGAGGAAGGAAGTTCACCTAGGCGGCGGTGATCCACCGATGTAGGTGAAGGAAGGTGCTTGTCTAGGCGGCGGATATCCACCGATGTAGACAAGAGGAAAAGGTAGGAGGTAAATTCCCAGAGCGGCGGATTCCACCAGGCATCTGGGAGGAGGAAGGTAGGAGAGAGAGAAGAGAGAGCTGGTTAGAGGAAGTGTCGAATGAAGCTAAAGCTCCAGGATCCAGGGTTATATAGGAACTGGAGGCCTCTCCCTCCAACTCCCCTGTTGGGAGTTTTGGGGGGGGGGCCCAGGTTGTGTCCCCTGGATTCTGTTGCCTGTCTCCCCACTCAGATGTTTATTAGCGGAAAGTAAGTTTTACATCAGGATATTGGTGAGAGCTTAAAGTTGTTAGTGGAGTGTTCCCGGGAGGGACTCACGACAGAGGTCCCCCCAGTTCGAACCAATGCTTGAGATAGCTGAAGGCTCAAGGTGACAGGGGCTGAGGGCTGCGGAAAACAAGAGGGGAGCTGAAGGCGCAGGTTGACAGAAGCTGAAGGCTGATGCAAACAATTGAAGTGCTGAAGGCAGAAATGTGACAGGTTGTGACTTAATCCTAGGGTTTACATATAGATAGCTTGACATAGTAAGTAAGAGGTAACATAGGAGTAACATATATAGATGGCTGACATAGGAAGTAAGACGTAAGTGGAAGTAACATAGGAAGTAGTAAGAAGTAAGCAGTAAGATAACATGATAACAATGATGAAGGTGAGGTGGTAGATGAATATGTACAGGGTCGTTATGAAGGCAATGGTGATGGTGAAATACGTAGAACATGAGTAGAATGATGATGGTGAGAGTTGGGGACAGAGTTTTAGAGAAAAAGCCGAGGGGTTGGGGGGTGGCGCCGGTGTGTTGGTGGAGGACTGCCCCGATGGCCCAGTCGGATGCATCCGTGGTGATGGAGAGGGGGGCATGGGGATCGGGATGGGCCAATAGAGCGGCGTCTACTAGGTCCTGTTTGCATTGTTGAAAGGCGGCTGTGAGGGTGGGGGTCCAGGAAATGGGGCGTTTATCGTTTTTCTTGGCCGGTTGTAGGATAGCGTGTATGAGTGGTTGTTGATGTTGTGCTGCGTGTTTGATGTGTCTACGATAAAAGTTCAACATACCCAGGAAACGGCGGAGTTCTGAGACAGTGTTGGGTTGTGGGAAGTCGGTGAGGGTGTGCACTTTGTCAGGTAGGGGTTTTATTCCTTCGGACGAAACCTGGTGGCCGAGGCAGCGGACGGAGGGTTGGGCGAGAACACATTTCGGAGAGTTTATGGTGAGGCCCTCGGCGGCGAAGATGTCAAGTACCTGTTTCAGGTGTGCGAGGTGTTCCTTCGGGTCCCGGGAAGCGATCAGTACGTCGTCCAAAAAACAGAATACGAAGGGTAGGCCTCGTAGAATGTTGTCCATGTAACGCTGCCACGTCTGGGCAGCGTTACGGAGGCCGAAACCCATTTTGATATATTCGAACAGGCCGAAAGGGGTGATGATGGCTGTTTTAGGTACGTCAGGGGGGTAGATGTGAATGTGATGGAAGGCTCTAGAGATGTCGAGTGTTGAAAAGATGGTTGTGTTGTGGAGGTGGGAAGAGAAGTCCCGGAGATGCGGGACGTTGTAGAGATCTGGGGTTGTTCGGGCATTGAGGCGGCGGTAGTCACCGCAGGGGCGGATATCCCCGTTAGGCTTCTGCACAATATGTAGTGGAGAAGCCCACGGGGATTTGGAGGGGCGGATAATGCCTTCTTTGATGAGGTTATCGAAGTGTTTGCGGGCCTGTGAGAGTTGGAGGGGGTGGAGGCGGCGTGCTTTTGCGGATATTGGGGGGCCAGAGGTTTCGATGTAGTGCTGGGTCTGTGAGATGTGAGCCGAGGGGCGGCGCTGGGGTTTGTATTGTAGGAGGAGTTGTTCAAATTGGGACGGGGGGCGATCTACAGCATGAATAAACCCGGGGATGGGTTTCTGGGTGGAGGGGTCGAGCAGGCGCGCGTTACGGACGTCTACCTGGAGGCCGAAATATGCGAGGAAGTCGGCCCCCAGGATAGCTTTCTCCACGTCCGCCACGGTAAATTCCCACTCGTACGCGAGCCCGCTCATATGGATTGATGAGCGGTACGTCCCGTACGAGGGGATGGTGGTACCGTTGGCGGCGTAGAGGAGTTGCCGGTAACAACGCGCCTGTCGCCGGAGAATATTATTCGGGAATATGGAGAGCGCCGCCCCTGTGTCGACGAGGAACGGGACGTGTGTTTTTGAGCATTTGAGGAACAGGCGTTGGTGAGCTGGGGCGGAGTGCGGTAAAATGGCTGAGGTGTTGGGGTCTGTCGGATGGGAGGGGCTTGGCTCGTCCGAGGTGATGGGCGGGTGCGATGGCGGTGGCTGGTCCTCCGCGAAGGAGACACGGGGCGTTTTTTTGCCGTTCCGGGGAGGGGGAACGGTAGTGGCGGCGCGAGTGGCGGCCGGAGGGGTGGTTGCCTTGGGGGCGGGGTTGGAGGGGCTGTTCCGTGGTGGGGGAACGGTAGCGGCGGCGTTAGTGGCGGCCGGAAGGGTGGCTGCCCTGGAGGCGGGCTTGGAGGGGCCGTTCCGTGGTGGGGGAACGGTAGCGGCGGCGTTAGTGGCGGCCGGGAGGGTGGCTGCCCTGGAGGCGGGCTTGGAGGGGCCGTTCCGGGGTGGGGGAACGGTAGCGGCGGCGCTAGTGGCGGCCGGAAGGGTGGCTGCCCTGGAGGCGGGCTTGGAGGGGCCGTTCCGGGGTGGGGGAACGGTAGCGGCGGTGCTAGTGGCGGCCGGAAGGTTGGCTGCCCTGGAGGCGGGCTTGGAGGGGCTGACTCGGGGTGGGGTGTCAGTTGATGGAGAGGTGGCGTGTTTTGCGGCGTCGTCAGATGCGGCCGGGAGGTTGGCAGCCGTGGCGGCGGCGTAGGAGGGGTAGCGAGGCTTGGTAGTGGTGGTGTGAATGCGGGCGGGTAGGGGTTGGTGGTGGTCCCCCCCGTGTTGGCGAGGAGGGGGGCCCGCCGGATTTACCGGCGGGCGTCCGCGTTTCCCTGCTTGGAGGAGTAGGAGCAGGGGGGCTGGCATTTGCGGGCCTCCCCACCGAAGTTCACGTGGTAGAAACATCGGTGGGGGGGGTCCGCTGGGAGGTAGGTCCTGGTGGGGCGCGCGGAGTTGGAGGGGGGCGTCGTGTTCGGGGACCTCCCTCTTCGTTGCTGGGTGGGGGAGACGGTGCGGCGGTCGGACGAGCGCTGGCGGCGGTGGTCGGTGGAGGGGGTTGGCCGGCGATCGATGGAGAGGGAGCGGCGCCGGTGGAGGGAGGGGGGCCGGCGGCGCTCTTGAGACGGTGATCGGTCCCTGCGCGGGGTGGGGGTGCGGGGTGCGGCGACTTCCGTGACGCTGGCGGCCGCGGCGAGGTCGTATACTGTGTCGGCTAGACGGAGTAGTGGCTCGTCTGGGCCGTCGAGGTGGCTGGCGAGCGCCATCTGGATGGGGTGGGGGAGGGCTCGCAGCCAGAAAGTTCGAGCGATGTCGGCCGTCACGACGTCGTGTAGCTGATGACGTAGGCGACGGTATAGGTGGGAGGGCTTCAAATCGCCGAGATGTTGGGGCTGGGAGAGCGCTGCGACACGTGCGATCTTGGAAGGTTGGTATAAACTGATGAGGCGGGCGCGGAGGTCGTCGTAGGCGGCCGTGGCGTCGGGGGAGATGTCCGATGTCTGCAGGAGGATCTCATATGGTAGTAGAGAGATGATGCGGGAGTAGCGGGTACGCTGGCTGCGGATGTTGGCGGCAGAAAACGCAGCGTCGACCTGGAAGAACCAGAGTGCGGGGTCGTGCGTGTAGAAGGGGGGTAGCGACAGCGGGAACGACGCCGAGGCCGTCGTGACGTCGGCGGCGGCGTGTGCGGCAGCTGCAGCGGCGGCGGCAGCGGCGGCGGCGGATGCGGCAGAGCCGGGTGGTGAGAGGCTGGTGAAGGGGTTGTCGGTTGCGTCAGAAACCGCAGTGGTCGGCGGCTGCAGCAGGGACGGCCGGAGGAGCGGCGGCGATGGTGAGTTCGGGTCCATGGTGGAGGTGTCTGTAAACAAAATTCAATTTGAGCGTTTGAATTTGAAAATTCGCAATTAGCGGCAGCGGATGTGTTTGCGGTGGAGAGTTGAGAGCTGTGTGAGCGGTTGCGGGTGGGCCAAAAAATTGCGAATTTATACTGACTATTTCAAATGTGAATTTAAAATGCGGGACACCGAACTAGACTGGGGCGACACATGAGGTGGTAAGAGGATAGAAGGTTGGATGAACGTCGGGTTCACCACTGTGATGAATTTAAATTCTTCATCACGGTGGCGTGAAGGAGTAGGTAGAGAAGAGCGAGGGAATTTCACCTAGGCGGCGGTAATCCACCGATGTAGGTGAGAGGAAGGAAGTTCACCTAGGCGGCGGTGATCCACCGATGTAGGTGAGTGAAGGAATCTCGTCTAGGCGGCGGTAATCCACCGATGTAGGCGAGAGGAAGGAAGTTCACCTAGGCGGCGGTGATCCACCGATGTAGGTGAAGGAAGGTGCTTGTCTAGGCGGCGGATATCCACCGATGTAGACAAGAGGAAAAGGTAGGAGGTAAATTCCCAGAGCGGCGGATTCCACCAGGCATCTGGGAGGAGGAAGGTAGGAGAGAGAGAAGAGAGAGCTGGTTAGAGGAAGTGTCGAATGAAGCTAAAGCTCCAGGATCCAGGGTTATATAGGAACTGGAGGCCTCTCCCTCCAACTCCCCTGTTGGGAGTTTTGGGGGGGGGCCCAGGTTGTGTCCCCTGGATTCTGTTGCCTGTCTCCCCACTCAGATGTTTATTAGCGGAAAGTAAGTTTTACATCAGGATATCGGTGAGAGCTTAAAGTTGTTAGTGGAGTGTTCCCGGGAGGGACTCACGACATTTAACTTTTAACAAAATACAAAATAGGTAGTTATTTAACAAAACTTCTTCATTTTAAATTAAAATATTTGCTATTTTCATGAATTTCATTCAAAATATTAATATTCAAAAAGTAAAACAAAGTGTCTATGTCGAGTGAAATTTTCTCTTCTTCATAGCGAACCTTTCTACAACATCTTGAATTTGAATCTGTTCTCTCAGTATTTTGTTCTCTATGTACAACAACGATAAATTGGAGAATCTTTCCTGCAGCATTAAAGATCTCAACCAGTTTTTGATCCTCCTCATAGCAGAGAAACTTCTTTCGCAATTAGATGGGATTACACAAATTTAAATGTGGAAAGAGTAGAGAAAAATGAGAACCCAAGAACAAAAAATGTTTATTTAACTTTTAACAAAATACAAAATAGGTAGTTATTTAACAAAACTTTTACATTTTAAATTAAAATATTTGCTATTTTCATGAATTTCATTCAAAATATTAATATTAAAAAAGTAAAACAAAGTGTCTATGTCAAGTGAAATTTTCTCTTCTTCATAGCGAACGTTTCTACAATATCTTGAATTTGAATCTGTTCTCTCAGTATTTTGTTCTCTATGTACAACAACGATAAATTGGAGAATCTGTCCTGCAGCAGTGAAGTTCACAACCAGTTTTTGATCCTCCTCATAGCAGATAAACTTCTTTCGCACGAGGCTGAGCTTATGGGAATAGAAGCAGCTAGGCTGACTGTCGTGAATAAGTTAGGAAAGTTTTCTTGATTAACTATTTCCCTGAATTCTTCGAACTTTACTCTTGAAGTAATGACGTTTCTACTTCCCGACAAATTTTGGTGTTCCAGTGATCTAGATTTAAGTAAATAATTAGCTACTGTCATTTCTGCTTCGAGTAATGTGGCGTCTACTCTAAGTATCCCATCATAATGTTCAAGGAAGACTTTCGATTTTTCATAACTCAAATTGAACAGTGCATTGACAGCTTCAGCTAACTTTAGCGATTCTTCATTGAATCTTTCGTTCAATGATAACGTCGAGGACCTTGATGTAAACATGAGTTCTCCAAAATCTTCATTTCTCTTTTTCTTTTTGAACTCCTAACGTTCTCCAAGGAAATTTCATGCTTTTCAGCAAAATCTGTTATTGCTGCAATGTTCGGCGGCATTTATATCGCAGTAGAATAAGATATATAACCCATTAAGTACGGTAGTAAACATTCATGAGAGCTACAGTCATGTTTATAATTTGTAATAAGATTTGATAAACTAAGAACATACATTAATTAGAACTTATTACTATTAATTTGCTCAAAAAATTATTTTTCTAACTTAACCGAAAAAAATTGTGAATTTTCATTTCTGGGGGGCTAAGCCCCCCCCCCTTCCCTTTTAGCCGCCATTGAGGACAACCATAAATCCTACAGAAAATAAATAACTGCCATTCTAAACCTCCTTTCTTGTATCTCATTTGAAGGCTTCTCTTGTCTTGTCAGGGGGTCCTCCTGACGCCAAGATCTCCTATCAAGCCACCGATCATCTATAACGTGAAGCGTGTTATTGCTATTAATACCAGGATACACGGATTCTAGGCAAGGATACTATTTTTTCTAAATGGTATCCTATTCTATTCTAGGTACCCTTGAACATTAAAACCCCCCACTGACATTACAATATTTCCCACTAGGTACCTTTTAATAGATACATTTAACAACAAATCAATGAGAAGAAAAATAATAAT
Source organism: Leptopterna dolabrata (assembly GCA_954871275.1). Lineage (NCBI taxonomy): Eukaryota > Metazoa > Arthropoda > Insecta > Hemiptera > Miridae > Leptopterna > Leptopterna dolabrata. The sequence goes on along the minus strand of OX940982.1, from coordinate 33,569,550 downwards.
AATAAAATGATATAAATAGGTACCACAATTTGTAAAAAAGTTGAAGGAGATACGAGTTCAAAACATAGTTCTTCAAATTCGTTCAAATTTTGAATGAATTTTGAAAAGTTACTACAAATGAGGGAAGTTGGAAATTTTATTCGAACGTTAAAAGGCCCATCCCAAAAATCTCAGTATTTATAGTAAATTGAGAGCTAGGTAGTTTGAGGAGATAGGATGGGGCTTTGGGTAGAGGGTTCCAAAATCCGTTAATTAATTCATACTGCATTTTTTGGATTTGAAAAAAGAGATAATCACTGGAAACAACAAATTTTGATGACGGTGTCGTGAGTCCCTCTCGGGAACACTCCACCAGTAACTTTAAGCTCTCACCAATATCCTCATGTAAAACTTACTTTCCGCTAATAAACAACTGAGTGGGGAGACAGGCAACAGAATCCAGGGAACACAACCTGGAGCCCCACTACCAACTCCCCACAGGGAGTTGGAGGGAGAGGCCTCCAGTTCCTATATAACCCTGGATCCTGGGGCTTTAGCCTCATTCGACACTTCCTCTAACCAGCTCTCTCTTCTCTCTCTCTTACCTTCCTCCTCTCAGATGATCGGTGGATTACCGCCGCCTGGGAATTTACCTTCTACCTCTTGTCTAGATGATCGGTGGACTACCGCTGCCTAGACAAGCACCTCTCCTCACCTAGATGATCGGTGGATTACCGCCGCCTAGGTAAATTCCCTCACTCACCTCTATCTCCTCCCAAAGTCGTAGATGATCGGTGGACTACCGCCGCCTGCGACTTTTCTCCTTCACGCCACCGTGATGAACAAAATTCTAAATTCATCACAGTGGTGAACCCGACGTTCATCCAACCTTCTACCCTCTCTTACCACCTCATGTGTCGCCCCCAGTCTAGTTCAGTTCGGTGTCCCAAATTTTAAATTCTGATTCAGTCTAAACAGTCAGTGTTAAATTCGCAATTTTTGCCCCACCCTCACCGCTCAACTCCAGCTCTCAACTTTCCACCACACGCACCTCTGCTCCCGCAAACTGCGAATTTCAAATTCAAAACTTACTCAATTTGAATTTTAGTTACAGACCTCAACCATGGACCCGAACTCACCGACGCCGCCACTCCTCCGTCCATCCATACTGCAGCCGCCGACCGCTGCGACAACTGACGCAGCCGACAACCCCTTCACCAGCCTCTCGCCACCCGGCTCATCCGCATCCGCCGCCGCCGACGTCACGACGGCCTCGGCGTCATTCCCGCTGTCGCTTCCCCCGTTTTATTCGCACGACCCCGCCCTCTGGTTCTTCCAGGTTGACGCTGCGTTTTCTGCCGCCAACATCCACAGCCAGCGGACCCGCTACTCCCGCATCATATCCCTGCTGCCGTACGAAATCCTCCTACAGACGTCGGACATCTCTCCCGACGCCGCAGCCGCATACGACGACCTCCGCAACCGCCTCGTCACGCTATACCAACCATCGAAGATCGCACGTGTCGCAGCGCTCTCACAACCACAGCACCTCGGCGACCTGAAGCCCTCCCACCTCTACCGCCGTCTGCGTCATCAGCTGCAAGACGTGATGACGGCCGACATCGCGCGGACCTTCTGGCTGCGAGCCCTTCCCCACCCCATGCAGATGGCGCTCGCCAGCCACCTCGACGGCCCGGACGAACCCCTTTTACGACTCGCCGATACGGTCCACGACCTCACCGCAGCCGCCGGCGTCACGGCAGTCAACGCACCCCACACCTCCACCCCGCGGCGGGACCGGACGCCGTCACGAGAGCACCGCCGGCCCCCCTCCCTCCACCGGCGCCGCTCCCTCTCCACCGAGCGCCGGCCGACCCCCTCCATCGACCACCGACGCCAGCGCTCGCCCGAACGCCGCACCGCTTCCCCCCCTCAGCAACGCAGGGGAAAGTCTCCAGCCGCGGCGACCTCCTCCACCTCCATTCGCCCCACCAGGGCTGCCTACCTCCCAGCGGACCCCCCCCACCGATGTTTCTATCATGTTAACTTCGGTGGGGAGGCCCGCAAATGCCAGCCCCCCTGCTCCTTCCCCTCCAAGCAGGGAAACGCGGACGCCCGCCGGTAAATCCGGCGGGCCCCCCTCCTCGCCAGCACGGGGGGGACCACGTCCAACCCCTCCCCGCCCGCATTCACACCACCACCACCAAGCCACGTTACCCCTCCTACGCCGCCGCCACGGCTGCCAACCTCCCGGCCGCGCCTGCCAGCGCCGCCAAAACCCTCACCCCGCCATCAACCGTTCCCCCCCCTCGGAACGGCCCCTCCACGCCCGCCTCCAGGGCAGCCACCCTTCCGGCCGCCACTCACGCCGCCGCTACCGTTCCCCCACCCCGGAACGGCCCCTCCACGCCCGCCTCCAGGGCAGCCACCCTTCCGGCCGCCACTCACGCCGCCGCTACCGTTCCCCCTCCCCGGAATGGCACCTCCCCAACCGCCACCAAGGGGACCAGCTCCCCAGCCAACGCTACCGTTCCCCCTCTCCGGAACGGAAACGGACCACCCCGCGTCTCCTTCGCAGGGGACCGCCCACCACCGACACAGCCGCCCATCACCTCGGACGGCCCAAGCCCCTCCCATCCACCAGACCCCACCGCCTCTGCCATTTTGCCGCACTCCACCCCCGCTCACCAGCGCCTCTTCCTGAAGTGCGCGAAAACAAACGTCCCGTTCCTCGTAGACACAGGGGCGGCGCTATCTATTTTCCCGAACAACATCCTCAGGCGACAGGCGCGTTGTTACCGGCAACTCCTCTACGCCGCCAACGGTACCACCATCCCCTTGTACGGGACGTACTGCTCATCCATCCACATGAGCGGGCTCGCGTACGAGTGGGAATTTACCGTGGCGGACGTAGAGAAGGCAATCCTGGGGGCCGACTTCCTCGCTTATTTCGGCCTCCAGGTTGACGTCCGTAACGCGCGCCTGATCGACCCCTCCACCCAGAAACCAATCCCCGGTTTCATCCATACGGTCGACCGCCCACCAACCGAGTTCGAAGCCCTCCTCCTCCACTACAAACCCCAGCGCCGCCCCTCAGCACATATCTCCCAAATCCAACACTTTATTGAAACCTCTGGTCCCCCAATTTCCGCCGCCTCCACCCGCTCCAACTGTCCCAAGCCCGGCGGCATTTTGACAAGCTCATTGCGGATGGCATTATCCGCCCCTCCAAATCCCCGTGGGCTTCACCGCTACACATTGTGCAGAAGCCCAACGGGGATATCCGCCCCTGCGGCGATTACCGCCGCCTTAACGCCAAGACCACACCAGACCTCTATAACGTCCCCCACCTCCGGGACTTCTCCTCCCACCTCCACAACACGACTATTTTTTCGACCCTCGACATCTCCAGAGCCTTCCACCACATTAATATCAACCCGCCCGACGTACCTATAACCGCCATCATAACGCCTTTCGGCCTTTTCGAATACATCAAAATGGGTTTCGGCCTCAGAAACGCGGCCCAGACATGGCAACGATATATGGATAATATCCTGCGGTGACTACCATTTGTATTTTGCTTCTTGCATGACATCCTGATCGCCTCCCGAAACCCACAAGAACATCTGACACACCTCAAGCAAGTTCTAGACATCTTCTCTACCGAGGGACTCAACATAAACACTCAAAAATGCGTCCTCGCCCAACCCTCCGTCCGCTGCCTCGGCCACCAAGTCTCATCCGACGGGATCAAGCCTCTCCCAGACAAAGTCCACGCTCTCACGGATTTCCCCCAGCCCAGCACCGTCTCAGAACTTCGCCGTTTCCTGGGTATGTTAAACTTTTATCGTAGACACATCAAACACGCTGCACAACACCAACAACCACTCATACACGCTATCCCACAACCGGCCAAAAAGAACGATAACCGCCCCATAACCTGGACCCCCACCCTTACAACCGCCTTCCAAACTTGTAAAAAGGACCTAGTAGACGCCGCTCTATTAGCCCATCCCGACCCCCACGCTCCCCTCTCCATCACAACCGATGCGTCCGACTGGGCCATCGGGGCAGTGCTCCACCAACACACCGGCGCCACCCCCCAACCCCTCAGTTTCTTCTCAAAAACTCTGTCCCCAACTCAAAAAAATTACTCCACTTTTGACAGAGAACTCCTCGCCATCCACGAAGCCATCAAACACTTCCGTGACTTCGTGGAGGGCAGGCAGGTCTCTGTCATCACTGATCATAAACCCCTCACACATGCCCTCCTCCAGAATCGTAAATCCGCCTCCCCCCGCCGCCTCCGGCAACTCGAATTTATCGGACAGTTTACGTCCGATATTCGTTATTTGCCGGGGGCCGACAACTGCGTAGCCGACGCGCTCTCCCGCCCCACCCCCGCGCCGGTGGTGGAGTTACTGCCGTTCCCTTCCCCACAAACCCTAAAATCACATCAACAACCCGAATCCGACCCAGCCCTCTCCAACCTCATCTCCGCCTCCAAACTCCAACAGCTGCCGCCCCTCGAGCTCTGGTGTGACGTAACGGCCGACTCACCGCGCCCTTACGTCCCACCCGACCTCAGGCGGCAACTCTTCCTCCACTACCACTCCCTCCACCATCCCGGCATCCGGGCAAGCCGAGACCTTATCAAAACACGGTACTTCTGGCCCCACATGAATACAGATATTCGTACCTGGGTTCTAGGGTGCCAGAAGTGCCAGCAATTTAAGGTCTCGGCTCACCCCCATGTACCTCCTCAACCCATTCCCGACTCCCTCCCGTGGGAACACGTTCACCTCGATCTGGTCGGACCTCTTCCCCCCTCTGAGGGGAAGAAATACTGCCTCACGATGATCGACCGTGCCACCAACTGGGTTGAGTGCATCCCCCTCACCCACATCACCACGGACACCGTCGCAACGGCTTTCCTCAACCAATGGGTTAGCCGCTACGGTTGTCCGCGAACAATCACGGTCGATCAAGGGAGGCAGTTCGAGTCCGCCCACTTTTCAGATCTCCTCCGTTCCCTCGGGATCCAGAAAATCCGCACCACTCCTTATCACCCCCAATCCAACGGGAAAATAGAGCGGTGGCACTCGGTCCTTAAACAAGCCATCTCCACATCAGCCACATCCCCCTCATGGACCAAAACCCTCCCCTATGTATTACTCAGCCTTCGTACTTCCGCCCGTCCTTCAGACAACACAAGTCCCGCACAACACGCTTTTCGAGACCCTCTCCGTTTACCGGCCGACATTTTCCCTCCACACAACACCCCGTCCATTAACAGGGAACCGCTCCACACTTCAACACCGACAAACGACACCACTTACCCCAAACGCTTTTACACCGCCACTCACATGTACTTGAAAGAGCCCGGCATGCATAAAACCTTTCAGCCCCTTTATGCCGGGCCCTTTCAAGTCATCCGCACAACACCGACCACCGCGACCCTGCTAATGGACGGGAAACCCCACACTGTACCGTTAGCCCGCTGCAAGCCCGCCCCTGTCCTCCCTCAACCTACATCAGCTATCAGTCTCCCGCCGTCCGTTTGCCATGCAACACGTCTCCCAACCTCACCTGTCACCCCCGTCGCCGTTTCCGGATTTCGATTCGGATCCGGAAATGGCGGCCATACTCCGGGACGTTTTCGTCCCGGACCCGCTATCCCCCCTACCCCCTTCGCCCGGGCCGACCTCATCGCTTCCGTTCGTTCCGCTAAGGATCTCCGGATTACCTCCCCGGCCCCGGCGGTGGAAGTACCCCCAGTGGCGTATACTGCGCGAATTTCGCGCAGCACAAGCCACCGGGGTACACCCTCCCTACACCCCCATGGACCCTCTAATGGCCCCCCTTCTCCACAAATTTCGCCTCGCCCAACTCATGCCACCCCCACCGCCCCTTCCAAGCAACAAACCCCCTGTCTTCAACAAACCCCCGCCCCCCGAATTTCAACCCCCTCTTCCTACCCCCCCAATTTTCAATTTTCGACCCCCCAAATTCAAATTCTCCCCCACCAACACCCCAACCCATCAAGCCCACAACGCCCCCTCCCCCCCCCCCAACACCGCCGGGGATATCCACTATAGTTTCCGCCGGGACGAAACGGCCCGGGCTGCGAAACGGACGGAGGGAGCGTCCCCGCATTCCCCGCGTCCCGGCGGCCAAGTCCTCCGCCCCGCTCTGAGCAATCACGGCGGGGCCTTGAGATCTCGGGACAGTGCTTGTGTACTATTTCCCCACACGCTCTGTACCGAATCTCACAGCCCCGCCGTGGCCGCCTCAGCGCAGCAGCCACCTCGCCAAGCCACCCCCACACTTCACTACATTACACCCACAGCATTACAACACACTCACTACATTTCACCACACACTCTCCACACCCAGGGAACGGCGGACTTCCACTCCACATATTTGTACCCAACCCTGTTCCCCTCTGTAAATACTGTCCAAATTTGTAAATACCAACCTTGTAAATATTAGTCCACTATACCATTGTAAATATTCGTCCATGCTATTCAACTATGTTATTCTACAACACTACTGTACATGTTCACCTATACTATTCAACCTTGTAAATATTAGTCCACTATACCATTGTAAATATTCATCCATGCTATTCAACTATGCTATTCAACAACACTACTGTACATGTTTTCCTATGCTATTTAACTATACTATTCAACTATACTATCCTGTTCTATACTACTCTATAGTTACTACTCTATATACTATTCAACTATACTATTCTGTTCTATACTACTATTCTGTTCTATACTGTTCTATACTATTATGTTCAACTACTCTATTCAACTATACTTGTAACCCCCAAACTTTGTAAATACTCCTTATCCTACTTATACTACTTAGACTTACTACTACTTATGTTACTGCTTTTTAGGATTAAGTCAGCCCCTGTCACATTTTTGCCTTCAGCACCACCGATTGTTTGCATCAGCCCTCAGCCTCTGTCACCCTGCGCCTTCAGCTCCACTTCTGTTTGCCGTCGCCCTCAGCCTCTGTCACCTTGCGCCTTCAGCTCCACTTTTGTTTGCCGTAGCCCTCAGCCTCTGTCACCTTGCGCCTTCAGCTCCTCAAACATTGGTTCGAACTGGGGGGACCGCTGTCGTGAGTCCCTCTCGGGAACACTCCACCAGTAACTTTAAGCTCTCACCAATATCCTCATGTAAAACTTACTTTCCGCTAATAAACAACTGAGTGGGGAGACAGGCAACAGAATCCAGGGAACACAACCTGGAGCCCCACTACCAACTCCCCACAGGGAGTTGGAGGGAGAGGCCTCCAGTTCCTATATAACCCTGGATCCTGGGGCTTTAGCCTCATTCGACACTTCCTCTAACTAGCTCTCTCTTCTCTCCTCTACCTTGCTCCTCCTCTCAGATGATCGGTGGATTACCGCCGCCTGAGAATTTACCTTCTACCTCTTGTCTAGATGATCGGTGGACTACCGCCGCCTAGACAAGCACCTCTCCTCACCTAGATGATCGGTGGATTACCGCCGCCTAGGTAAATTCCCTCACTCACCTCTATCTCCTCCCAAAGTCGTAGATGATCGGTGGACTACCGCCGCCTGCGACTTTTCTCCTTCACGCCACCGTGATGAACAAAATTCTAAATTCATCACAGACGGGTTCAACTTTTTTTGGTTTATTATTTTCAATAATGAACCTTTGGAATCGAGCATTAAAAAAAATTGTTTAAGCCCCCCCCCCTCAAAATTTGTGGTTTACGTTTCAAGGTACGTAGAATCCGAAAATTCAATTAAAAAAATTCCTGTCCGTCCGCCGTACGCCGTACTTAGCACTTAGCATTGTACCTTATGCTTCATGAATAACAACAAATATTAATTAATTATTGAACCCCTAGCATTTTTATAAAACTGTAATTCCCGGGCAGGTTGCAGTACGACGATTTAGGGCTTTCCTGGGGGAAGCAAGAGGGTAGGTATTAACCACAGAAAACAGTGATCTACGCAGAAGGGATATCTATGATAAACCGTTGTGAAATAATCTGCAGCGCTTTTCTTAGTTGATTCCAATGGTTCATTATTTTATGCAATAAACCGAAATACATGTAACAATTCCGCATTGGGAATTACTACCAACAGGAAGGCTTGTTCTAATATTATATACCATTACAACTTCTAAAGAAACTAATTTTTACTATAATCAGATCTGAATATGACGTGTCTGAATGTAACATTTCATGAAGAAAATTAATGGGTGCCTACCTCATTTATGCAAGGAGTAAAGAAAAAGGGAAAAATTTCACTTGTAAAGAAAAGGCGAAAGAAGCATTAAAATAAATCAAAGAAGAGATCGAAAAGTGGTTCAGAGATGGAGCCCGTGGGTAATGGTTTTTCAGCCTTTCTTTGGTGCAGTTCTTTCAGATCCCATTTCCTTTGAGGATAAAAAAGATAATTGGAATTTGAGGTGAACAACATAGCATGAAATCAGTGAAATCGACTAAGGACTTTAAAAGAGAACTAATTTCCAATCGTCGGTTTACTTGCTCCCAATCGTCGGTTTACTTTACGAGTCGAGTCTGGTACGTCGTCCTTGCATTAGTTTAAGACTGTTGGTTTGGTTTCTCTATCTCCATGGCTCGGGATAGAGGAAATCCAGAGTTTCAAAACATCATTTCTAGAGAATAATTTTGGATCGATCAAGTTGTTCGCTCAAGCATTTCGACAATACGATCTGCTGTACGACCTTCTGTATTACTTCCATTGGTCCACTTCCAAGTACTGTTGCACGTTGCTTGTAGAATTTTTTTTGAGCTGACTGATGAGCGATCAGATCGCCAAACGTAACGTGTCGAAGGAGTAAAGTGAACAAATGGGAAAGCGGATTAAGATTGATGGTAGGACAGGCCGTCCTTTTGTTTTCGTACCCTCGGTAGCAGGTTTCTGAGACAATAAGGAACCAGAGAAGGGTAAAGGGCCTATCACCCGCAATGATTGGACTGTTTGTGTGCTTAGGGTTAACCCCGGTGACGTGGGGGCCGACGCTCAAACGGCCACCAAAGGCCCCGCTGGCAAACAATTGTAGATTAGTTCTATCATACGCTCGCTTTCGCCTTTCCGGGAGCATCTAAATTAATTTTGGAGTGACCCTGCCCTCCACTGCTTGACCCTACGGGATACCCTTCCTTTCTATCCTCAGTGATAACAGGGTCACCTGTCAAAACATCTCTCCGCTCTAATAAGTGGAATCAGAGGTATCACTACGGGTATCAACACACACCACGGACATCAGACTTCACGAGCTGACGCGCTCGAGGTGATGACGCCGAGGCGTACAGTGGGGCAAAAGCGTTTATGTACATACGTAGCTTATAATCATATAGGCATACTGTCGTGAGCCGGTGGGTTGGCTTACGGCACGGCGGGTAAGTTGGATGAGGATGAGGTTGGATGAGGATGAAGTTGGATGAGGTTTGGATGAAGGATGTGCTCCGTAGGGGTCTTTTGCTAACGCCCCGCGGTTTTCACCACAGCAGGCGGTAGATGAAGAGTAGGCTAGTACCCCGGGGTTTTCACCACAGCAGGTGCTAGAGGTAATGATGCCCCGCGGTTTTCACCACAGCAGGTGCTAGGAAGGTGGAGGCTAGCACCCCGCGGTTTTCAATACAGCAGGTGCTAGAGGAGAAGTAGGTGTCCCACGGTTTTCACCACAGCGAGTATTCAAGAGGAAGCACCCCACGGTTTTCACCACAGCAGGTGCGAGGAAGGGTCGGAGAGAGACTCAGAGAGAAAAGGCAAGTCTGAGAGTGGTTGGTCGAATGAGAGCTGGGCTGACCGGGCTGCTAATAAAGGCCCCTTTCCACCCTTCCCAATCCACAATCGGCCGTTATGACCGTTGAGGGGCCATGGCAGTTGATGGAAGGGGCCCTTCTCCTACTTTCCCCTTGGCGTCACCCAGCTCGTCGTTCCCTTCGTTTATTTGGTTAAATCTTTCCATATTACATAGGAGTGGTAAATGTAGAGATTTTAAGGGGAAGCACGGCACATACTATATTTTTTCCAGCTAATTTATGAAGTTTTTAGGCATTTAGTACGGAGACAAACCCGAGGCTGGCTCCTGACAATCGGAGCTCAATTTTGCAGCTGGCTCATACAGCTCGATTATCGAGAGCCAGTCAAAGCAGCAGATTAGCGAATTTCAAAAGACAATAAATTACTGCAATGAATTCAAAATGTTTGGCTCACGAGTTTTTAAATTTCGAATTTTATTTACTTACCAACATTCTATTTTATGATTCGAACTATTAAGAGTCCCCCTCGACGGCATCTGATCTACCTACGAGATGAAACGAGGGTAGGTATTGACCACAGAAAACAGTTATTTACGCAGAAGGGGCATCTATATAAACCGCTGTGTAATAATTTGCAGCGTTTTTCAAAAAGCACGTACTTTCGGTACACCCTATAAAGTCACACAATCTGCGCACTTATCAGCAATATTCTAAAAACTACGCGGTATAGTAACAGTAGTCGTCATTGATACGACCCATAGTACACAGTCACCATGTCGCCTGGATGTGGGTAAGAAAAGTAGTGTGATCCTCAATCCATTTTAGATGAACCCAACCTGAATCGGTTAGAACCACATGAGGACAACTGGATCATTAGTCAGGACTTGTCTCTCTTCAACTGCAAGGTACTGGAGGTCTCTCGATAGGAATTAGTTTCTCTCCCGACAGTAAAAACAACTTGAAATCAACGTCCGCAGCGGGTCCGTCGCCTTTCCGGGTTGACTGACACATCACTTGCAGCGCCCGTCTCCTGCAGTCGTGTGTTTTCCCTACCGGTGGAGGTGGGTTCTACATTGCATTCTACTTCTCAATGGTTCACCGTAGGCCACAAGTCCAGAAGCCTAGGCAGAAATCTGCAAGCTCCCACGCTCTACTATAGGAGAATCCTAGGGTTTCAACAACGGTCCTCGATGTAAATGAAAAACGCTTGTGTTATCTGAGCGAATTCTATCGATTTCAACAATATAGAACATTTATCATACGCCGCTCAAGTCCCAAAGTCTGAACACCTACCACCTTAATTGTTTAGCAAATAATGCAAATAGTATTAAAAACTACGCGTTCGAATACCTAACGCATACTAACTTTGTTCCTAATTTATTATTTGCAATATTGAACCTTGCAAACGAGCGTAGTAAAAAAAAATTTAACCAACTAAAAAAGATACTAAACGAGAAGTTAAATTAAATTAATTTTGGTTCATGCTAACTAAGGAAAGTGCCAAGTACGGCGGACGGATAGAAACTGTTTTATTCCACTTTCGGATTCTACGTACTTTGAAACGCAAACCACCAGATTTTGAAGGGTTAATATTTTGATTTATTACTTTCAATATTGTACCTTTGGAATCCCCCTCCAAATTTGCTGGTTTCTGTTTCAATCCAGAAGTTGAAAAAATCTTAAAAAAAAAAAAATCTATCCGTCCGCCGTACTCTGCAATTTCCTTAGTTACCATGAACGAAAATTTATGAAATTTGGTTTTTGGGTCAGTCATCTCTAAGGGGTGAAAAATAGGCGTTGAGATTTCCAGGGCGCCTTTATCCCCGTTTTTCAATTGATCTTGAACTTGAAAATTTTTTGAGACCACCCACGGAGGATTGTACGTCCAGCCGTTCGGTTGCACCAAAAAGCTTCGCCAACTTGATCGTAAATGAAACGGTATACAGCCCTGATATTATCATTGATGGGGAACACCTGATTATAATCACGCTTGGCTGTATGAAGTCGAGTTGGTAGTTCCGTGATATTATTTAATTTAAAGAATGACGGTTATTTTGGATTTTGTTGATACGTACTTTTGTAACTTGATCAAACGTTATGCTACATGAAAAACAACACATACAATTAAGATAGAATTCTTGAATCCAACGCATATTTATGAATTCTATCTTAATTTTATGTGTTGTTTTTCATGTAGCATAACGTTTGATCAAGTTACAAAAGTACGTACAACGCATATTTATGAACTGTAACTCCACGGCCGGCTACAGTTCTCGATTTACGGCTTTCCTGCCCGGGGGCAAGACAGTAGGTATTGACTACATAAAAAATAGATCTACGCAGAAGGGATATACAGGTAAATAATAAATCGTTGTGAATAATTTGCAGCGGTTTTTTCATGATGGATTCCAGAAGTTCGTTATTTAAAATAATAAACCAAAAGGAACTTGACGGTATGTTGGTTACTGGATGTTCATTACTGAAAATATTCATTATTTCGAAACTTGTTTATTTGAAACCCTCACAACTGTTATAAGATAGAAAACTCGTCGCTGTACATATTATTTATGAGGAGATCTCACTGGAATCAACAAGTTAGATCCACAATGTGGAGTATATGGTTTTATGCGGTACAACTGCGCACGAATCTGTGACGGCCTTCTCGTCCAACTTCTGAAAGTCTCAAATACGTTTTCCTCAAAATTCAACTACAGTCCGTTCGCATCCCGAGGGCTTCCGTAATTGATAGGCAAAGTTTGTGTTCAGCAGTGAAACACTTCTAGCGGCGAATTCTCTCATCATAGTTTGATCCGCCTCATTATCAAGGCAGAATTATTCCTATTACCTCCAAAGGATGTGGAACGCTCAGCGCTCAAGTGAAATCCGCGGGTGTAGACTTCACCGCTAAATCCCAGCGTTTCTAATCAAAAGTTAGTTCCTGCTTCCTGGCAAACACAATTCCACTTCTAACCCCCCCTCCCATCAACACACTTCATCATCGTCATCAACCTCTGGCCGCTCTCCGAACATCTATTTATTGAAGGCCACCATTCCTCATCGACATGATCAGTAGACAACTCAGCGATAACTCAGGGACCGGTGACGAAACTGTTCAACCATTACCTGTCCGGATCTCGACACAGTGGCGGATCTTGAAGCCATTTCTGTGAGTGGCTCAAGGGGCAAACAATTGATTTGGAATGGACGGTGTCCACACAAGTTAGGTTTTACAAGGAATATAGTTTTGTTAATATGCTGGATTGGTTGCCAATGGCCATCATCAGTTCCTCCATTATTTTATTTCTATTAATTCCATCTACATACTGAGGGCAACATAATAATTCAACTATAGGTAAAATAGATTTAAGTCTGTCAAATGAACCTGCCACTAATTTATTCTTCATATAATATAGTTGGTCTCTCGTAACCTTGCAACCCTGAGGAGGGAAAGATAAGGCCATGTTTGTCATGCAGCATGACCATTTATGAGCGAATTTTCATAGTACCGTCCTATAAAAAAATTGGTGGTAGATTTCTTCGGAGACAGGACTCCAGAGGACTCCACGACAAATTAGCGGCGAGGGAGCTCGTCGTGGAAAGGGGGACGTGGTGGGGAGGTCCTTTGTCAATATTAGACAAACTGAAGTAAATTACAGGGAAACACCTCGTCCCGGAGAGGCTTGGGAGAGACTTGTGTAACCCGGGTGACTGCGGGACGATTCGGTCGAGGGGGAAGTTACCCGGGTGAGGGAAACAGCTGACTGGGTCTGGAAACTCGCAAGAACTCGCGAGGGAGCCACTGGAGGCCGATTCCTCTCGTTTGACCTCCTCCATCTTAATCAACAAAATAACTTTCGACTGTTTCTGAATGTTTGGGCTGCACAAGCAGTTTGACTTGCAAATTTAAACATCTGGCGAGCAGATCACGTGATCTCCCTCCCTTCCCCCCACACATCTAGACCCACGCAGAAGTAGATCGCCTGCTCCACAACAAAAATTAGTTACAAGTTTACAAATTAATTACAACATTGACTACATTTCATTATAACGCTCAGTATGAATGCACAAGCATAATATAGAAGTACAATTAGTATTTAACGCACAATTATTACACAGGGTGATCCGCTCGTAGATGCAAAAAAGCATTTGCGTAAAATTACATCAAAAATGGAGTAAAATGCCGCCAACCGCATATTTTCATCTCAATCCATTCTCGAAATACGATTTTTTAAAGGTTTTTTCAGAAAAACCGTGTTTTTTTCCTTTTAAACCCAAATTTCTCCGCTTTATCTCATTTGATTTTATTTTAACCTCATTTTCGGAATCAGCGTTAAATTTCCCATACGCATGGTGTACTTCAAGTCTTGAAAAGTACCATCTAGAGACCACAACAACAGCTCAAACATTAGACGAATTTGAAAAAATAAAATGTCTGAAATTTTAAAAACGTTACTACTCCTTTGAAAAAAAATCCTGGAAACTGGCAAATCTCTTGAAAACTTCTTCATTTAATAAGCTTTCCAATGGTTTGGTCAACTTTGCGATTATCTTGTTTCTTTGATGAAAAATTCAAGTTTAGATGCATGAAAACGTTAGGCACCCAAAAGGGGGAATTTGAGCAGAGGGTAGAAAAAATGTAAAAAAAAGTTTTTAATGAAAAATGCCAACAAAACATGTCAAATTGTTATCGGCATGTAATGGTAGGTTAGTTCGCGATGCGGTTATAATTTTCACCTGAATCGGTGTTATCTGTCCGTCCTGATGCGATTCAGTGAGATAATAATGCGCGCTTGTATCGTTGTATCTGGCGTTACGATACGATCGCCGATACCGCGGTTTCGATGCTACTATGGACTCGATTATCGGCGATTGCTTTCGGTCAAATGACAACACGGCTCCTCCCCGAAAGGCGACGAATGCCCGTGAAAACCCGATTGCCCCGTCTCGTCCGATATCGGATTCCGATCCGATTTACGGGCGGAATCGTCGGAGGCGTTTTGTGCGGTAGCCATCGCGTCGGGCCGGGGCAGTCAGTCGGAGCTGAGGTTCTAATGGAGACGGATTTATCGGGCGGCATATCTTTAATATCCGTCTAGCGGCAGCGCGAGGCGGTTCGGTGATAAATTTGCGGATCGGGTTTCGACTACTCTTTTTGATTTAAAAGAAACATTTCCAGCCATGCAGCGTGACCATAAGAGCAAACTTTCCAAGTCGGTGACTTACTTATCGTTGTTTCGAAGACGCTTGGCGATTTTTGACGCACTAAAACTTGAATTTGACAACAATATTATGCTAGGTATCAAAAATTTGCATATTATCTTAAAATTCATCCCTTCGTTTGCCATTACAAACGTTTTGACAAAATTTAGAATTTCGTTTTATTATGTTCAATAATAAACCTTTGGAATCGATCGTGAAAAAAAGGACAACTGAACCCCCCTCCCTCCCAACACTACTACCAAAAATTTGATGTTTTTTATTTCAAGGTACCTACGTAGAATCCGAAAATTCCCACAAAAAAAAACATTTTTGATGTTTTTTGTTTCAAGGTACCTACGTAAATCCGAAAATTCCCACCAAAAAAAAAAAATTTGATGGTTTTGTTTCAAGGTAGGTATGTAGAATCCGACAATTCCAGAAAAAATATTTTTATGGTTTTTGTATCAAGGTAGTACGTAGAATCCGGAAACGGAATTTAAAATAATTCAGTCAGCATTTTTCTTCCTAGTTACCATGAAAAAAAAAAAACGCTGCAAATCCCTGCACAACGGTTTATTATTTTGTATAGAATACCCTTCTGTTACAGATCACAGCTCTATGTATAGATAACCCTTCTATATAATATGATATGTACTATTCTATGCATATTTATGTAGATCGCAGACCCTCCGTAGGTTAGTACCTAACCCCGTACTCGTTACTAGGTACCTACCTAAATCACGAGTTAAATGTTGCTAAAATAACTCTGCCGATGACAAACAGTACCTAACAAAAAGAAACACACATAATGAAGTTCTGAAAAGAAATTGTTGATTAGGAGTGAAAAAAGTTGCAAAAGTACCTACCAACAAACTCCAGCCCCTTCTACGTAGATGGTATAATGAACCGTTGTGTAATAATTTACCGTAGTAATAATTTACCCATCAATAATACTTCAACGTTTGTTCAAGTTTCACTACCTACCAACAAACTCCAAAAGAGCCATCATTTTTCAAATTAAATAATATCACAGAACAACCAACTCGACTTCATACTCCGCCAATATAATCAGGTGATCCCTACCAATGATTGGCCGTATTCACAAATTCCTATTGTGGGCGCGTCTCTGGTTACGAGATTTGGTTTGAATTGTATACAATTTCATTCACACTGGAGTCGAAAATGCCTGTCGGTGCAAACTTCGGGGCCTTACTGTGAACGAACGGCTGGACGTACGATGCTCCGGATGGTCTTAAAAAACTCGCAAGTTCAAGAACTATTTAAAACCGTAAAAATATTTACGTAAAAAAATTGTATAGGCGTTTTGAAAATTTCAACCCCTATTTTGAACCCCTTAGAGATGACTCACAGTAACGTCGAGCTTCGAGGACCAACTAGACGCCGAACGGAACCTATAACCCGAATTTCATCAATTTTTTTTCATGGTAACTAAGAAAAGTGGCCCGTACGGCGTACGGCGTACGGTGTACGGCGTACGGCGTACGGCGGACAGACAGAAATATTTTTATTGCAGTTTTGGATTCTACATACCTTGAAACGTAAACCATCAAATTTTGAGGGGGGGTAAGAATTTTTTTTTTCATGCTCGATTCCAATGGTTCATTATTGAAAATAATAAACCAAAAATTAATGAAATTTGGTTTTTAGGTCCCATTTGGGGTCCAGTTGTTCCGCGAAGCTCGGCGTTACCTACTGTCAATCATCTCTAAGGGGTTAATAATAAGGGTTGACATTTGCAGGAAGCCGTAGCTCGAAAAACTTCTAATAGGTGCGGGGGGTATCAGATTGATCTCGAACTTGTTCGTTCACAGCGAGGCCCTTAATTTTGGCTTCGTTAACATGAGTGTGAATGAAAGTAATGATGATATGTTGCACATCCAGCCCAGATATCATTGCTAGGGAGGAGCTGATTATAATCACGCATGGCCGTATGAAATCGAGTTGGGTGTTCCCTGACATTATTTCATTTGAAAGCTGCAAATCATTACACAGCGGTTTATTATTTACCTGCATAGATACTCCTTCTGCGTAGATCACTGTTTTCTGTGGTCAATACCCTCGAGCTACCCCCAGGAAAGCTCTAAATCGAATCATTAATTATTTGAGTTATTCATGAAGCCTAAGGTACACAATAAACCGTAGTGTAATAAAACATTGTGTAAGAAACCGTTGTGTAAGAATTTACCCGTAGATGCCTCTTCTGCTTAGATCACTGTTTTCTGTTGTCCAGTGAATTGTGCTGATCTGGGCAACCTCTAGGTGATCAACCTCAATCGTTGGGATGGAACAACTATTGGGACTTGTCAATTGGGTCATGGCATCAATCGCCTTCTAATGAGCTCAGTATAATCTAATTATACTGACACTCTAAAGGAGGGAAAGAGGGTGGGGAAGCCAATAGATGTATGTATTATCAAAGGGACAGGTTGCTAGTAAAGGAATCCTTCTGGGAAACCTTTGGGCTTATCCTTCTGGTAAGCCCACAAAAAGTGGATGTAGTATGGTGAAGTGCTCAGCGCATACTACCGAACCAAGCTGTGCTACCACGTGACAAAGTGTAACAGTGGGGGCGGACCCTCGACAGTACCACTCCTAGACCAGCGAGATTACCACCGGTTAAGAAGGGATATCGATTAGGCTTCCCAAACCGATCCCGTATCCACCGGAAGAAAAACTGTATCGAGAACCGTTACAAATTTAATATTGAATAGCGTGATTTGGTCCAGAAATTTGCTGAAATGTGTTCAGATACACGCACGCCTGTTGAACGACTTAAAACTCCTATGTCCTAAACCTCCTCAGTAGTTTATTTTAGTTTTGAGGAGGACAGGAGAATAGAGAGGACAGTTGTTAGAAAGAGTAGAAGGGGGTGGGGCTAACATGTTGCTCCTGAGGGGGCAGTGAAGATGGTGGTGAAACTTGCGTGGACTAGGAGAAGAGGTAGGAAACGGGAGGAGAGGACCCCCAGGCGGCAGAAGACACTCTGGGGAAGAGCAACTCATCCCTTCCAGTAAACAACGTTCTCTCGCACACCCTCCGCCAACTCTCACACGAAAACACAGGTACTACACTAACACACAGATATCACACAAACACACATATAGTTCGCATATATACAACTCCGGAACACAGATACCACACCCGATGTATAAATCAAATAATTGCAAAAATACAAATTATGTATTCTTTCTAACACATTTAGGTACCTACCTATTTGAAAATTATATTATTGATGTTTTCCCTCACTGGAAAAAAGGAGAAGTCTGTCTTCAGTCAAAATATTCTAATGAAAATTTTGACTTCGAATTGTCGTCCCAACTCGAAGGACTCGGGACGACAATTAGCGTGCTGATCGCCCATCGTAGATGCCCAAAGGCTGGTGCATCCCAGGATTCGAGATGAGCGTGGAAAGGATGCAGCCGGTCATTTGGCGATGGAGGTGATCAAAAAGGGGGTTCCGATATCAATCATTCAGAAATCTGAATTCGGATTTGCATAAGGAGCTTGGGCAATGGAAGTGGAAGTACACACACGACAACCGCAACTGGAGTGCTGAGAATCCTGAGGATCATCCTTGGACCAAAGATCCAAAATCACAGAACGCAGAAAAATCGGGGGAGGATGATTTCAGAATTGAAATTGCAGCTCGGAAAGCGAATTAATGTGGAATGCGAGATTAAATGTCCTGAAACCCCCTCGGGTGAAATGTGCACTTGATGATCACACCACTCAAAGTTAAAATACATCACAGGCCACCACCATCGACCATTGGTCACTAAGTTAGTGATCTCTACTGGGGGGACTATTCACTAAAAGAGATAGTGAAAATAGATTATCTATTCTGGAAATCTCCTGGGAAAGACAAACTCCCTCGGGAGACAGTCTCTTCCACTGTCTTCCAGGTTCGTATATTTGTTTTTTGCTCATGAATCGATAATATTTATATATTTTTAATGAACAATCGACTTACCTTTAAAAGATGAAAAAATATACATCAAAACGACCGATGTCGTAGCCGATGAACGAAGGATGATACACGATCACTAACAAACGAGAAATGAGAAAGGGACTCTCTCTTTCGAGAAAAGACACCTAATTAGGTGTCTCTCCGAAAGAGATCGAAAATGCCAAGATGGCCGCCAGCTCTCTCTTTTAGAAGTTACTGAATAACCATGTCATGGATACTTTAAAAATCTCTTCTGCCAAAAAATAGAGTAGGACCGAAAAGAGATGTCTCTTTGCCTCAGTGAATAGGCCCCCAGAAAGCACCAGCGAGGTGTCATGACATGCAGGTAGTATACTCCCGATTAAATTTCACTGCAGAACTCGGCATTTGAAAGGTGGTTTCGAATTTCGTGTTTGGGTCGGGCTCCATTACACGAACTCATAGATGGAAATACGAGTAACGTACTTCATCAAAAAAGCTCTTGTGGCGTTCATCACCGACCTTGGGACGGGAAGAAAGAGAGAGGGGAATTAAAAAAGAAAAATATTTCATAGCTTTTGTTATAACCGAAACGAACCCGGAAGAGACTACTGAGATAAATGACGCCCAGGGAAGAATAAGGAGCAGCCGCAAGAGAATGAATCCAGTCATTTGAGCTACCGAGGAATAAAATGTAACGAAGAAAAAGCTCTCGTCCTTGGGACAACCGTGGAATTGTCCTGGGATGTACTTACTAGTGAGGGAGGGGGGGGGGGGGTCCTCAAGAGCTATCTTTTTCCTCTGAACAAACTCATTATTTTAACAGTCTTCCGCAAGAATTTCGCGGCGGCGAGGTTGATATTCAGTTACTCACGGAGGAAGGACACTAAATTTCACTCCTTTCACTCCGCAGTTTCATTCAGGTCTAAGTTGCGTCATAATCATACAATTATGTTATTTGACGTTATAGTGGAAACTTGAGTCATAACTTGATTTACTCAACATAGGTACTCGTATAATATAACGCAACATAGATATATGTTGCGTTATAAATATATGTTGGACATAAATATAGGTCCAAAGCTTTCTATACGAACCTGCTTCATAACAATAATTTATTTTACTGGTTTATTATTTTCGAAAGGTACCTAATGAACATTTGGAACGAGCATAGACAAAAAAATTAACCCCCCCCCCCCCACCATCAAAATTTGAAGGTTTGATTTTCAATGTACGTTGAATATGAAAAAAAAAGTCCGTCGCCGTACACCGTGCCATACCAGGCCCTTTTCCTAGTTACCATGAACCAAAATCAACGAAATTTGGTTTGCAGGTCCGACTTGGGGTCTAGTTGGTCCGCGAAGCTCGGCCTTACTGACATTTTCAGAGCGATGTAGCTTGAAAACTTTCTATAGAAGGGTATGTGCTTATACTTACGTTTTTAAATTGATAAATTGATGAGGATTTTTTGAGACCACACAAATTATTACATAGGTAACGGTTTACTTTTTTCCTGTAGAGATTTCCTCTGCGTGGATCTTTGTTTTCTGTGGACAATACCTACCCTCAAGCTTCCCCCAGGAAAGGCCTAACTCAAGTAAATGCCACCAGAGTCGGAGTGAAAGCTTTACAAAATTATCTGCAACATCTATTGATCACCCCTTAGAGATGACTGACAGTAACGCCGAGCTTCGAGGACCAACTATATCCCAAATGGAACATACTAACCAAATTTTGGCTCAAGGTATTTGAGCAAAGTACCGCGTACGGTGTAAACATTTTTTTTTTTTTCATGCTCGATTCCAAAGGTTCATTATTAAAAATAATAAAACAAAACGGAGGGGAGCATTGTTTTAACCACACATTTCACTTATAGCCCCAGTGTTCGTCGCGTTCTGTTAACACTTTATCAGTTGTGACTTTCAGGGTTCATAGCAAGGTAATTCACCTCCCCCGACATAAATCTGGAGGAATAGTACCCAGGTGTTGTAGGCAGGAAGGAAGTAGGATAGAAATCTAAAATGGATAATTGATTCCGGGGAACTGCGAGGTATTTCTGGGTAGAGCCGCGACGGGGTAAACGTGAATTAATGGGGTGAAAAGTAGGTTGTGAAATCAATGGCTGTGCGCATTATTAATCGAGTTCGTCAGGGGCCTTTTCCATCCCGTGTTCAAAACCGGGGAGTACCGAAACATTCAAAATTTAGTAAATTAGAGGTCTCTATCGACCGTCTGCCTTTGGAGGTATATCTTTACAAACAACCACCATGGACTGTTCGATGAACTAAGTGTGATAGGCGAGTTTGATCGTGTATTTATAGGTGAAAAAGAGTTTGACGAACTTGATTGATCGTGTATAGGCCCCTGATCCGCATGGTAGTTCTGATACTTTCTAAACAGTTGGTTATCCATATGCACGTTCCATTGTGAACAACATTAAAAGAGGCGAATTTTCTCGATAACTACCAGAAGAAGCCACGAGGGCATTATCAAACACAAAAACGCTGCAAAGTCCTTGTCAAATGGGTTTATTATTCTACTGGACATATATATAATACAGAAACATTGGCTGTGACATAATACAGAAATATTGGCTGTTCATTTATTGTTTCTTTCATGTGAAATAATTGAAAAAGCTATTTCTGATGGTTTCCACCATTTTTGGCCCCTAAAACACAAATTAGCTAGGTACGCTCCTTTTTTTCAATTTATCTTTGACCATTTGTAGTACCATTTAATCGTCTTGATCCACGTGTTGACACTTCTTCTAGTGTTATTATACAAATTGATGGTGATTTCTGACGATTTCCCAGGTTTTTGACTCATAAAAATCAATTTTGGGAGCTGAACATTTGGTAGAAAATCTATTTTCCACTCTTTGGTCAAAATCGACTTCATATTCGGTCTTCTCGTCCCCAAAAACATGGAAAACGGTACCTCAAAAGCCCATGTTACTAACATGTTACTAAAACACAAAAAGTACCTATTTTTGTGTACATTTTCATTCATAACACCCCTGGGTATATTCCGATCGGGCTGAAAAGTTTTGGGACACAACTAGGGCCCAAATAGAGCATGTGTGCGAAATAACGACTTTTTTAGACCAAAAATGAAGCCGGTACACGCGATACGGCGGACGGACATTGCATTTTTGGAATCTACGCACCTTGAAACGTAAAAGAAAAAAAATTTGGGGGGGTGTTATAAAAATTTTTTGCTGAGCGATTACATAGGTGTATTATTCACAGAATAATAAACAAAAAGGTCCCAGACAAAACCGTAACACAACTCTTCCGTGACTTCTGACGAAATCATCAACATCGAAACTTCATCTAGTCATACGACGGAGTGGTTATCCTCCCAACAAGACTCACTTCTTAATGGAAATTACTCCGGTCAAGACGGCGGTTATGACGCTTTCTTGCCCGGTGGGACGGAACTTACGTGAACTGTGGATCACCTCTATTGTGTTTCCGCCATAGGAACTTCTATGCAAGTTCCTACAGTTTCCGAACTATAACCCGCCGAGGACTCGCATAATGCGCCAAGCCACAGTTTTCGAAATGAATTTTACGATGATAACTTGGAACGGAGCTGGGCTTCCATAGTTTCCCCTTGAATCTTACTTTGGACTTAATCTGAGTTTGTGTAATCGGATCACTTGGTTATCATGTGTTAATTATTTCGGAGACAGAAGCTGGTGTATCCATTTCGGTCTACAGCTTTCGAAGGTAGTTTGCCATCTACTTCAGGTCCTACAAATTCATTCTCAAAGCGGGTATTAAACACATACTGTTGGTTGTTGTTTAACATCTAGGTTCTAGGTTCTTGAAAAAGTCGTTTATCCACTGGTTTTGTCAACTCGAAGAAGTTGTAGCTCAAAAACGCACCGTTCGATACAATTTTAGATAGCACATTCACAATACTCAACGAGGCGAGTTTCCCCTTTGAACTTCTTGAAAAAACCTTAAACCTAAAGATATCTCTTCCCGAGATTTCCTTACTCAATTTCCTAACACCCGTTATATCTGGTAATAAATATACTGAAAACTAGGCACGGACTCAATACCTGTACCCATACGGTGGAAGAATAAATTAAAGCAAGAACCTGAGGGGAATTCTGATCAAACCGTCAAATGGGAATCCACTTTCATTTCAGAAGGTACTGATCATACAAACTTTACTTACTGAGAGCAGTAGACTGTCAATCAACGCACCTTGTGCTTCACACAAGTTACCTAATGATAATAATCAATTAAAGTCAATTCTTTATTCAAAAACATAGTTAGTACATAATGAAGAATATAAGTACAGAAACATGAGAAAACAAAGTTCATGAATGGGCCGCTAAGGTCTTGACGACCCGTCCAGAGACTGGTTGTCACTGAACTAGCTTATTAGTTTGGATTGAGCGTGTACTTGTAGCTGGTGGAAACAATAGATTTACAGACAATATTATTTAACTTGAGAAAAAAAAATTAATGTATATATGTATGGGTATGTAGCACCTATGCCATCCATATTCCAAGATAGTAATTACCTAAATACATAACATAGTTACAATTACAGATCAAACCTATTCAAGAAGTCAGTGTGCAGGTCAGATTTGTGCATTTGCTGAAGGTATGCGCCTATTCTATATTTGAAGGATGTAGTCGACTGATCTGATCGTAAGGTAGTCGGAAGTGAGGCGTATATTGTGGGAGGCAGCCGTGGAAATTATTGTCTTGTGAAAAAAACAGTGGTAGGGCGGGGAACTCGAATTTGGCTACCCTCGCATGTTGCTCGGGTGACTCGCAGGACAATGCGGTGGGGTAGACATTTTTTAATCTTGTGTACACGAAGCAGGGAGCGATAAACAAATATCAATCTTGGTGGAAGAATATCAAATTTTTTGAAAAGATCATTGATTTGCGTTCGGGAATGCGACCGAGTGATGATCCGAAGAAGAGAGTTGCACACAACATTGAGCGAGCGGAAGGTTTGGGCATATGCTCCGCCCCAGAATTCTATACCATATATTAGGATACTGTATACATATGCGTAATACACCATCTTTAAGTTACTTTTGGAGAGCCATTGTCGTAGTATACAGAAAAAGAAAAACGATTTCCTTATTCTCATTGCTAGGGTCTCTATGTGCATCCTCCATTTTAGGTGCTGGTCTAGTTGGAGTCCTTGATATTTAAAGCTATTGACTTGAAGCTTCGTACAGTTACATGTATCATAATTTAAACATGATGCTTCGTGGATTTTTAAATTGGTGGAATCAGGTTGACCTGCGGAGGTTATAAAGTGACGTAGCTGGTCTTAGAAATGTTCATTGTTAGGCTATTAATGCAGAACCATTGCTGTATTTGAGTAGGAGTTTTACTTGCATCCTTGCGGACGTCCTCCCATGATATATTTGTCAGTATTAATGCTACGTCATCAGCAAAGGCGACGAACTTGCCACATGTTTGTAAATTGAAGAGGTCATTTATGTACAGTAAAAATAGTATAGGACCTAGAACAGATGCTTGGGGTACTCCAAATCTAATAGGCAAGGAATTACTGCGTACTTCATTAAATTCAACACACTGACTTCTTTTGGAAAGATATGACGAGAACCAATGAACTGCTACTCCATCTAATCTAAGCCTATCTAGTTTATTTATCAACCTGCTTGTCTCGATGGAGTCGAATGCTTTCGTTAGATCAATGAAAACACTAAGCACCTTATCCCCATCATTTAGTGCATTTGAAATTTCGTTAACTACTCCAGCAAGAGCGTCTTGAGTACACCGATTCGGTCGAAAACCATACTGTGCAGGTGACTGTATTACCAGTATTAGTACTGTGCAGGTATGTTAGTTTCAAGGTACCTAATTCACGAGTTGCGATTTGATTATCTTCTCAAAGATTTTGGCAAAGTTTGATAAGCTGTTTATTTACAGCTATTTCCACTCCTACATGAAGCAAAAGAAAATCTTTATTAATTTAAATTTATTACTTCATCTTGAGATGCAGAGTTAACTTAGTTGAACTCTTAGTATTTCTTGATAAGGTTTTGGCAGAGCTGTTGATTCTGTTCTGCTTATGGAACAGTAAGGGGCGGAAACGCCGTCGGGAAATGGAGAAATATTCGTGAATTAACGGAATTAATGTTGTGTAGGACGGCGGCATGAGATAGTTGAGAGGAAAGGTCGTTAGAGGCTTCTCCTCCTTCCTCCGTTGCGTTAGAAGGAACTGTTATCATAGGTCTTTATAATATAAAGGGTGTTTCAAGGAAACTCCAGGCCCTCACTTCAAGGGTCGATCGCGCAAATAATTTTCAACCAGAAGTGTTTCACAGCAATTTTCAAATAAGAGTAACTACCTGTAAGAAGGGTTTAAAAATATATTTTTTTAATTTTTATATTTCACTTAAAAAACGATAGAATGTGCTGGAAATTTAAATATATTGCACAATTATATAGAAAATTCTCATGCCACTGTTACGGGATGCCAAACTAGTGTTCACCGGCGGTGGCAGATTCTGAGTTCTCTGAAAAATGTAAGTTCACTTCGCCATAGTCCATAACCGTAGTCCATATTTTCCTCGCTACTACATTTTGAACATGAAAACACAATGAATCCAGCGAGTGTGCCTACTTTATGGGACCACGGAAGTCTACTTTATGGGACCACGGGGTGAAAACATTTTACGCAAAAGTTGATCAAATGATTTTTTTCAACATATTTTTCCATACAGAAAAATTGGCGATCAAATCCAAACATTCGCAAAAAAATCGGACATGCGTAGTCACGGGCCTTAACGGGTTAACCGAAGTGTGATTTTAATTAAAACTATCCGCCGTTGTTTCGGCGGGTACAGACGGAGTTGGGGGCGCCTAACTTTTAACCATTACGCAGACGATTCTAAAGGGCAACAATACGCTTTGACGAGGGTCTCCGCCTGCTACGTCTCCGGATACACATATTGAAAAGGGTCCGGGAGTTTATCCCTTCCCGGCAAAACCATTTTCCCTTGATTATGAATCGGAGAGTAATGGGGTCGTGGTTGGGTGGGAGGAGGCATTCTGCGTGTTGAATAGGGAGGCTGATTCACAGGTTATCTTTCCATGCAATCGAGTTTGCCACAGTGTCGCCGCAACGGTCTGTATAAAATTGAAACAGTTTTTAAAGATATCGTTTTGAACCATTCCAAGAGGCGTGCGAAATTCTGTGGAAACTGACATACCTGGATACCTACAACACCAATGTTAATTTCGTTGGAAATTGAACTGGAAGCGATAATCTGAATTTTTAACATAATTATTAACATTAACGCAACTTCTAATGCCAAAGATTTGAAACGTTGTAAATTCTTCCACAACTGCCCCTTATTTAACCCTTCTGCCTGCATTTTGGAGTTGACATGAAGGAGGTAGGTTTGGATAAATTAATCCTCAAACGGCGCTCTCTGAATAGCCTGGAGCTGAATCCTGCAAAATGCTCCATCTCGACGGTCAATCGCCCTTTTGCGGCCACTACACCAAGACTATTGGCACACCATTATCTCAATCATTACGAGCCGAGCGATGCGAGTCTCAGGCTACATCAAGCGGAACACCGGGGAATTCGACCTGCATTAGTTTCACTTTACAAATCCCTGATCTACCCGTTTTGGAATACGCTTCGGTGGTATAAATCCAGTATTGCAAGTGCAATATCATAGGTATATCTTAAGAGACTGCACCACATATTCCTGCGATACATTCCTACAAACTTCACATTCATTCCGCCTGACGAAATCAACTATGCGGCTTTGGGCGAAGATTGTGGTATGCTCAGGCTTCAATATCGCAGATACAGATCTGACCTGACTTTCCTCCACAAACTTTCGCTGGGTCGCTCCTGGCTGGAAATAAACCAGTGCCAAGAAGTTGGCTTTTTTGACCACTCATTTGCATTGATTAGTAGTACAACTTCGGGTATTTCATCAAATAATCCTCGGTAGTTGTTGAGTTTCAGCTTTGTATTATTTTCACTATTCACTATTACTAGATTATTTTTCTCTGCGTGCTGGTACTATCATTTTTCATCAAATTTTGTAAATGCTACCTTTACAATAATTGTATGAGGTACCATGTTGTATTGGACTTGCCCGTATCAGATAAATATCAAGTGGACAGTTACCTGATTAGACAGGAAGCAGACTGCGCCCTCTTCGCATCTCTCATATTCTTATAGCTTTCCGGCAGGCGTTCCATAATATTCCATGAATAGTATGGAAATTCCATGAATTTCAATCGTTTCATAAATGTTTCCTTGAAAAGTACCTACAGCTCGGAACATGGTTTACTTGGAAACGGTAATCTCGTTTAATGGTACATAAGTAAATAACAGTTGCAGTCATGCAGAACGGCTATAGTAGCGAATTTCCAAAGAAACATTCTTGCTATTGAGTAAAAAGATGATGTACCGAGGAACCATACCACTTTTTGTAAAATTGTCTCTTTTTTGTGATTTTAGCCGTTTTTACCGATTTTTAACCCTTACAAAGTCAAATTTGACCCACTCTTTTTTTTTGTAGAGAAATATTTTTATCATCGAAATAGACCCACCGTCGTGAATCACCATCCCACAGAACGTCAGGCGAATCAATATTGATTTTAGCCCTTACCACCAAATTTTGACCCAAAAAATCCAAATTTGACTCCAACGAAAAACAGATTCCCCCCCCCCCCCCCCCCGTACGAGAAACAACTGAAATGGTATTTTTCTGTCTTTACTCACCCTTCCATACCACTTTCAGTGATTTTATATGTAAACTGTTCGCGAGTTTAGCAGTTCTTACCAACTTTTGGCCCCTAAAACCCAAATTTGACCACCTTAGAATTTGTGAAAATTGCTCATCTGCGAATTAATCCTTTTGTTTGGCAATACGAACGTTTTGGCAAAATTCGGAATTTTTATCATGTACCCAAGGACCCACTGCAGCAATAGCTTAATTGTCTTTGAAAATTCGCTAATAAAAACAGAGTTGAGAATTGAAAGGTTGTCTATTTCCACAAATACACGAAAAATACACTGCTATACCGGTTTCGGTGATCAAACCAGTAACAAACAATAACACTGTCTATCGACTACAAGACCCCGCTCAGTAGTTGAAATTTTGTTGGAACTCTAGTTCTTAATATTTTAATTAGCTGAGTTGTGTGCCTAGTAGTGCAGAAGTCTGATTAACACAGATATTTATTTAAAAAAAAAAAAAAAAAATCCTTACCCTCTTTCAGTTTTTTTTCAATACGTTCACCGCACATCTACTAACTGTTATAACCGCAGCTCTACTGTGGATACCACCAAGTATATAAATCTAATGCCGAAGAAATGGCCGGGAGTTCCGTAGAATAAAGGGCCGTTGTAACTTTCGGGACCTACATTGCGTTACCTCCCCTCGTGACCCCCTCATGAGGAGCCCACGATTTAATCACATCACACTCCAACGCAACGCAAAGTCTTAGCCTAATTTCACCATCCGAACAGATCAAAAAGAAATGCCCACTTTGGCTTTCAAGCGTTGAAAAAGGCTTTAACCTAATTGAACAGCCGCGCTGAAAAAGGCCGAGCACGTGCAAAGCCCCAGAGGGCCAACTCCAAACTTATTCCTTCTGAAATTTATAAAGTCGGTCTTCACCTTTTAAATCCCCCCCAACACTCACACACCTGAAAAAAAAAAAAAATCACGAAAATGCGAGGCTATTTCAAATGAAAACCGCAATTCCCCGCAGACACTCCGAAAAACTTCTGCATCCACAAAAGGTGCATGCGCTTGCGAAGAAATTAAGACCTAGAAAAAAGGTGGCTGGAATTTGTCACTTTCTCTTTTTCCACTCTCCGCAAGTTCAAAGCAAGTGAGTAATAAAAGGAATAAAAGTGTTTTTAATGAGGGGGAACAGTTTCAGACGGGATGTGCTGCTGATGCGACTTTTTTGTGCGTTTTTATTAAAAGGTCTTTTCCAGACACGGGAGTAAGGGACCGTCGAGGGCAGGCAGAATTAACTTGGCAATCTGCAACTTGGCTGTTTTGTTTTCCTCGCACGGTCCACCCCACAGTTTTTTTTTTTTTTTTTTTTTAATGGGAAAGCTCTTTTAAAGTTTATGTTCTTTCCTAATGGCGAGGCAGTAAAGGGAGGGGAGGGGGAGGAATAGAATAACAATAAGAAACGGACCAGCTGACTTGGAGGCGAGCAAAGCCATTGGAAACCACCGTCAGAACAAGGAAAGCTGAATAAGTATCATAGTAATTCCACTGCTTGTTTAATTAAACTACTGTCTTAGCTGACAGATGTCAACCACAAATAAACATGAGAAGGGACCTTGGGAAGTGTCCATCTCAAGCAGGTACCCGTACTTACCTATTTTTTAAATAGGGATTTGAAGAGGGGAAATGAGAAAACTGACCTAAAGAGTAATTTGGAGAAAACTAAATCAATTTTTCTGCGGACCTTTCAAGCCAATAAACATATCTTTATAAGCAAACTTATTGGTTGTGGTCGGTTGCAGGTCGTGTGTATATTGTGAATCCAGAAAAACGGTGCAGGACGAGAGTTTGGAACACCGTGAATACCTCGTTTCAATGAATTTTAGTTGTTTTTTGTGCTCAATCGACGCAAAATTAAATTATTAACATCTTTTGTTCTCTATACGTGTGATAATTATATCCATTTTTGACTCTCACTGGGCAAAAACTGTTATTTTTCTGTGATAGAAAACTTAAAAATGCTACCCAAAAGTAAGTCCTCATTGCCCAATGGACTCTGAAAATCCTGGTGTTCAATCGGCGCAGAAATTGATTCTCTACAACTTTTCTGTTGGTTCGACAGTATTTTGATGAGTCGTTACGGGAGTAAAATAAAATATGCCGAAAAAAGTGGCTTTTCGAGGAAAACATCGCAAAGGAGTCATTTTAGGAATAGGGACATAGGAGTCATTTTAGGAATAGGGACATGGGGTATATTCGGATCAGCGCAAAATGTCCAAAAGGAATACCTAAAAAATAATTCTGTACACCTAGATCGGTCATATTGCCCTATGTGCGATGGTTTTAAGGTCGTTCAGAGCTCGAGCGGTTAATTTTCTCACTTTGCTTGCTCAATATCGGTGTCCCTCTCATCTTTGAATTGTTTAAGATGTTATTCTCTTCTTAACTGGTGCTTTCTTTCCTTGTATGTCTCAAAACTTCACATCCAAGCTTACCACACAAAAATAATACCTAATAATTTGGTCGGTGCGATTAGATAGGTCCGTCTGAGACACTGTTTTACACTACCTAGTCTCCTTTCCTCACAGCGATAACGTCTAACTGAACAATAAAACGACGCCTAAACAATCCACAAACATGCTTTTGTGACGTGGACTTCAACTTAGTTTGGTAGTGATAGTAATAAGAGCTAAGTAGACGAGGTTCCTTGTGATTTTGCTTCTGTGCACGGCTAAGTTTTTTCACACTTGTCACATGGAAACATGATAATGTACACCTATCAACGAGTATCAATCCGCAGTTAGAAAACGATAGCAACGGCAGGAAAAGATCACTGCCGAAATTTTGTCTGCACTGCCGTTCTTTCAAGTCAGCGGACTAAAATGATATTATTATTTTACCATGAAACATTGATAATGAAAAAAAAGCACTGCAAATTGTTACACAACGTTTATTATTTTCCGTGCAGATATCCTTTCTGCGTAAATTACAGAATTAGTGTAAGGCCCCGAATTAGTGGGATCGTTTTTCCGGGGGATAGTGGCAGACGTTTTTTCGATCATCCCACCGCATCGACAATAAGTTCACCGAATTGATAGGAAAGTTATGAAGTATTGTCAGTGCATGACATACTTCCTTCGACGAAATTACAATGTAATACTTGATCGCGTAACGTCGTGTTTGATATTCTGTTTATTTTACATTCGATCTTCGGAAGTTAGTTGTGAGCCAACATTCGGGACAGTTGTCAGTTTTGAACAAATAATCATGTCGGGTTGTTGTTGGAAATAACCAAAATAGAACCTAAGCTGCTCGTATCCTCCGAAGGACGACAAAAACAGATCGATGAAACGCGGTTTTCATCGTACCGATCCTGGCTTATCTATCTGTGTATTGTAACCACACCGCATTATCTGAGGGAAAAGCAAAGAAAAAAAACCATCCTGATTCAATCATTTCTCGGCTTCAATTTCGTTTCGATAACACAGCAAAGTTGTCGTCGCAAGAACATTCCGAGTGTAACGAAAATTAGATGAAACAGGTCAATGAAATTCGATACAAGCAGTTTTTCTCATTTGTCAGTGTTCTTTGGCCCGTCCAATCCTTCCAGAGAGCTGGATCCTCGAATACAACCTTTTTCCGGGGCCTCGAGGCTAAAAATCTGAAAATTGGATTTGTTACCTAAGCCAGTTTGAAGAGAGTTTATTATTATTATTATTATTATTATTATTATTTTGTTTTTTTAAACAAAAGGAGGATTCAGCTTACCTCTTTACGTCCAAAGGTGGTGATAAAACATACCTGGCCTTATACGGCGTATCCAGTTTCAATAGGACTCATACGTAAGACATGCGCTTCAATGTAACAGAACAGCAGCGTGGTCCATTGAGGAGGTTTCCGTTTATCAGTACTGAGAAAAATAAGTACTTATTTATTTATTTATGTATTTATGTATTGCGTAGGTACGAGTATACCCAAGTATTTTAAAATTGGGATGAGATCGTACCACCACCATATTTTAATGCACCTAAACCGGTATAACAGTGTAATTATACATTAGCCATATTTTAAATATTAGTTGAAATACTGGACCATAGTTGAAATAGAAATTTTTTACAACTCCGTTTTTATTTATGTCGTAGAATGGAGGTTGCCCACTGTAAAGTAGCATTCACATTATTAGTTTAGACTGAAATGAATACGGTTTCAAATAAATCCATTGTGTTGTTGGCAAATGGCACCCAAACTTTAGTGACTCTACACCCACGTAGGTACGTCGTTTATTTTATAATCTTAAAGTAGACATTGAGATGAGATGGTTCTCATTTTTGGACGAAACAAGAGTAGTTAATTTTTTAATTGAACGTGGACGTTTTGATATGTCGCTACCGCTTTCCATGTAATATTGGAAACCAGTCATATATTACATAGTTATTTTGACGAACTGATTCATTTTTCTCACCAGCAAACAACATCAAAAGCAAATAAGGGGGGAAACATCAGCAATTCCAGAACCAAGGCTAACCCCCATATTGCTAACCATGGTTTTATTCGTTTGGTATCCCAAAAACATGAGAAACGATTCCGAACACGACAAGGTCATGTTGTCAATTTTTGCAAAAAGCACACGAAGCCGGTAAGAAGAAGAAGAAGCACATGAAAATACATGAAAAATAATCCAATGCATATTTTACTTTGAATTTTTTCGTGCTAGTACTGCAATCCAGCCGACTATGTGACGTTGCAGCTCCAATGGCCTTGCGAAGGAACAGCATCCCCGCAACCTCCACTGGCGGCCTTGTTACTTGAAAATTAATCGACAGAGATAAGTCCAGGAGTCTCATTAGTAAGGCCGATCTCTAGCTAACCTCTCTAGCTCCCTCTGCCCTCTCTACCACTCTCCTGGTTGCCTGAAGGGAAATGAACGCCGCTTCGCTTGCCGTCCCATTTCGTTTCCCTCAGGTACCTGATTAACGGACAACGTCCTTATTAGTGCCGTCCCGGTTACTGCCCGCCGCCTCCGGGACTTGTATAATAAATTGTTCGTTTCAATTATTTCACTACTTGCCGAGATGAATTTCGTTAAATGGAAATAGACCTCAGGGCTGGTTCCATGGAGGGAGCGGTTATGGACGAGATTGTATGAATGTACACCTCATAACTGTAAGCTCATAAAAACTAATGTAGCATTCGGATATTTCTCAAAAGTATACATTTCAACTTGAGATCCCAAAAATGCGCTAGAGACTTATTTGTGTTCTAAAATCCGTCACCTATACAACTGGCCGTAGCTCCTGAAAAACAATTTCAATCGACTGGAGGGAGGGGGGGGGGGTTAGATTCAGCGCATAAAAATCCACTGAACCCCCCCCCCCCCCTCCACCTTGACCCACAATGAAACAATGAAAATTGGGTGTGTTTTAGGTCCAAAATCTGAAATAGATCCGAATATTCTGTATCCAAGAACCATAAATTGATGGGGCAAACAGAATTCGAAGTCGTGCCCAGCAACCCTCCCCCCCCCCCCACCGCCTCAAAATCACATAAATGGTCATTCTCCGACCATTTTGGGACATCTTGTAAGGTTTTCTGGGGTTTCTACACCACTGCGCGTCGTCTTTTCGCACTCAGAGCGGGAGGGGTACGGCCGGCGTAGCGTTACGCCGCGTTATTTGGGGAAGGACTGGGGTCTGTGTCGTCGCTGTGTAACACACATTTTAACCTTATTAGATCCGGCGCGCAACCGTATGTAATAAATCTTTTAAAATGAAAGATGTATCAAATGATATCTAATTCAACATTAATTTGTTACATTTTAGCTTTGTTTTTATTTTACTTGAAAACACGGAGGGAGAGGGTCGAAAATGACGAGAAAAAACGCTGCAAATCACTGCACAACGGTTTATTATTTCGTACAGAATACCCTTCTGTTACAGATCACAGCTCTCTGCATAGATAACCCGTCTATATAATATGTAATAGTCTACATATTATGTAGGTCGCAGACCCTCCGTAGGTTAGTACCTAACCCGTTACAACGAACCTACCTAAATCACGAGTTGAATGGTGCTGAAATAATTCTGTCGATGACAAGCAGTAACTAAAACGGCAAAAAGAAACGCAAATAATGAAGTTCTGGAGGAAAATTGTTGATGTGGATCGAAATAGATGCCCCTTCTGCGTAGATGACTGTTTTCTGTGGTCAATACCAACCCTCGTGGTCAAGTATAATGAACCGTAGTGTAATAACTTGCCCATCAATAATACTTCACCGGTTGGTCAAGTTGCATAAGTACCGATCAACAAAATTCAGCCCCTTCTTGGCAGATGAACCGTTGTGTAATAATTTACCGCTGTGTAACAATTTGCCGTTGTGTAATAATTTACCCATCAATAATACTTCAACGTTTGTTCAAGTTTCACAAGTACCTACCAACAAAATCCAATAGTCCACCACTTATCAAATGAAATAATATCGCAGAACAACCAACTCGACTTCATACAGCCATCCTTGATTATAATCAGGTGC
Organism: Leptopterna dolabrata; assembly: GCA_954871275.1. Classification (NCBI taxonomy): domain Eukaryota; kingdom Metazoa; phylum Arthropoda; class Insecta; order Hemiptera; family Miridae; genus Leptopterna; species Leptopterna dolabrata. The sequence goes on along the minus strand of OX940982.1, from coordinate 33,535,383 downwards.
TCCATAGTGATGATATCCGGGCCGTATATTTATGCCGTTCGATTCACGATCGTGTTGACGAAGCGTTTTGGTGCACACGAACGGCTGGACGTATGCTCCGGGTGGTCTCAAAAAATTGTTTAGCTCAAGACAAATTTAATAACGTAAAAAACCACCATACCCTTCTATAGAAGGTTTTCGAGCTATGGCGTTCTGAAAATTTCAACCCCTATTTTTAACCCCTTAGAGATGATTGACAGTAACGTCGAGCTTCACGGACCAACTAGACCCCGAACGGGACCTATAACCCGAATTTCATCAATTTGTTTCCATGTTAACTAAGAAAAGTGGCTAGTACGGAGGACAGACAGAAATTTAGTATTGCATTTTCTGATTCTACATATGTACCTTGAAATGTAAACCATCAAATTTTGGGGGGGGGGGGGTAGCTTTTTTTTTTCATGCTCGATTCCAATGGTTCATTATTGAAAATAATAAACCAAAAAGCGTTACGTAAATATGTGTTTTGGCCCCTAGTGATCTCATCGCCGAATGGGTTGGGTCTCACAAACATGTGTTGGGCAGAAGTCACAAAACTTTGTCGAACTGAAGCCACCCAACAACTACCAGCCACTCTACGACTTTGAAAGATGCAGATTGATACTTGAAAAAATTCGAGCCACATGGTAGGAAAATAATCCTTTATTGCTTGTTACAAAAAAAGTTGTTGGTGAATTTGCTCATGATAATACTTAAGTAAGAAACTATAAACACGGTGGGAGGGACGAAGCTGTGAGACTACATGAGTGACCCGTATGAGCAACCGTAAGTCTAAACAAACCTTGTGGTGTACACAATGGTGTATAGGAACACAAAATCTTACAAAATAAAAGTTCAACTAGAAACGTTTTCAATACAAAATACGAAGAAGGAACCAAAAATCGAGGGTTCAATGACTTAATGGAGGACGAGACAGGAAGTTATTCGACTAGTTTCTTTGACTTGAAGTAGTTGTGGAGGTACTTGAGCTGCGAGGCGACGGTGACGATGAGCCAGAAGACGTTGAAGAGGCCCAGGTAGAGGACGCGGTCGAGGGTCGACTCGTTGGTGTCCGAGAGCGCCTGCTCGCGCTCTTTCATCGTCACGAACTCCTGGACGATGGATTCTGCGAGTTTTTCGGCGTAGACGACGTCCGCCTCGAGGGGTTTGAGCTTCTCGGCGATGGCGAGCTCGTCGTCGCTGCGGGCTTCGACTCCTCGTTTGAGGCTGAGCTCGACCGAATGGGCGGCGTCGCGGTTGTAGACGGACCCTTTGGAGGTGAAGCACATCTGGAAGAACACATATATCAAAAATCATACGAGCAAATACGGCATTTTCGTTTAGCTTTGTCCAAATGAGACGGTTATTTTGACCCCAGCCAGGATTGCACCAGACCACCCTTCTCACCTAATTATAGCTAAATACTCCGCAACGTGATCATATTATACTTATTATAAAAACATTAGTCGGAGAATCGGTACACACTGAGCTCAACCACTCTGCAGGTAGAGTAAATATTGGCTCAGAACAGTTCACGATACCCGACAATCCAACAAAAACACACCGGATGGGAATCGACGCTGACGGTGAGATTAGTTCAGAACAAGGTAATTCCGGGAGGATAATTCGGAATGAGCCCGCTCATGTGATTAAGGGATTGGACTAAAACACACGGCGAACTCAATCACACCGACCCATCTTCGTATTATTCTGAACCTTGATCGCAGCGTACGTGGATTCCTTTCCACTCGAAACCAATCGATCGGAATGAAATGATTTAGTTAGTACTGGTAGGTGGCTTTTCACAAGACGCAGGTAAAATAATTGTACGGTATCGAAAATAGGATTATAGCAATTTCAATACGAGGCAGTGAAGTGGTAAAAGTAAAGACATTCCAGGCCAACCTCAGGGTAATCAGAATTTGATCTGAACAAAATGTTCTGATCAAACAGACCCGTTGCCTCACCGCCATGGGTTGTGACGAGGGGCGTTGGGATTCGAACCGAAGGAACGCACAGCCGCCGTCCCGATCCCAACCACTAAACTGACACACGCATTCGGTCACCGGCTAAACCCAACTTGAAACATTAAAACATTAAACTTTTTCCAGTGTTTCAAACCACTCGAGAATGATAGAACAGAAAACGTCGTATGGAAGTTCGTTTACACGACTCCCCTCGTCCAGCGCTGATTCTCAAGTTCTATTTTCAGACCGTGAGTCAGCAAATGGCAGCTCCTCGACGAGTTGAAAAACGGCAAACAAACTTTTCTTTCAGCACTAAATATAAGAACCATAGCTATGAACCATCAACAGGGTTGTTATGCAGACCATAACAACGAGTTTCTGGATGTACAAGTCGTTGTCAGACTCAACCGGTACATTTTCCGTCAGACTTCACGCGAAAAACGGCCATACAAATAAAAAGGTCATCACGACTCAACATTGAGGTTCTAATCGTTGGACAACTGAGTCCGCTTCATACCGCCACAATGCCACAATGGCGCCGCCCAGGTGGGTATTCATTTTATTGGTTATATCTCATTAAATCCATAAAGCTGTTCATGTGGGATTTAAAGAAATTAAAATTTTTTGGGGGTTCTCATTTGAAATAATTAAACTGGTTTGAGTAGAAAATTCTACTTTTTCATCACGTTTATCAAATTTTGGTTCTAAATTCATTGTTGCTCAATACTATGTGTATTTAATCCCCAATAAACTCATCGATGAGTGAAGAATTTACTAGTCAGTTTGATTATTTCTTCTTTCAGTAGGTATTAAGGGAAATTCATTTTGTTACGTTGTGAGTATTTCAAGTTAAACCACCTGTGTAGACCGTAAGGTAAGCAGGTGAGAATGAGGCCCCTTTCGGGGTTTAGAAGTATGAGGAAATATATCACAGTATCCCGACGACCCTGAATCAAAATTGACAGGTATTAGGTTTACCTACCTCGAAAAGATCATCGTTTTCCATGACGAAGGTAAATCGCCCGTTGGATATTTTCTTCAAGCTGACGAGGACGTGGCGTCGCGGGTCGGTGATGAGGAGGTCGACCTGCTGCCCGTCCACTTGAGAGACGTTGAACTCGCCGACGACCAAAGCGTTCTTCCCGCCCTCGTTCTTGAGGCACTTGATAAGGCTGACCGGGAGGTGAAACATGACCGCCTCTGTCAGAGCGGGGATCGCCAACCTGAGGCATTGCGAGTTCGAATTGAATGTGATGGATACAAGTCTGCCAGTCCTAGCGTAGTAAGTAGGACATACGAGAAGCTGATTGTAGAAATACAAGTCCAACTGAAATTTGGAGTTTGGTCGAATAATAACTGATGATTCTAAACGATTGCTGACCCATCACCAAAGGCCGACTACGCATGGCCTACTACTGACTAGGGTGACCAAAGGTACTGCCTTTTGCTTTTGAGGCCGTGTCCACAAAACCTCCGACGGGCACTAAAAAGGTACTATTTTTGTGTGAAGGTCCTGCTTAGGACCTTTTTTCCATCGAATACAGAGAATGACAAAGAAACTTGAAATTGTGAAGTACATACACATTATTTAGCCCAACGGCCTTATCAGGTGGAATAAACCGGTTCCCGTGAGATCACCGAAGTTAAGAAACCTCGAGCGTGGTTAGTACTTGGATGGGTGACCGCCGTGACACGTGGTGACACGTCCAAGTATGACCCATGTAGCTGTTGGGCGAACCCCTCTCCACTCAAGGGGGCGAGGCAATGAGTAGCCAAGTAAAGAGCGAAATGATCAGATCGAATTCTGATCCTCCATTGGAGGACAGCTGATCACATCCGCGACGCCGGCAGGGCAGTCGGACGAAAAGCCCCAGCCTGAAATGGCTGTTACTTTACTTTTTTTTACTTTTTACACATTATTTATAATAGTGGGTACTACAGCACTATAATGTAATGATTAAATTACATCTAGGTAAGAAATTACATCTAGGTAAGCTTTTCAATGGTTTATTTTGGTTCATCATCAGAAGGGGAAATTTAAAAACAAAATGACAAAATCAACGAATGAGTGTAATTTGTTTTGAAAAATTTTCCCATCTGATGTAATTTAACCAGTACCTAGGACTACTGCCTTTAATATTGTATTATTGTGGAAATCTGAAGGTATTCCAGAGTTCCATCATGACCAACTTTCACATGACAAACGAGGCGATTTGAAGAAGATTATGATGTCAAGCTGAAGCTGGTAGGTATTTTTCCGAGGTGTGAATGGCTCTTAGAATATTCTCAATATTTTTCAAAAATTACTTATGCTGAAACATTATATTAAATCAATAGGTGGTTACTTTGATGAAAAAGTTCCTAAGGAGGACCTATACTCAATAGCAGTACTTAGTACCTTTTTAGGGTTCTTCGGGGGTTTTGTAGACATCAGGAACACGGCCCCAAAAGCAGGACCCGCCCTGCAACAAGCGGTACCTTTGGTCATCCTGTATTACAAAGATGGAAAACTGAGCGGTATTTCAAAATTTGCATGTGGTCCTGCGCTTTCATGGGAAAAAATACGGCCATTCTACATATAGTATGCAAACTCGCTCGTATATCAACTCAACGTGGACACTATTTTTCACACAGGCTAACTTCGAATTCCACATTTTCAGGTTAATGGCTGAAATAAGCAGAAGCACAAATATCTACTGCGCATGGTTTTGAAAGTAAAAATATGTCTACTAACCCACATATTGGCCAAGCTGGACCCGAATTTAACTTGGCCAACGAAAGGTTCATGCCTGAATACTGCATCCCACTACAAATCCAGGTTCCAACCAAGGAGTGGCCACAGAGGTTCAGAGGGACGTCCGACCAAATAGACCATTAATCTAACGATTAATCTATATTGGGTTTCGCCAATCAGCTGTTCTTGTCGTCACTTCAAATTGGCCAACTAGCTGTTCTGGGTTCGAAATGAAATGCAGAATCCAGCGTGCAAGTTTCAGGCATCCAATTACTTGTTTGTCAATTTGCGTCTAAAATTCCGAATTTTGTTCGTCGGGATAATTCAGGCACATCTGAACTGACAGCCGTGTACTTTACATGTATTTTGTTGCTATTTTCTTCCATCTACCTATACCTAGCACAAAATTTGAGGTCGGAAACTTTCCGGCCTAATCGAGAGTTCTTGCATATTTAGGCGCCTATCGATTTTAGTATCCAAATCTGGGATTTGAAGAGCACACCTGTACAGTACCTAATATAATATGCAAAACATTGTAGAAATTATGAAGGTGGAAGTTGGGGACTATAATAAGGACTCCAAAGGTATCCACTTATACCTTTTGGAATAGTGGAGAGAAGGTACTGGTCCGTTATACGTCCCTCGGGGTCTTATCAACTACTTATCGACTATAGTCGAAACTAAGATTTTGGGAATCGACTATCAGGTCGGGAAAAACGGGGAGCATGAAGTATATCGATTATATATCGAGTATATCGATAGTAGACAAGAAATATATCGATTGTATCGATAGTTGATAAGAAGTTCATAAGACTCCGAGGGACGTATAACAGACCAGTACCGTAGAAAAACCACCTGGAATCCAGAGCTCGGGAATCCGACTGACACCAACGAAACTTTAAAATCGTAATAGCCATTCAACAAGATTGAAGAATATAACACCCATAATCATTCTTTCAATGTGATGACCAATAATTAGGTTGAAATAGGAAGATCTACTGGTATAATGAAGCCACGTCTATTGCAGCTATTACCAGGAATGAGTAAAATAATGGCAAGTTAGTAGGTATTTTCAGTAATGTCCCGGTCCCGGGTGGAGCAATCTGTTATAACTAGAACACAAATTTACCACCACCTGGGTCTCAGCCCATTCTGGAGGCGCTACACATGTAAGAATAATAAGAGGAAGGATGCGAAAAACGAAGTTTTCTCAGTCAAAATGGACGGTTTTCTGAGGAAAATTAAGCCATTGAGAGTGCAGGAACAGATGGACCTGGCGACAAAATATCATTACGGACGCAGCTATATTTTTACTGATGATAATTTATTATAACCCGAACTTCAAAGCGGAATATGGACATCGATCTCAGGAACAAATTGTTTACCTACTTGCTGAATTATTACTGAAATTACCCAACACGAATACCCTTGGAACTAACCTTAGGTCATCCGAGGCCACTCAAACACAATCGATCAGCCCGTTCCGATCCGCAGTACTCGATCAAGATATAGTTGGTGCTAGGTAGTTAGGCGAAGCGGGAATATCGTATTTCCGTTCCACTTGTGTAGGAGGCGAAGCCCAGTTCGTAGTTGCCTCAAATATAAACTAAGTTTGACAGCAGTCCCGTCAGGGAATAAGGTCTGGGAGTAAGGATATTCTGTAAGGGCTACTACCCTTATCTATGGATTCTGAAGAGGACTCGACGAAAACAACTTGTAACGTAGGTAGCGTGAACTACTGCCTGATTACTTTCCCGCAATTTCTGTGGGCGGATGATGAATTGAACCTTAGGTAATTTCAGAGCAATTCCTTGATGAAAAGGCGCAATTTTCAGTAAGTTTCCTGTGATATGAGCAAGTTGAATTCTATCCAGATATGAATGAATGAAAAACATGTTTTACTATACAAAAAACCACTATTAGCATGGTAAATTTAAATATAATATGTTTTCTTTTAAATATTAAATATTTGTAAGCTATTTAAATTTACCATATAGTTTCATTTTAGTACCTATCTCCGACAGGTCATATATGAGAATCAAACCCCCCAAATACTTGTATTCGCGTACCACCGCCATAGGCTCGCCCTCTAGCTGCACGTTTTCGTTCCTACTGCGCCTTCCTCCTCCAGTTCGGAAAATTACCACATTCGTCTTGCTCAGATTTACTGGCAGACCCCTACAGTCTCACAAAAGGCAACAATATCGTCCCAACCAGAACAATCCGTCCGCGAACATCAATCAGTCATATCCAAGTATGTAATACGTTTAGTTTAGGTACGTAGTTGTTTTGGTTGATTTGTTGTGTTGATAATTTTATTCGGGTAGTACATTATGATACCTGATATCTACAATTTCATTCACACTGGAGTCGAAAATGCCTGTGGGTGCAAACTTCGGGGCCTTACTGTGAACGAACGGCTGGACGTACGATGCTCCGGATGGTCTTAAAAAACTCGCAAGTTCAAGAATTATTTAAAACCGTAAAAATATTTACGTAAACAAATTGTATAGGCGTTTTGAAAATTTCAACCCCTATTTTGAACCCCTTAGAGATGACTCACAGTAACGTCGAGCTTCGAGGACCAACTAGACGCCGAACGGAACCTATAACCCGAATTTCATCAATTTTTTTTCATGGTAACTAAGAAAAGTGGCCCGTACGGCGTACGGCGTACGGCGGACAGACAGAAATATTTTTATTGCAGTTTTGGATTCTACATACCTTGAAACGTAAACCATCAAATTTTGAGGGGGGGTAAGAATTTTTTTTTTCATGCTCGATTCCAATGGTTCATTATTGAAAATAATAAACCAAAATCGTATTCTGTCTCGACTCCACATTTTGTTACACTGGTGGTGAATTTATATCAATTTCTGGCGATTTTAGCAGTATCCCCCCCTACCCCAAACTCAAATTGGATCCACTTGTTGAATATACTTGAACTCCTCTAGTTATGAAGAAGTTTTTGACAAAATTCCGAATTTTTCTTCGCGTAGCCAAGATTAGATATCGTCTGGAATGACACGCGCGCACTCACACATACGTACAGATGTATATGATGTATATAATCTATATAAGTATAATATTTTTTCGAATCCAGGGATGGATCCAGGATGCTGTAAAACGGAAAAGAAGATGCTTTCAAAACTGTGCATCTTGAGAATCGTTCGTTTGTTCACAATTACAAAAAATTTGGCGTACTTTTGTCTCCATTATATTCCAGTCATGTTGACTATACCACTTGTCAGCGATTATCAGCTGTTTATATCGATTTTATCGACTTTTGACCCCCCTCCCTCCCCCCATAACATCCAGATTTGGCCCACTTTATGTTTTCGACAGTTGACCTTCTTTGTAGGGTTTTTTGAAGTGAGGTCGAGTGAAACTAATTCATTCCAAGGTTTCGGACGCAATACGGCCCTCAAACCTGAAGAATCGTGACAGCAACTAAAATCATCAGCTGAAGATGAACGAACGTTTTTTAGTAGCTTTCATAATTCCGCAGGTTTCAGGGCCGTTTCTCTGTCCAATACTTTTGAAGAACTCAATGTTAGTACGTTTGAAGTATAGATGAGTGGGGTGCAAATCCCTCAGTTCGTAGGAGGTTTGTAGGTTGTTGTCTTTACTTATAATTTCTCGAAATCTGAATATTTCTTGGGATTGACTTCTGAAGATCCAGAGTTGAATTCTGAAAATGCTCTGAAACGGTGAAGAAAATTCATTTCTAACAATTTAGAACCCATTTTAACAAGCTATGTTCATCGAAAATTCGCTAAAAGGAGGGGGAAAAACCTCCGGTGAGGTTTACGCGTGACAAGGGATGTGCGCATCCGCAGCCTAAAATACGGTTACTCATCAGTGGACATATCAGGATGACAGACCGTGTATCTTCATCATTGTCAAGTGATTACAGTTCATTGATAAGTTTCGGCCTCATCAGGTCCCGTAACCTTCAAGACACTACATTCTACAAAATCAGAAGAACATGTATCATTATATAAGATATAATGAGTGACCGATTAATGTTTATCAAGTAGAATTTCTTTGTCATTTAGTGTAGGTAGTAATGGTAGGATTTCTTGCTTATTTTTTTTCACATATAAAGCCTGACAATGTATTGAAAAATAAATTAGGTATATATCTGTGCATTTTATAAGAGTGGGCCACTAGGCCTAAAATCTGTACAGATTATATAATACACACAGTCAGTCAGTCAATACCCCTACAGGTAGGTAAACTTACATACTGATCTAAAGTATTATTATTTTTGCCTACCTACTGTAAAGTATTGCCTATTATATTTGAATTGTATATAAACTAATATGGCTGTATGGACTTCCGAAGCCAAATAAAAGAAGAAAAAAAGGGACACTTACATAAATAGGTAAATAGGTAAAACCCCCAAAGACGGACAGGTACCCAATGGCGGACAGGCGCCTCGATTTTATTGAATAACAAGACTTCTATCTTTCCTATGCGATTTTTGTTTGTTATGAGCCAACTACAGTATATTTCCAACATGTGATCGGAAGGCCAGCCGGTAATAAGCCGAACAAAAGCGTCAGGTTACTCGGTGAAGTGAACAGGTGATTTTATAGTTCGTCAGGCGACTGTTCTTAGCAGTTCGAGTAAGGAAGATGCCTTCAAGATTAAGGTATGTTCATGTTATTTTTCATTACCTTTCGTAACAGTGGTGTTCATTGTATTCTTAAACATTTGTACAACAAGTTTATAGTGCAATTTTTCAAGAAATGACATGTTATTGCGGAAATAAAAGGGTGTCCGCTATTGGGTTAATGAATTAGCAGTATACACCAATCCCGGACACCCCTGTCTACCTTTGGATCAAATATGATTTTTTTGTTAGGAAGATTTTTTCAAGTAAATCACCTCATTTTGGGGTGCAGAAAAGGGAGGAATTCGTTTCAATAAGTTATATTATGTCAGTCCAAAGTCGGACAGGGGTGTCCGGGACTGGAGTTTATGGATGACCGCCATTGGAGAGGGGTGTCCGGGATTGATTCGGTTGATGTTCACGATTGGTCTCTTGAAAAAAAAAGAGCCAAAGAGTGCGTGTTTTCGCTCGTGTTGGGCAAGTTTCTCTAATATGGGGCTTGCCAACCTAATTTAAAATCGGAATGTGTCATTATTCAATTGGGGCATTATTGTGGTCTAATTGTTACTATAAGTACATACTTAGGAGCATTACGATAAGTAAAATTTTCAGCATTATGATAGCACAATTTTCCCATCGATTAGCAGCATTTTCTAATGTCATTTCAGAAAGAAAACCAATGTTAAGAAACATAAGAAGGGTCCTACAAAACCCACACCATCACCCCCTTACACCGAGGAACAGATGAGAACAGCTGTACAACAGGTGTTGGAGGGAAAGCCTGTGGCTGCTGCTGCTCGCGATAACCATGTCCCTCGAACTTCGCTGCTTTATAAAGCTAAAGGGCTCCGACCCTTGGAAAGGAAGATGGGACCCAAAACCATTTTAACATTTCAAGAGGAAAAGTTTATTGAAAACTGGATCGTTTCAATCTCAAAAGCAGGATTTCCAATCACGAAAGTGGAACTATTGGATAGTGTTCAACGTATTTTAGGCGAACTCCAGAGAGAGAATCCTTTTATACAGAACCGGCCGGGTAGAAAATGGCTGGAGTGTTTCTTAAAACGTCATCCATCAGTTACACTGAGAACTCCGCAAAACCTTACTAATTCTAGAGCTTCAATTAAGCCTGAACAAATCCTCGAGTGGTCAAGTGCTGTTTACAATTACCTAGTAGAGAATGATTACGCGCAAATACTGCATAATCCTATGCGAGTTTTTAATGCCGATGAGAGTGCCTTCTTCTTGTGCCCTAAGGGTGAGAAGGTTTTGGCCCAAAAAGGGAATAAGACCGTTTACCAATACGTAAATAATGATGAAAAAGAGTGTATTACTGTGCTAGTCACAGCAAACGCTGCCGGCCAATTTGCTCCTCCACTGTTGGTGTTTAAATACGAAAGGATTCCTCGCGAAATACTGGACGGAGTAGACCCTTCATACGGAATCGGGAAATCGGAGTCGGGTTGGATGACAGGTGCTACTTTTTACGAATTCATCACCAACGTCTTCCACCCTTGGCTAGAAAAAGAAGCTATTCAACGTCCAATTATTCTCTTCATAGACGGGCACGTGTCACATATGACTCTCCATACTAGTGACTTTTGTAGTGAGCATGGCATAATTCTCATCGCTCTGCTTCCAAACGCCACACATCTCCTCCAACCCATGGACGTTGCAGTTTTCAGATCCCTCAAGGGGAGATGGAGCAAACGAGTCCACAAATGGAGAAGTGAAACCATGGAATCAAGACCTGTACTTAAGAAAAAAGATTTTGCTCCTTTGTTCAAAGACGTGTTGAAGGAACTAGATCCATCCATTGTGGCGAATGGCTTCAAAACATGTGGACTTGTGCCATGGGATCCCAACTTGGTTGTTAGAAAGTTACAGGGAGAAACAATAAATAACAGGGATGAAAACGTGTCACTCCATCAAGCCATCTGCAACCTGGCCACAATAGAAACTTTGATGGGAAAAGAAAAGGTAGAACAATTTAAATTTTCACAGGTTGCAGTACGTGATGAGTCCTTGTTTTTATTGTGGAAAGAGGTCAGATTGAAGGCTAGGGTAGAAGTTCCCGATGGCAGAGAGCTGGATCCTGAGTCGAACTCAGCATTCGATCTCAATACTTCAAAATCTGTTGACGTTTCTAGCAGCTCAGCGTCCAAAGAAACTGTTACGAGTAACTGCGTCAATCTACCCAGCACCTCAGCAACCATCAATACAGTTACAACACTTAACAAGGCTGTTCCTGATGTACCCAGCCCTTCAAATTCTATTGACGTTTCTAGCAGCTCAGCACATAAAGAAACTGTTACGAGTAACTGCGTCAATCTACCCAGCACCTCAGCAACCATCAATACAGTTACAACACCTAACAAGGCTGCTCCTGAAGTACCCAGCCCATTCAAACGGGCGTTTTTGTGGCCTGGCCCTCAGCCTTCGAAAAAGAGAGGAAGGCGACAAGTACTGCCTAGTGTCGTTACTTCGCAAACATGGCGAGAGTATAATACGAACAAAACAGTTAAGAAGTTAGTAGAACAGGAAGCGAAAGCAAGAAGAGCGGATGAGAGAAAAAAGAAAAAGGATGAACGAGAGCAAATGAAACGGAAAAAGTCAGAAGAAAAAGCATCAATGAAAAAGAAAAAGACAACGCAGAAGAAAAGAAAAAATAAGAGAAGCGTTTCATCTTCTTCTTCTGAAGAAGAATGGGTACCTTCAGATGTTTCCATTGCAGACCAAGAAGGAGTCGGAGGATCCCCTGGATCGAATTTTAATAATGAGGAAGATATTTTACAAAGCAGTGAACCAGGAAATGGAATAGACGAACGAAATGATATGTTGATGGATCCTCATCAAACTGGTCACTTGAAAAATTTGGAATCATACAGGTCTACTGAAATTACTATTGATGAAACGTTCAATTTGGATGGCCTTGATATAATGACTGATGAAGGGTTATTGCTTGATGATTTGCAAACAGAGGATGTCTTACAAGAGAGTGATGGCCTTGGAAGTGGACATGTTGAAGTCGTGCAGCTCATTCAAATCAATGAAACGAGAGAGCAAGAAGTAAGAGAAGATCCTTCTGAAAACCAACAGTATCCTGACAGGTACCTCTGCCTAACTACTTTTCAAAAATAATTATGAAACTCCTCATGCCCCACCTTAGACTTATCGCTCTGTGAATAAGTAAATGTTTTTGATTAGGAAGGAAGTGTTGAAACTATTACCGATTTTTTTGTACTTATATTTAGGGCTCTCTCATATCCATGCACTAATTTTTACAGGCAACGCGAAAAGGAAAAGGATGAAGGTGAAGTCATCGAAGCAAAGAGAGATGAAAGAAGAAAAACCCAGCTCACACCTGAGGCTTCAAATAAAGAAAATCAGATTAAAGCACCGAAAAGTGAAGACTGCTCAGCCCCCGACTTCCCAGAGAGAGGCGGTCACCGATATACTCAGTAATTTTATCATGATACTAATAACTAGGTTACCTAATATATATTAAGTAATAATATTAATTTGATGGCTGAAGTTGCTTTTAATCTATGCTAGGTCACTCAATACTATATAATATGTTACTGACTGTGGAGTTAGAGTTACTTCGTCGATTGAAGGAGTATTTTTGATGAGTACCTAGCATTATAGAAATTTTCCTTAAATCAGTTGTTTTTAAGTGCTATTTTACCTATGTGCTTACATATATGTACCTAATTATTGTCTTTATTTAGGCAACAAGCGAAGGAAGGTTCATTCATAATAGCAGTAATGAAGAAGAAGAAAATGGTGTGTCAAATTTTAAGCTTTGAAAAGGACTGTACAACCGTGCAAACATTTATTCCTGCATCAAGGATAGGAAATGTTTTCAAAATAACAAAAAATATTAATGCAATTGCTAAGGACCAAATAGTAGATATCCTACCTCAGCCATTTTACTTGGGCACTGGTTGTACGAACCAAATTCAATTTCTAGATGCCCCTTTACTTTCATAATTTTTAGATAGGTCTTTTTATTAATCTTTATGACGAATGTGCTTTAATAAATACAAGTTTTAACTAATTCCCAGTTGATTTAAATTTAGGTATGTATCCATACTTATTCATTTATATTACAAACATTTTGAACTAAGCTGTGATATGAAATCTCGTAAAATTGTGAAAGATGACATGTTTTGTTACTAAAATGTGAGTACCTACTTGAAATACCCATCAGCCCCTTGTAAAGTGCTTATTTTCATTCTTCTAGAAGTGAAATAAGTATTAGTTAAGTAATACTTGCACCTGTCCGCCTTAGGATTTCAAACGTCCGCATTAGGAGCTCAATGATTTTTGTCATGTCCGCCATTGATGCATATATCTCTTATCGAAAATTCTCAATAATTCGATATTTTAATCATGTTTAATCAATTTCCAGCAATTAAGGGGGAAAGATAAATAATTTGTGGTCCCAATCACGCCCTCAGAATTTGATAATTGAACAAACATAATAATATACGGAAGAACGAAGTTGGAATTTAGGCTTAGCGTGTCCGCCATTGGGGGTTTTACTTACTGTAAAGTATTGCCTATTATATTTGAATTGTATATAAACTAATATGGCTGTATGGACTTCCGAAGCCAAATAAAAGAAGAAAAAAAGGGACACTTACATAAATATCTACATTGTAGGTAAGTATTTTCTTCATGCTAGCGCCGCTTGGAGTCTACGAGCATTTTGAGGACTAATCCCCCCCCCCCCCTTCACAAGGGTCTCAAATAAAGCAGAGGATTCGTCACTCTCCATTTCCGATTGGTTCGTAAAAAAATTGAGTAACGCGGATTTCGCGTTTGCGCATGCGCACTGGCTATAACAATGATCCGATCTTCTGAAATTCACAGGAGACCATCTAAGGCCCAACCCGCATAATTCCTTAAAATATCAGCAAAATCAGAGTTGAATTGAGGAAATTACCTACGCGTGAGGCAAGAATTTGCGGACATACAGACAGGCACCGAAGCAAATTTATTCAAAAAGCTCTATAATGCAAAAAGCAAGGGAATTTTGATTCTGAATACAAAAAAAACTTTTTCCTTCTAGAAGCAAAACAAAGCTTCCGCCAAATACTTAGATATAACCCATTTTCCCAATGACCTGTTACAGAATTCCACGCATTTACTATAACAGGTACTTTCCGACATACTTATATTTTGTTAAAACAATAGGAAAGTCAAGTTCCAGCCCCCTGTTTAATCGAGAGTCGATTTACCCTAATTGGTCACTAAGCTACTCGGCGGAATGAACAAATTAGTGAGCGCGAACAGTCACGCACAAATTAACGAGGAAATAGTCAAATAAGCAAAGTGTCGGGTTAAGAGCTCATTAGACACCTAACACTTCAATAAAGTAATAATTGGGTGAGAAGAAGTTTACTGTAATGAGCTACGCCTGCAAATGCGTCACTTTAAAGATAGGGAATTTGCGTTACTTCAAGTCGAATAGATAAGCCGGATTTTGAACAGCTGTGATTAGCATCCGCTCTGCTCGCTCTCGTACGTCATACATATTTCGTTTGCGATGCGATATGCGATAGGTATCAAGGGAAATGGTTGATATTTATGCAGTTTCCATATTGGAGGAAATTTAGGGGAAAACGGCCTTTTGACGAGAGGGCGAAAAAAGGAGATTTAAAAAGACTACCCTCAACCCAAATTTTCAGCCTCGAAAGCTTTTTGCGTGATATTTTCCCTGCTAGCTCCTCTCCCCCTGGTATTTTTACCACACTACACCTACTACGATAATCATCTACATAATCAAATTCCGCATCTATCACCTGTTTTTGGACGGGAGTTAGGAAAATGTCAGTTACCCTAATAAGTATATTGCTTCGGAGAAGGACCCAGCTAAAAATATTATATTATCTTCCTTCGACGTTTTTAGCCTACAGCTAAAAAGGACTGTTTTGATTTTCCGAAAGCACTCATAACACATCTTAGTAATTAACGTTCATCGAATTTCCTGCGAATGAGTTAGGCCTATTTATTATAGTTTGACTCTATTGATTAGTATCGTAACACTCGAGTGCTGCAGCTCGCTACGCCGCACGGGAGGATGATGTAAGTAGTCACTAGTCACTGAAATGGTAAGAATGCGAAATAACAATTTTTATCCAAGGCACTCTTGATAGTTCAAGTAGACAATTGACGTTAACATTCGAGAAGGAGGTGGTATGCAGTACATATTTTAATAAAGACCAATTAACCTCAGACGAACCTTCTCCTAATAGAAAAATGTTTTCAGCCGAATATTTTGGAGACATTTCGCTATAACTACGCATTACGCTATAATTTAAGAATAACTACATTCAGTAGGGAGGAGGTAGAGGCATAAAGTATGGAGTACACAGGTAGAAATATAACGGATGGCACACTAGGTAAGTACTTACGTAAGTCCTTTTAAGGATGACATCGGGGATTATTGGAGTAAATAAAAAGTTCCAGTCAAGCAGCATGATCATATGAGCGAATTTTCAAAGGATTCTATTGAATACTGGCCCTCATCATGTTTTGATGGTACCTAGTCACAATCTGTATGCAATTTATCATTTTTTATGCAACATATTACTGTATTTCATACTTTCCGATAGAACGATTAGCATTGACGAATTGATTGTTTCGTTGTCCTTCCTATAATTTTTGTTATACCATTACGAAAACTAAGATGGATTTGGTCGCTGGAAGTGGTTTTCATTCGGTTCTTCAGTAAGTTATTCTTATAACTAATTCGGACATGAGAGACGTCGCAAAAAAAAATTACAAAATAATTTGTCTGAGAATGTTCATTTGAAAAAAAAAGAAAAAAAAGACGAGTTGAACAGGTAAAAAAAACCAATTTAAATAAAATTAATTGGATTGATTTGATTTTTCTATTTTAAACCATCATTTTTATCAAATCTAGACGCTGGGATCTTGTACACGGGTTAGATATACAACGCACAAGTACAGGAATTTGTCTAGAACATATCGATATCTATTAAATTGTGCCATATTATGGCATCAGATTGGGAGACCATACGTAAAACGGAAGAGGCCCAGTGCTTTATGGTGATATAAGGAAAGTAAACAGTTGAGAATCACGGCTCCAGATGGATTGTGGACGGTGGAGAGGAGAGGGAGGAAACATGAGTGAAATTTTCGGCTAAGATATAGTGGAATCGAGTGAATCTGCTACTTACATTCCGAATACAGCAATAAGGCACTTCATGTTCGACTAAAATTTACCTGGAACAAAAAAGCAATAATTGCGTTAATGACCATTTCGTATAGAAGGAATAAATGGGGTATGCGCATGGGTCATAAAAGCGGTTTATATTATTTTTAAATCAAGGTAAATTCCATTTTGATAACTTTGACACCAACCGCACTGTCCTACGATTAGTAGTTCTTTTTCTATGGTTTTTCTACGTTTGCAGAGGTTCGTACATCACAGTGGCAGCCCAGGCGAGAGGGGTGCAATGACGAAGAACCTCTGGTATCTTTGAAAAATCATAGAAAAAGTACTACTTATCGTAGGACAGTGTGGTTGGTGTCAAAATTATCAGGAGGGGATCTACTTTCATTTAAATGAATAAATAAATACGTGCGCAGACCCCATTGCAAGAACTAAGTATACAAGTTCCTCGTACAAAAGGTTCTTTGAGTAATATAGTTCGCACACTAGATTTACTTACTTATATAACACTATGTAGGTACACCCAAACTACACATAAATGTGCGTATGAAAATCATGCAGAGTTATAATAATACACAACACGGGATCGATAAAACCTAATACCAAATGCTTACACTTTCAACCTAATTATTACTTTCGATCAGATCTCATAGAAAAACGCTGCAAATTATTATAAGGTAAATACCCGTTTTATTATTTACCTGAATGGATGTTCCTTCTGCTTAATCACTGTTTTCTATGGTCAATATCTACCCTCGTCCTTCTCCCAGGAAAGCACTAAATCAACTTTCGAGTACTGGAGCCAGCTCATAAATATGGGGTGGATTCAAAAATTCTATCAATAATATTATTTTTTGTTATTCATGAACGTTTGTTCCGTATAAACGCTGCAAGAACCAACAAAATCCAAAATGACCATGAAACAACCATGACATGATGGTTGTTCTTTAGATTAAATAAGCATGTAAGCACCAACTCGATTTCATACAGCCATGCGTGATTATAATCACGTGTTCCCTAGCAATGATATCTGGGCTGGATGGGCTGGACCTACCGTTTCATTCACGATCATGTTGACGAAGCTTTTCCGTGCGAACTCCACGGCCTTACTGTGAACGAACGGATGAACGTACAATGCGTCCTAGAAATTTCAACCCCCATTTTTACCTCCTTAGAGATGACTGACAGACTACCACCGGCTTCGCGGACAAACTAGACTCAAAATAATGGGACTTGCAAAACCAAATTCACGGTAACTAAGAGTTAAACAAAGTATGGCATATTATAGCGGACGGATAGAAACTTTTTAATTCCATTTTCGGATTCTACGTACCTTGAAGGAGGAGGGGGAGGGGTTACATTTTTTTTCATCATGCTCAATTCCAAAGGTTCACTATTGCAAGTAATAAACCAAAATGGACGTTCGAAAGCCAAATGAAAAACTCCGATAATGCGTGAAACAAATTTATAAACCTATTTTGACTTTTCAAGCAAAAATCCAGTCCCGATTTTTTATTGGCACACAATCAACATCCAGTCAGTTTCTTCGACGGTTACAGACTAACTAAACAGTCGAGAGTGAACAGCTGAACACTCCACCGGCTCCACAGAGCGAAGAAGGTGCGTACAGCATTTCCCGAATTAATCAGCGAATTTATCTCACTGCATTAGCAAAGACACATTTTCAACTTCCTAGAGACGAAAAAAAGAGGTGAAAAACGGGATTATCTCACTCGGACCCCATATTTCCTCTTCTCTCTTTTCGCAAGCTGTTAATTCAAAGTGAAGGATAAATTGCTCGCCCCCTGCTCGAACATTCGTCATAGCTTACGGAAGATTTGAACTATCACCTTTTTCACGGTTCGGAAGTTTTCTTTTACGTCTCACCATCAATTTCTCTGACACTTCCAGACTGTTTCTTTAAGGGAAATGTTTATTCCCAAGTCTTCTTAAGGTTTTATTTTTCTTGTTACTCTCATATCTCGACGCGAATTTCATTCTCTTCCGTTCGTTTTCCACTCTTTACTCATGTCACTGAATGGGCATACAAAAATAAAAGAAAAACAAAAAATAATGAAAGCACGCAAGTAAGATTTCTGCAAACTTCGAGGTTCTCAGGAAATGTCGCACTGATCACAAACATACTTTCTGGGCCAAAAACACAGAGAAACAAATTTCGAAATAAACTCTTGAGGAAAATGACAGGAAATAACAATCGAGGCAAATCAGACAAAAATCAGCCTCTAATTTCCATTTTAATCAATTTCAACTGTTTCTTGAAAATCCGACAAAAATTGCAGTAAACCTTTCAGCTAACCTCAGTAGTGCCATACGTCAACCTATGAAATGATAGAATTTCACCATTGGTGAGGTCTAATTTCCATTAGATACCATCGAATTAGGTAGGTTTACACGTAAAATTTTCGCATGAAAAGTGAAGAATTTTTTCTCGAAACTTCGGAAATTCATTTAAAAACGCAAAAAAAAAACTGAAGAATTTGTTTCTCGAAACTTCGGAAATTAATTTAAAAACGCAAAAAAAACAACTGAACTCAATTTGCTTATTCGATGCACAATCTGTCTACAACGCTAATATCGAGGTTTTTTCGATTTGAACGTCTCTAAGTGTTTTTTGAAAGAAAACACTAGAAAATACACTGCCAAGGTGATGGCACAGGAGCTTCCTCGTCACAATCAGAGTGACCCATTATAAAATAGAACAGACTCGGAAGCAAAATAACATAACATTACATTACATTACATTACATTACATAACGTGAAATATACATATTACATAACATTACATTACATAACATAAAATTACATAACATTACATGAAATATACATATTACATAACATTACGTCCATAATACATTACGTCCATTATACATAATTGCGAAAGTTATGCGTGTTTGAAGAATTTCACGTTACCGCATGCGCAGGGCGAACCGCTGGCTCTATCATGTTGAAATTTATATGGGACCCCATTGGGCCCTACCCGCTTAATCCCTGAGAATTACATTGAAATTGGGTGAAATCTTTGGTTACTACGGCTGTAACAAGGAAATTGAATCTATTTCACGCCAGCGCATGCGCAGAGCGCACCGAGGGTCCGATCATGCTGAAATTCATACTGGAATTCACTAGGCCTTGTCCAAACAACCCTTGAAAATTTGAGCGAAATTGAATCAAAATTGTGAAAGTTATGCGTGTTTCTTGAATTTAACGTTAGCGCATGCGCAGGGCGTACCGCTGGATCAATCATGTTGAAATTTGTATGGGACCTCAAGGGGCCTTATCCGCACCATCCCTCAAAATTTGAGCTGAATCAATTCAAAATCGTGGAAGTTATGGCTGTAACAAGGAAATGCGGACAGACAGACTCACAGACTCACAGACCCACAGACCGACAGACACGGAACCAAATTTGTTCAGTAGGCTTTGAAACGCAAAATGCAAGTGGAAATTTTGATTTCTGAAGACAAAAATTTTTTGGCTCACGAAAGTGAACACAAGGCTTCCGCTGCTTCGCAGACTCGGAAGCAAAAACTAGGTTTTTTGCCTATGAAATCGACCTAGAACTACTCTACTGGGAGACCCACACGAAATTACAATATATAAGTATATTATATTTGTTATTAACCACGGAATTTCAATAAGACCTTAACTGTTCGGATAACTAAGGACCAACCCATAAACAGGACCCGAATCGGTGCAGTACAGTAGGTAGGTACCTATAGAAAGCACTGGAAGTTCAGTGGGAAATTTCTCGCTGATCGCGAGTTCACAGATCCCTGAATAGACCCAGCATATTTTCAAACTAATTCAGCCACTTTTTCAACATTCCTAAAATTGCACAGGGACATGTTCCACTCATTCATTATAAAAAACGCTGCAAATCCCTGCACAACGGTTTATTATTTTGTACAGAATACCCTTCTTTTACAGATCACAACTCTCTGTAAAGATAACCCGACTATATAATATGTACTAGTCTATACATATTATGTAGATCGCAGACCCTCCGTAGGTTAGTACCTAACCCCGTATTCGTTACTAGGTACCTACCTAAATCACGAGTTAAATGATGCTAAAATAATTCTTTCGATGACAAGCAGTAACTATAATGGCAAAAAGAAACGCAAATAATGAAGTTCTGAAGGAAAATTGTTGATATGGAGTGCAATAGATGCCCCTTCTGCTCAGATCACTGTTTTCTGTGGTCAGTACCTACCCTCTGGTCAAGTATAATGAACCGTTGTGTAATAACTTGCCCATCAATAATACTTCAACGGTTGGAAAAGTACCGATCAACAAAATCCAGCCCCTTCTTGGTAAATGAACCGTTGTGTAATAATTTACCGTTATATAATAATTTACCGTTATGTAATAATTTGCCGTTGTGTAACAATTTACCGTTGTGTAATAATTTACCCATTAATAATACTTCAGTTTGTTCAAGTTTCACAAGTACCTACCAACAAAATCCAATAGTCCATCGCTTATCAAATGAAATAATATCGCAGAACAACTAACTCGACTTCATATAGCCATCCTTGATTATAATCAGGTGCTCCTTAGTGATGAAATCCCGGCCGGATTTATACCGTTTGATTGGCTTTTTGGTGCACACGAACGGCTGGACGTACAGTGCTCCGGGTGGTCTCAAAAAATTGTTTAGCTCAAGACAAATTTAATATCGTAAAAAAACCATACCCTTCAATCGAAAGTTTTCGAGGTACGGCGTTCTGAAAATTTCAACCACTATTTTGAACCCCTTAGAGATGACTGACAGTAACGCCGAGCTTCGAGGACTAACTAGACCCCGAACGGAACCTATAACCCGAATTTCATCAATTTTTATTCATGGTAACTAAGAAAAGTGGCCCGTACGGCGTACGGCGTACAGACAGAAATAATTGTTTTATTGCATTTTCGGATTCTACATAGGTACCTTGAAACGTGAATCATCAAATTTTGAGGGGGTTTAGAATTTTTTTTTCTTGCTCGATTCCAATCAATGGTTCATTACCTATTGAAAATAATAAACCAATACTTGACAGGTATGACCCCCTTGTTGGTTAACTGCTAGGTGAGTTAAGTACGAACTGGAACTACTCATGACGATGGACTGTGAAGAATACTATTATATCATCAAATTATAATGGGTAAACCATTATCATTACCGAAACTTAACCGATACCTACAATGACAGTGTTTTGTACCGCAACTAAAAGCAACCCTAACCTAACGTTGCCTTGAAGATATCTGATGTTGAGTTCATGGAGGGAACGTGAAAACTTGAACGAAAACATCTAAAAACATTGGAAGGATTGAAAATTACTCACTTGAGATCCAGGAAATCCAAAAACCGGCGAATTGGTAAACACAACTTGCCATAAAACAAAACCAGTCGTATATACAGCACCCAGCTGGGAGACAGCTGATTAAGAAAATATCGTTATCAACGAAGGAGCAGTAACACCAACGGAACCACAAGAAAACTCAATTGACAGCGACCAGTTCCGTGCACAAGCCACTAAAGGGCAACAGAGTAATGACTCGTAATAAAAAGTGAGTAACAGGAGTTGAATTTCTGTTAGCAGGAAGCCCTGGGGACTGGGGAAACCATCGATTAAAACTCGCTGGCGATTGCAGCGCATTCTGTCGTGCACAGGAACAAAGACATAAGGCGAGGCGGGTGATTCAAAGACAGAGCGGGCGGGCGGCCGTGGTTGTAACATCAATTTTCTGTTGACGTATTCCAAAAAGAGATGTAAAATACACCGGTATTTATTTCTCGGGGTGAATACCCCATATCTGTATTCAGTCGGGCTTTAATTCCTCAAAGATTCAGAAAGAAAAAACACTTAGTTGACACCTACAAATCACCCCTCAAATCACTTCGACGGTTTTTGCATTCAAAATCCTTCTCAGAATAAAGAAAAGCCTGAAATGGGTACATGAACATTTGCACATATTACTTACACCTCCCTACAGCTCCTAACCGTAAAAAATTTTTGCACCCACTTTTCACCCATAACTCTCCTGGATGTTTTCCGATTCGGCTGCCGAGATAGGGGACACAACTAGGACCCAAATGGAGACTGTGTGCGAAAGAATGATTTTTTTTTTTTGTAGACCGAAAATTAAGGTAGATATTGATGACACGGCGGACGGACATCGCATTTTTGGCATCACACACCTTGAACACACCTCGAAAGTAGGTAAAAGAAAACATTTTGAGGGGTGTTCCAAAACGAATTTCCGACCCGAATAGGTGCATAGGTGTAAATATTATCCAGAGAATAATAAACAAAAATGACAGTCGCAAAGTGAAGAAGTTCCGGAAGTAGAAGACTATAAGCAAACTATAATTCATATTCCATTTCTTTTTCTCCGAGTCAACTTGTTTGTTCCTTTCTGTTGGATAAGAATAAGAATAAGAATATTTATTTGTACATTAGGCCTTTAGGCCCTTAATTGTACATTATTTACAAAATCGAGTGGTGATTAGAAGAAAACAGTTAAAAAATACAAAACTTAGAATACTAAAAAGACAAAAAAAGTATATATATGTATATATATAATAGGTATAAGTAATTAGAAAGAAACAAAAAGCCGAACGCAGTAGAAAAGAAAAGAAATTATAGGTATCTTATTATATTATAAATTCGAATCTCTGTGTGTCTGTCTGTCTGTCTATGCACGGCCAAACGGCTCGACGGATATCGACCAAATTTGGCACGAAGGCTCCCAAGTTGTGCAACGTCGCATTTTTAATTCCCTCACCATAGCGGAACTATGGTCGACCATGGTCAACTTCGTTAATTGAAATGGTAACCCCTATTTTTTATCGCGTATTCGTAATCTACGTGAAATTCTATCTACGATCGACCCTTCGGACTACCCCCGCGGTCGACCATAGCGCATCCATGGGCCCCTCCATGGTCGAATCCCGAATTGCTCAACGGATATCGACCAAATTTGGCACCAATATCCGGTAGGCTCCCAAGTTGAACGTAGGCGCATTTTTAATTCCCTCACCATAGCGGAAATATGGTCGACCATGGTCAACTCCTGAATGGCTTGACGGATTTTGATAAAATTGGGCACAAATACCCGGTAGGCTATGGGATTTTTCCGTCGTTTGTTGGTTCCACGATACTGCGTACAGCGAATCTCGGATAGCGAGCGAAGCGAGCGGTCAGGCTAGTATATTATAAATATTATATCTGTTGTTCTAGGTAAGTTGAGTACCTTTCTTTTAAATAAAGCATTATTCAGGAGGAGTTTGTTTTCATTACTATACCTACTCGTAGTATAATAGTACAATAACTAAACCATTCATTCAAGGAGCTAAAAGAACGCAGTGGTTCTGAGATATGAGAGGGGCCTCACCCAAGAAGCTATTACAGCGTTGCCAAATCTTGCGCCGCGGCCTTCTCTAAAGCCCGCCGCTCCAAATGCCTATAGACAAAACGTCTGTTATAATTTTGCTTTCTCACTACCGAAGGTAGCCTTATATTATATTCGTGCACAAAGTTGGAAAAAGAAGTCCTCCAAGGTCAAAATTTCCGCGCTTTTTCCATTTCAAAGCTTTCTTAACAATTCTGGTTCCGTGTCAGTAAGTCTTTGATCAATAACCTTGTCCCGGCCAAAACTATTAGGAATTATTACGTTCCCGGTTCAACCTCCCATGTCTTTATCTTCTAGGTAGTTACCATAGGGATGACAGATGGCCAAAATCTTTGGCGGAAACGTAGCCCAATAAATTACATGAACAGAATGCAGGTACATACCCTCATTTCATCAATTTTTGTATTCACTCGACCATATCCTTACTGATTGCTGTAGTTCCTAATATCCTAGTTAAATTCTTACTTATCTAACGTAGGTGGGCATGTAACTAAATGTAGGTAGATAACTTCTGAAGCTTGTATTAATTTTTGCGCTCCAAAACGAAAGCGTTCTAATTATTTTGAAATAGCTACCTACTTGGATGTTCTGATTGTTTGAACGAGAACGATACTTGGAGATAATTAACATAGTAAAAATGTTGGAAAGAAAGAGGAGAGAGGTGGTAGAATCACAAAAATTGAATTAAAAAAAATCCGTCGTCCGCCTTCGCCGGTTGTTTTGTCACGGTGTACTAAAATTAATCAATTCCGGTGTGAAGATCCCATTGGGGACCTCCTAGCACAATGATTGTAAATAACGGATATCCTAATTACCTTAATGGGAATTGTGCACAACGTAATTGTCTAATTTCACACGCATTCGAATACAAAACGGAAATTCGAGTAAACGAACGAGGCGCAACTTGCTGATGACGTTTACGTGTCAAACTAAATTTGCGTCGATGGTGAGTGGTGGCGGAGGGGATGAGTGTTGAGTCAACCTCTCTCCTTCATTTGCCTTCATTTCCATATTAACTTTAAAGTGGCAGAAAAGAATGGGAGGAAAAGCACCTCTCCAACTGATGAAGTGCGCGATGGATGTCCCCACTCCTCCCTCCCACCACTTAAGAGTAGTATGATGAGGAAAATGGAGGGGGAATTGAATCTGTTTTAAACTGCTACTGTTTCCCCCCTCTCTCTCACTCTCTCTCTCTCTCTCACTCTCTCTCTCTCTCTCTCTCTCTCTCTCTCTCTCTCTCTCTCTCTCTCTCTCTCTCTCTCCCCTCCCCCCCTCCCCTAAACAACACGCTAAGGGCGTCTCTGCCGTTTAAAATCCCCTTCCCTCTCAACCCCTTCAACTCCGTATTTTCCATCACACGGCTTTTCCCTGCGAATAAATTCTATATGCTGTTCATACGTAGAAATCGCTTCTTAGAAAAAAAAAAAAAGATCGCTCTTTGAAAGAGACTGTGTTGTGACCCCCCCCCCCCCCCACCATACACACACACACACACACAAAATAAATATTTTTCCTCTACAATCTTCTGAGGATCAGAAGAACCTAATAGCATCACTGGACCAGCTCCCCACATTACTTTTATTAATATTATAGTCACTCATATTAATTTAACAGCGGTTTTTACAGCCGTTTATATGATATTCGGTCACAAAAAAACCCGCGTATCTCTACATAAAAAGAAAAGAGAAAAAACGAAAAAATAAATAAATAAATAAAAGAACGGATAGTGTGTAAATGGAAAACATGGACTAATAAATATAGTAGGAACGGCTTAAAGATTAGTAAAAAACGCTGCAAAGTCCTTATCACATGGGTTTATTATTCTATTGGACATACCTACAGAGATTTTGGCTGTTTATTTATTGTTTCATTCATATAAAATAATTGAAATAGCTATCTCTGGTGGTTTCCACCAATTTTGGCCACCAAAACACGAATAAGGTACGCTCCTATTTTTTTTTTAAATATAAATTATCTCTGATCGTTGATAGTACCATTTAATCGTCTTGATCCACCTGTTGACGCTTTTTCCAGTGTTATTCTACAAATTGATGGTGGTTTCAGACGATTTCCCAGGTTTTTGACTCATAAAAAATCAATTTCGGGAGCTGAACATCTGGTAGAACCTCAATTTTCTATTCGTTAGTCAAAACCGACTTCATATTCGGTCTTCTCGTCCCCAAAAACATGAAAAACGATACCTTAAAAGCTCATGTTACCAACATGTCGCTAAAACGCAAAAAGTACCTATTATTACACACATTTTCACTCATAACACCACTGGGTATATTCCGATCGGGCTGAAAAGTTTCGGGACACAACTAGGGCCCAAATGGAGCATGTGTGCGAAAGAACGATTTTTTTAGTCCGAAAATGAAGCCTGTACACGTGATACGGCGGACGGCGGACGGCGTACGGCGGATGGACATTGCAGTTTTGGAATCTACGCACCTTGAAACGGAAAAGAAAAAAGTTTGAGGGGGTGTTACAAAAATTTTTTTCTGACCGAATACATAGGTGTATTATTCACAGAATAATAAACCAAAATTCGAATCTTGCTTCCCTTCACAATATTATTATTCTGTTGGACATACCTACAGAAATGCTGGCTGTTCATTTATTGTTACTTTCATGTAAAACAGTTGAAATAGCTATTTCTGGTGGTTTCCACCAATTTTGGCCCCTAAAACTTGAAATAGGTACGCTCCTTTTTGTTTTTTTCAAATTATCGTTGATCATTGGTAGTGCCATTTAATCGTCTTGATCCAAGTGTTGGAACTTTTCCTAGTGCTATTCTACAAATTGATGGTGATTTCAGACGATTTCGCAGGTTTTTGCCTCATAAAAAAATCAAATTTGGGAGCTGAACATCTGGTACAACCTCAATTTTCCACTCCTTGGTCAAAATCGACTTCATATTTGGTCTTCTCGTCCACAAAAACATGGAAAACGATATCTCAGAAGCTTATGTTACTAACTTGTTGCTAAAACGCAAAAAGTACCTATTTTTATACACATTTTCACTCATAACACCCCTGGGTATATTCCGATCCGGCTGAAAAGTTTCGGGACACAACAAGGGCCCAAATGGAGCATGTGTGCGAAAGAAAGACTTTTTTAGACCGAAAATGAAGCCTGTACACGTGATACGGCGGACGGCGTACGGCGGACTGCGGACGGTGGACGGCGGACGGCGGACGGCGTACGGCGGACGGACATTGCATTTTTGGAATCTACGCACCTTGAAACGGAAAAGAAAAAATTTTGAGGGGGTGTTACAAAAATGTTTTGCTGACCGAATACATAGGTGTATTATTCACAGAATAATAAACCAAAATTCGAATCTTGCTTCCCTTTACAATACAATGCATTAATAATCGAGAATTTAGAAGAGTCAAAATATAGAGAATAAACAAAAATTAAATGAGGTAAAAGGCCTTATTTGAAAAATACAGCTAGGAGCTCCTAGTAAAGACCTTTCGTTATATATTTATCGATGGGAAGCTGAGACCGAATCTAGCGTTGGAAGTACCAACTTGTGTCACTAGTGTTTTAACAATGTTTCACAATCGCTTTTTGCACATTTGTAATTCCAATAATAATTGCAATTATTTTCGCATATTTTCATCAAAATTTTCAGCAAGTTCGACGAATTGAGAATATGTATGCTCAAGGAACAGGGAGGAGTAATTTAAGCCCACAGATGAAAATCCGTTGTCGTCTGCTCTGACAAAGGATCCTAAAAACATTTCCCCTTAATTCTGATCACTCCTACGCATTTGAGGGTTTACAATGCCTTGGCCCAAGAGTTTTAGCCAAGAAGTCTACTTTCTGTACAAACATTTTTTGCTTTCAAGTATATAGAGATAGGTGAGTTAGTAGCAGAAGATTAATTTCAGGGACTCAGGAGAGGACCATACCTACCGACTCCGCGTTCTCCTCCAGAATTGAGACGTCCACCCGTATTTTGCGGTTTTCATTCCTTTCAAAACAAACTTCGTTCTGTATCTGTTTGTCCGCAAATCCTCGAAAAATAAATGCTATGATACATCTTGTAAATGTGTTGAAATTCGAAAGGTGCAGGCTAAATGAATTTCTTCTAAATCTGTCCGTAGGGATCCACAAGTTGTCTTCAAATCGGGTACGTAATAATGATTGATAACGGATGGATGCGGAATACGATAAGATCAGGCATCTTGAAGTTTAGGTACGGTCGCTGACTGGAACAGTAGTCGATCGGCTGGCTAGTAAACCTTCCAGTTTATTATTAGTGTACATACATACAGCAATACACTACTTGTAGGTTTATAAAACTTACTAATAATATTACAAGCATATTGAGAAATACACCACAGAAATCCAATTAATTCTCATGAGGAGGGACCCGGTAGAGTTGTTCAAAGTGATTCAAACAGAAATGTTTTGTTGATTCAACAATGTTTTGATGACATCAACTCAAGATTTTTCAATTCGAGAGTTTCATCATTCCAACGCATTTTTTAGTTGGAGACTCATTGTAACACCTTTTTAATCGCAAATGCTGTTATCTTAGTCATAATTATGTAAGTATATAAATATGTATATTTTGAATCGCGCAATTCTGTGCGTCCACATCTCGAGAGCAGTCCCAGAAAAAATTTCAGCTGTGCGTAGGAATCTTGGTAATCCCTCCCTTCATCCCTTTCTCTGACAATAATTATCAATGGCAGTTAGGTCTTTGTGATCGCCCGCCGTTTGTTCCTGGGGGGGGGGGGGTTAAACATTTCATAGTCTGGAGACCGGCGTAATGTGGTGAGGTCGACTGCGGCAAAACGTCGCCCATTTCTCGTTTCACCAGAGCGCAGTATACGCGAGTTTCGAGGACTGAAGATGCTGGCCTATAACCCTCTACCTACAGCTAGTGGCGGATCCAGGAAACGTTTCTGGCGGAGGGGCCAAAGGGAAAATAATTTACTCCCCCCCCCCCCCCCATTCCTTCATCCCATAACAAGAATCTCAAGTAAGAAACATAATGCAGTCCTACTAATGCTCATTATATTCACTGATACTGACGACGAGCAAAACCCCTCAAATTTGACCTTCAAATTTTCTCTTGGTATAAACGACCTAAAAATTGCCCTACTTATAGTTTTCTGAAATGTACGTAGGTACTTGCTAGTTCATCAAAGAACGTTGAAGCATAGCATAGAATATTATTTCGTTTAAGGAAGCATGATGATATCACCATCATCCCTTAGTACGAGTATTTATCAATCCTCACGAATATAGGGACCCATAACACTGTACACTATTCAGATAAAATTATGATTTGTTTACAAATGGTGATATTTACAACTCGGAGGCTTATTAATACCAATTTGCTATACAATCAAGCAAAGGCAGTAACGCGAACTCTCTCAATGACACAACGACCGGTAAATCAATAGGTACAACTGTCCAAGCAGAGACTTCTCATACGAAGTATCAACACAAACTAAATTCAGAAATTATAGGACAGGTATCGCCAAAAGGTCCGGATATGACGTCATCATCGTGCCAGAGAGTTTAGGCGGGAGCCATCTGGTGGACAAGGAGCGTCGTTCCCCGACACGTGCCTGTATGTCAGAAACGTTCAGAAAGCACAATTTCCATAGCTTCATACGAAAGGCGATGTCATGGTCTTCTTACTGCCTTCCTGTGCTGAAGGACTTGTGATGCCATCGTCGGTAGGACTTACTACTACTTCAGCTGTCAAAGACCGCTGTCTTCAGCTGTCGGTTACTTAGTCATTCAGCTGTCAAAGATGGGGACAAGTTGAAAGGGAAAGTTGTCACATTCAACCAAAAGTACACTTTAAATAAATGAAAAGCAAACCTTAGCGTGACAATATGCCTTCCAGGTTCAATATTCCTCTATCAACATCGAAAAGAAGAAAAACAAAATTGAAAGTTCGAAAGGTATAAAAATCACATACATATCAGGTGAAAAGACGATCTGAAAATGTGAACGCCCGTCTCTTACAAAAGTTGATAACTTATCTACATCTCGCAGATTTTCCAGTATGGCCACTGAACATTTTCCGTTTGGCGGTTTTCTAAACCATCTCCTCAGTGGCTGTGCTGCGCTCCTCCGTTCGAAATTTCTGACCATTGTGAGAACGTGAGATCCCGAGTATTAATACTAAAGAGCTATTTCCACTAGTAGTATAAGTAAATTTACCATACCTTCCGGAGGAAGGTAGCTGGTCGAGTACTGGAGGCGAGCGCTTTCGATGTACCTACGGACATCATCAGAATCAGTAAATATGCATTCTCTCGACGGCCTGATGATGATGTCCTTACATCAAAAGCGCTCGCCTACAGTACTCGACCAGCTGGTGACGACAGATTCCTCCGTAAGGTTTGCTGTGAGATTCCTAGATAGAAAAAGTAGGTACCTAGGGACCCAAGCTTTCTGGGAGATAGTGTTATACACAGCAGTTGATGAGTTTCAACAGGGGTGATTCTGTGTTCAAACTAAACGTTAGATTCGGTTCCCTTACTCCAAAATTAGTAAGAATCGGATGGTTAAGAATTTCTGAACCCCTGCTGTCTAACCTGAAAAAAGAGGTTTCAACTGTACTGTGTAGACTGAAACGTGATACTTGGATGGTATCCAACTGAAAGGAGGAAATAGCTGAGAGACCAATTTTCTTGGATCCTCCCCAGGCTAAAGCGTTGTGCCGCGGTGCCGCCTCCTTCTCACTACTCGGAGATTGAACTGAAGCTCGTGAGAGCCTGGTCGCAGGCCTCAAACGCTGTATGGGAAAGGTTGAGTCACAAGACGACAGCGAAGGGCCAGTTACCGGAGCGGCAGCATGAATTAATGAGCGAATTTAAAAAACGTGAAACGTACATACTGACTACTCAAATTCCAAAGAGCGCCGAAAAAAGGCGTGAGGTGAGTTGGAAGATGGCATTTGGGGAAAACGCGAGTCAAACTCAAATTTTGTGGGTAATAAACGGTTAAAATGAGTGACAAAACGCATGAGTGGAGGCAGTGTAGCTAATTTTACATCCTTAGTATGATTCATAATTGGGCGATTCCTACCATCGCTCGAAAATTAAGTTCATTCGATGGAAATAGCTTCAAATGAATTTTGAGGCAAAAATGGAATCAAGTGGTTAAAACAGCGCGGGGTCTCCATGACTGTACCCATCCTGGGACGCGCTTGGTTTGACGTCGAAAGTTGTCGGATAGAAATGGAATTATAGTCTGCGCATGTGCAGATCCTATTGCTCCAATCAATGTGGAATTCGTAGGGGAATCGTGGGAGGAATGGAAAGTTGCTCGGGATATCTACCACTGGGGAATGAGACGGAAGTTAGAAATGGCTTTTCACGAATTCTTGAATCACTACTTTCCAACTCGGAACAGTGGGTTTTTTAGTGGGTATGTTTTTAAGTCCTCTTGGCGATAAGATTTTCGGTGATTAGATACCCAAGCAAGGATTAGATGATCATTAATTTCATTGAAATTAGTTGAGAAGGAGGTACATAAAGTTATCTACAAATACACATTCTGATTACACATTCGTTATTCCCAATCATATTGTCTATTTTCGGGGATTTTACTTTTCCATACTTCGAAAGGACCTCATCACTCCAGTTCCTGTACCACTTGCCTGATGAAGAAAAGGTGTGGACGGTAGCCTTCAATGAAGTACCGGCCACAATCCCTCAACTTTCCCCCACAGCTAGGAAAATAATGACAGTCCTCTTCAATAAAGCTATCCCCAACAAAAATGAGTGGCCGCAAACTGGGATTCATTTTTGGATATCATCTGCGCAGGATATTGTGGGAGGGAAAACACGTCAATGAATGAAGGGTTTAGTATGGTTTATAGTTCAATAATACCTGTGCTTGAATAAATGTCTGGCAAGTAAAGAATATCTGGCGCAGTGGTCCTCAGCCATTCTTGTGCTTGGCCCCGAAATACAAAGAGTGGTGAAGATTATGGTATAAATAATTATTACATTTGATGCTTAATGCAACTTGATGATACCTAATACAAGCGTTGATATGTTTGACAAATTCTTGTAAGAAATACATTTTCCTGTTTAAAAACTCGTTGTGACATGGGTGTTATTGCTTATTCTTCGTCAGCTACTTTTACAAGAAATGAGTCCATGTTAATAATTAGTGTGGTGCTTCAAAATAACATTCATTTTCTGATTAAATCGATGCTAAACAAAGTTGTGCGATGTTAATCTGTTGGTATTCTGGTATACTGAATCAGGAATAACTGAGGCACATACTTGCGTTTCTGACCTGCTGAAAACGTGTGGACCTTAAATTTAAAGATGTATTTCCTATATCATATCTCAACATGCTTCAATTTATATTTGGCGCAAATAAACTTGATGCACCTAATAAACCATAGGAACTTGGTTCACGTTGATGAGGTGAGGCCCTGAGCCGGAGCTGGCTGTCAGGATGCTGGATGAAAATGGCAACTGGCTGCCACTGGCGTTCTGCAGAGTGGCTATGGCTGTAACGTGGGGATCTTGTCGCAGAATTCAACTGGGGTATGAATGGGTGATTCTGAGTGACCGTGTTGTTGCTGTTGTGCCTAGCTATAAAAACTCACAGATAATTATATTCCAAATTTGTTGTTCCTCCAAACAAACCCTGTTATATAAACAACTGACGTCGCTCTAAGTGCTCGGTCAGCACCAGTTCTAGATATTCTTCACTTGCCAGATTTTAACTATGAATAAGTCTAAACTCTTCATTCTTTGACGTGTTTTCACTCCCGCAAACCCTTCAAATGTAACAAGCCTGCTAACTACGATCTCCAAGAGAAATGCGCCCGAATCCCAGGTTGCAGCCGCCCATTTTTGTTGGGGATATCTTTATTGAGATTGAGGAGGACTGTCATTCTTTTCCTAGCTGTGGGGGAAAGTAAGTTGAGGGGTTGTGGCCGATATTTCGTCCTCGATTTGTGCTGACCGACCACCTTCCCAGTACGGAACCAAACTCGGATAGTACGAAGGTTTCCGTTCACAACTTTTCTTCAACAGGCAAGTGCGATGAGACCCTTTTGAAGTGTGGAATACTAAAATCCCCGAAATAGATATTGATACTGGTACAAATCCTTCTTACCTGATTTCATTAGATATTTAACTATAAAAAATTAACACTTTTCGTAAAATTATACAATTTTTTCTGTGTTTAGCCATTTCTACCGATTTTTGACTCTTATAAAGTCAAATCTGATGCACTCTCTTTTGAGAAAAATATTTTCATCATCGAAATAGTCCCTTCGTCGTGGATCACCATCCCAAGCAACGTCAGGTGAATGAATTAATATTGACTTTAGCCGTTAATACCAATTTTTGACCCCCAGAAATCCAAATAATATGACCCATACTCTGCATTGAGAACAATTGAAATGTGTGTATTGAAATTCTGTGTTTACTCACCCTTCCATACCACTTTCAGTGATTTTATAATATTCTTGGTTGGGTAACATCCTATCACTGGAATATCTTACCGCTAAGAGAATTGAAAAACATACAAACCGGTTTTGGTGTACCTACTATAAATAAACAAGACTAATAGGCGCACATTTGAAAGAGTTGTGGAGGGGTAGGGGGGGTTAAATGGAGAGTTCATGGGGGGTGTCAGTAATGGAACGCAGTTTAGGTGTTAGTGGCAGAGTCTCCAATATCAACAATGGCCGGTGATTACCGAGTCCCACACCTGCTGTTGCCCGTCGCGTTTCGACCGAAAACAATTTAAAACGAATTTAACAGTCACCAAGACCTTCCGCGGGCGCTTGTGAGGCTCTCGGCCCTTCGCAACTACATTCGCCAGTTCGCATACGGCTAACTGCTGTTCGATTCCTCGTCGAATTCGGCTCCTCAGCCCTCTCACTGTTCAGGAATTTTCAATAAAAATGAAACTTTTGCGGTCGACGAGAAGAAGTGTGCGATATTAGTGGCCACTAATGAAACTCGGCGCAATGGTGGCGTGATCATTACTAATTAGCCAGCAGGTGTACCACAAATTGTGTATACATAAATGTACGCGTAGCAGTTCCTTCATTTTCAATCAGGTTAACCTATTTAGGGTTTCAAAAACCTCTAGACCTCATCTTTAACCAACTCCTCACTATGCTGTCCCATCACAAGTCCTAAACACCGACAATTTTGGTGTTGCAGTTCCGTATGTGCCTCACCCTCAGTCCTTAACTGTGTTCACATTTAAAAGGAGCGATTTTTCCTACATCTGATAGCCAAAGAATTAATATTAAACGACACCTATAATCTTTATCTTCAATGTTAATATCAGGCCAGTGAAAAGGGGCGTCTTCTATTTTGAAAGCCCGAGATTTGATTCAAGTTCCCAACCATACCTTATAATACATGGCATACTACATTATAATATGCTCACGCGATGGCCTACTGGCCGAAAAACGTCACGACACGAAAAAGCGACACAAAAAGCGTTACGGATCACTTGTGTTGTTTCGAATTTTTCTCGCAACGCTTTCCATTTTCAACATCGTTGCGCAGCTGGTACCAGACATTTCGTGGAAATTTCAAAGAGGTATTAAAACGCGGGGGGGTTCAATGGGAGGCTTCGACACACCTTTCAACCAGTTCGGTTCTGGCTGTGAAGTTTTCTGTCATTTCCCGGGCAACGCTCGGGTGAATGGATTCTGAAGGTTTAAAAATAAACCTACGTTTACATTCATCAGGCCGTCGAGAGAATACTCAAGTCAGTTCTCGCCTCTACCATGTCATGATGGTAAGTGAAAGGCCAAAACCCCTTTCACTTTTCCGCGTAGCCAAGCATGTCGATGTATGGTTGGGATTCGGACGGCGACTGTGGTTCGTCTGTTCGAACCCCAACGCCCCTCGACACAACGGTAATTACTGTACTTCCAACACCGACCTACCAAAAAAGAAACATGAAATGTCGCCAACTGTTCGTAATTTAATCGAAAAAAGGAATTGGAGATGGAAAATTTCCAAAAAGCAAGAAGTGGTCGAATTTACATTGAGTTGGAAGGGGGTTAAAAATATGTTAAAATACCCAAAATCGTCTAAAATTGATACATAAATTCACTTCAAGTGCTGTACAATGGCGAGTCGAGACAAGAACAATTATTTCTATATCCAACCAAATTTTTCTCCAAAACAGCCTATTGACAGTGGGTCAAATTCGATTTATTGTGGGTCAATAATTGTTTACACGTGGTAAAATTTTCTCAGAATCACCAAAAATAATTTTTAAATCACTAAAATAATTATTGCTTTTAATCGAGTTTTGGTTTATTATTTTCAATAATGAACCATTGGAATCGAGCATGAAAAAAAAAATTCTTACCCCCCCTCAAAATTTGATGGTTTACGTTTCAAGATATGTAGAATCCAAAACTGCAATAAAAATATTTCTGTCTGTCCGCCGTACGCCGTACGCCGTACGGGCCACTTTTCTTAGTTACCATGAAAAAAAATTGATGAAATTCGGGTTATAGGTTCCGTTCGGCGTCTAGTTGGTCCTCGAAGCTCGACGTTACTGTGAGTCATCTCTAAGGGGTTCAAAATAGGGGTTGAAATTTTCAAAACGCCTATACCATTTTTTTACGTAAATATTTTTACGGTTTTAAATAGTTCTTGAACTTGCGAGTTTTTTAAGACCATCCGGAGCATCGTACGTCCAGCCGTTCGTTCACAGTAAGGCCCCGAAGTTTGCACCGACAGGCATTTTCGACTCCAGTGTGAATGAAATTGTATACAATTCAAACCAAATCTCGTAACCAGAGACGCGCCCACAATAGGAATTTGTGAATACGGCCAATCATTGGTAGGGATCACCTGATTATATTGGCGGAGTATGAAGTCGAGTTGGTTGTTCTGTGATATTATTTCATTTGAAAAATGATGGCTCTTTTGGAGTTTGTTGGTAGGTAGTGAAACTTGAACAAACGTTGAAGTATTATTGATGGGTAAATTATTACTACGGTAAATCATTACTCAACGGTAAATTATTACACAACGGTAAATTATACCATCTACGTAGAAGGGGCTGGAGTTTGTTGGTAGGTACTTTTGCAACTTTTTTCACTCCTCATCAACAATTTCTTTTCAGAACTTCATTATGTGTGTTTCTTTTTGTTAGGTACTGTTTGTCATCAGCAGAATTATTTTAGCAACATTTAACTCGTGATTTAGGTAGGTAACTAGTAACGAGTACGGGGTTAGGTACTAACCTACGGAGTGTCTGCGATCTACATAATATGCATATAATAGAATAGTACATATCATATTATATAGACGGGTTATCTATACATAGAGCTGTGATCTGTAACAGAAGGGCATTCTATACAAAATAATAAACCGTTGTGCAGGGATTTGCAGCGTTTTAATTTGAATTTAAAAAGTTCTATTCATGCAGCATGACCAAGTGAGGGAATCGTCTAGGTACCATAGCAATAATTATTTTAGTGATTTAAAATCAGCTTTTGGTTATTCTGAGAAAATTGTAGTAGCTACAAGATTGGCTCACTTGTTCATGCTGCATGAATGGAAATTTTTTAATTCAAATTTAAAACTCGAAGCAGTTTACAGGAAACATCAAATAATAATTTTTCTATTTCAATCCCTGCTTTTGAATAATTTCGGAGAACCTTGAATTTGATGACGATTTTCCCCAATCACCAATTATCTTGAATAATCTTTCCAGGAATCTTAAGGCCGGTTTACACGCTCCAATAAATTGGAGCAATTTATCGTAGCAATCGAGTTGTTACAATATATCGTTAGGTGTAAATGGGACATCGTAGCGATTTATTGGAGTTGGAGTTGGATTGGATGGTTGATTCCGGCCGGGATCAATTTCCGCGAATCGTAGCGACATGTTGGAGCGTGTAAACGAGGGGAACGCATTTCTCGCTACGATTTCTCTCAGTTTGCAATCTTGTAGTGCGACAGGTACCACTACCTTCCTTGTCTCAACGTGCGTTTTTCTTGTCTATATGGCAGATATATCAAAACAGACTCCTCGCGAGTTTCTAACGGAGTTCATTGAACTATACAGAAGTTTTCCTTGCTTGTGGCTCGTCAAGAGCAAGGAATACTCCGACAGAAACAAAAGACTTAGCTTATATAAGAAAAAAAGATATAGCTTAGAGGAGAAACTAAGCTGAGCAGCTCAAGATATGTCCCCTCGTCCATCCTCAAATAATTTCGCCAATCATTTGGCTCAGTCCGCAGCTCCTTTATTAATTTCACATGAGACAATTCTCTCTTCTTCAATAACCACTCGCGGCTCCACTTAGATCTAGGTTTTCGCGATCTTTCCGTTTTTTTGGCTAAACATCCGATCATCAAACTCAACAACACTACTTCGTCCAGCTTTTCAAAATTCTTTTTTAAATGGGGTCGATAGCTGGAGACGAGAAGAAATCGTTACAATTGATTGGAGCGTGTAAATGACACTCCACTCTTCAATTTATTGGTGCAATTCACAGCTCAATCTTGACGTCGAGAAATCGCTACGATATATCGTAGCGTGTAAACCGGCCTTAAAAACTGTTCACAGAGACGACTGCCTCAGGAAACCGGGTAGGGATGTTAACCGACCGAAGTCTCGTGTGAACAGGCCCTTAGACCATTCACCCCCCCCCCCCCCCCCCCCCACCACCCAACAACCAATCAACTGTCCATAAAGTACCCAAGAGAAAAGTCCCAAGGCCCGAAGTGTGAGGAAGGCCACCTAGGCCTGCACTACGTAGCGAAGGGCAAGGGCACATGTACACCCGGAGCGAGCGAGCGGTGAAAGTAGTGTTGACAATGTTTACCCGAAGGACATGGACCCAATGACAATGTACACCTAAACAAACAGTCGCTACTAATCCGGCCCGGTCTGCGATAACCGCAGTTAGTCAAGATCTGTGATGGTGCGAACATCGAGGTATCAACGCTATTTTCAGCAAACGGAAGTAACCAGGGAAAAGAAGCGGTTTTTCGAGGTAACAACAAGTTTGTTTTTCAAAAAATGTTGGCAGACGGTTCGAAGAGATGGATTTGCAGCAAACGCAGGAATTTGAAGTGCAAATCATACCTTAAAACATCAGGCCGAGAGGTGTATGAGAGCTATGAAAATCATAATCATGAAAGTACAGACTCGGACAGAGACATGTGCGTGTTACGGTCGGCCGTAAAAAGGAAAGCATGTGGGGATATATCTACTCGTCCTTCAAAGGTAGGCTTTCCTAGGGTTGGATGGGGGTACATCTACCAACGGGTGTACGTTGTCAGGGTGTACATCGTCATACGGGTGTACATTGTCAGGGTGTACATCGTCATGTTTTTCGCACTTCGGGTGTACATTGTCAATTCCCCCGTAGAGAAAGGCACCTTTAGCAACAGAAACCGTCTCATTAGGCCACCGGTGAGCAGCGTCTCCTATCGGGTTCTTCTTCCCCAAACCGCCGCTTCTCCTCTGCTAACCCTTAATTAACCCCGGGGGTCGACCCCCTAAGCGATTTTCCCGTCGGCGGGGGTCTCCCTTGTTTGCCTCAACCATTGTCCACGGATTAACACTGCTACCCGCCTGCCACCGCTCGAGGTTTGCATGTCTCAGAGGTTCGGGAGACCTCGTAACGGACTCCTTGTTTAGTTGTTAACCCGTAACGGACTCCTTTACCCGGGTTACTTCCCTCGAACGGAGATCAAAGGGTTAAATCTCAATCAATATGAATGTCCGTTAGTAAATTTAGCAAAATTTCAAAGACAACGTTGTCTCCCTTATGATAGATTTGGATCATCACATTTTCATTGATGATAGCTATTAGCAATTTTTAGCAGCTCTCAGCAACTTTCAAAAACTCGATACCTATTGACCCACCATTTTTTAATTTTTTCTACTTTGAAGATGTTGTTTAGCAAATTTGATGAAATTGTCAATGAATCGTCACGAAAACTGCCATAAAGGTATACATACAAACAGAAACTGATACAGGTTCAATAAAATTAAATTCGTAAGAATGATAAATAGAGCTATCAATATAATAACAATAATTAGTACCAATATAGGTAGGTTATATCAATATACTGCTTCAACAGTCAAAAATATTATTCATAAAATGGGGGGGGGGGCTCCAATTTAAAATTTTGTAGGTCAAAAACGCAGGAAGTACCAGAAGATGACGATTAAAGGTGGGTCGATTTTGAGTCAAGGGAGTCTTTTTGGGGGAATAATACTTATATGTTGATAAATCCAAAAATTACACAGGATGGAAGAAATTTCCTCATATAATAGGTATGCTGTATGACAGTTTTTATTTATTTATTTAAATTTTGCAGTTTCATTGTAGGTCGGTAATTAAAAACAAAATGATCACTTCGAAGATGGGAATTTCAACTGAATGTGAGTTCAAGAATTAGGTAGGTCGAATTTGAATTTCAATGGGTAAAAAAACCAATAGATTATCAATAAAATTGGTAAGAAATAGTGACTAGATAGAAACTGACTGTTTCCAAAATGCTCTTGCGGAAAAACTGAATCGGCCGAAACGAAAAATCGCCGGAAATGGAGTTTACTCAAAATAAAAATTGCTCAAAATATGGCAATAAATAGGTAAATAAGAAGATGTTTTTGGTTAAAGAGGTTGGTTTGATACTTAATGAATGTAATTTGGAAGGTACTTCGATTGAGTTGGTACGTTGACTTCAAAAAATCGATAGTATATGATAAGTCCATGTGTCAAGGACTTTTGGAACATTTTGTTAAAATTTGTCCGGCAACGTGTTGAGTAAAATAACGTGAAAAGGAAGGATTTGACACGATAATTATAATTAACAATTTTGACGTCTGTACGCTGAGGGTTGTTGTGGCCTCGACTGAAAAGACAGGCGAACTCTTACGATTTCAACGTGGTTATGTTATAATACGGAGGACACTAACGGGGCGGAAGGAGTCAACTGACTTCTAGCGACTGACTTCTAATGGCTTTGAGATCATTAAGAAAGTCCTGATTGATTGGTCTCAGCCGCCATCGAACGTTTTTTCTTGGAAGGTGGAACTCTTCACTGACTTTTTGTGGCATGGGTCATTCTCGTTTAGAATGTACATTTGGCCCTCCCGGCATCGTCCATTTACCAAATTTCCAAACTCACATTTCAAGCCTGTCGTAATTTTTTCTGGCTCCACTCAACTCTCAAGAGCACTGCACAATTTGAAATTTGCGAGTTCATTCAGTGGTATTCCTGTAAATCTTTAGTGTTTGCAAAATAACGTGGCCTAAACCTCATGTGTGTTACCATCATTGAACAATTATTTTAAGCCTCCCAAACTGTCGAGTTGGTCAAAATTATTTTCAACGGGCTATGCGGAACTACTTTTAAGTCATTTAACTCGAGCTCACTGGTAAAGAACCCGTAAAATCTATGATTCTGTACCATAAATCTCATGTGTGTTACCCACTAAGAGTTGTGTTGGTCATTCAGTTCATGGTTACATTCAACTACACCATATGAACTCTAAAAAACCTTTCACTACTGTTCAATAGCCATCACCTTTACTATTATCAAGGTGAGGTAGTACCAAAACTTTAATAGCTGATCCTCCATATCAATTTTTATGGAATGGACACAGTAACACACATGGTAACACGCATGAGCTACAGTGTCCTGAGATAAACGCTCAAAGGGAAACAACGTTACAGACAAAAAACATTTACATAAACGACTAGCAAACGAATTTGTATTTAACTTTGTAAATAATACTGCTATTCAAAATTAAACACAATTATTTCAAACTGAAGAAAAAGAATTACAGAACTGTCCATTTTGTCGAAATATAGAAAAAAAATTAACCCGCAACTTGACGTAGAATTAAATGTTGACTCAAATATTGCTTTTGGTTTATTATTTTCAATAATAAACCATTGGAATTGAGCATGAAAAAAAAATTCTAACCCCCCCCCCCCCCTCAAAATTTGATGAAATTCGGGTTATAGGTTCCGTTCGGGGTCTAGTTGGTCCTCGAAGCCCGGCGTTACTGTCAGTCATCTCTAAGGGGTTCAAAATAGGAATTGAAATTTACAGAACGCCGTAGCTCGAAAACTTTCGATTGAAAGGTTGAACTTACGATATTAAATTTGTCTTGAGCTAAACAATTTTTTGAGACCACCCGGAGCACTGTACGTCCAGCCGTTCGTGTGCACCAAAAAGCTTCGTCAACACAATCGTGAATCAAACGGTATAAATCCGGCCGGGATATCATCACTAGGGATCACATGATTATAATCAAGGATGGCTGTATGAACTCGAGTTGGTTGTTCTGCGATATTATTTCATTTGATAAGTGATGGACTATTGGATATTGAAGGTAGGTACTTGTGAAACTTGAACAAACGTTGAAGTATTGTTGATGGGTAAATTATTACACAACGGTTCATCTACCAAGAAGGGGCTGGATTTTGTTGATCGGTACTTCTGCAACTTGAACAACCGTTGACGTCTTATTAATGGGCAAGTTATTGCACAACAGTGCATTATACTTTACCACGAAGGTAGGTATTGACCACAGAAAAAAGTGATCTACGCAGAAGGGGCATCTATTTCACTCCACATCAACAATTTTCCTTCAAAACTTCATTATTTGCGTTTCTGTTTGCCTTTTTAGTTACCGTTTGTCATCGGCTGTATTATTTTAGCAACATTTAACTCGTGATTTAGGTAGGTACCTAGTAACGAGTACGGGGTTAGCCTACTAACCTACGGAGGGTCTGCGACCCACATAATATGTATATAACTAGTACATATTATATAATATAGACGGGTTATCTATACAGAGAGCTGTGATCTGTAACAGAAGGGTATTCTGTACAAAATAATTAACCGTTGTGCAGGGATTTGCGGCGTTTTTTACTTAGAATAAATGTAAAATTTGGTACCTTTTCTAAAATTGAAAATAGAGTAAATAAATCTTAATAAGGCACCTCATCAGTCTTATTGTTCTTTGACTTCAATGTTCTTAGGAAATTTGTAAAAAACTCGGTGGCCCTTCAGAATCATCGCTGGGTTAGGAAGTTTTTACTTAGAATAAATGTAAAATTTGGTACCTTTTCTAAAATTGAAAATAGAGTAAATAAATCTTAATAAGGCACCTCATCAGTCTTATTGTTCTTTGACTTCAATGTTCTTAGGAAATTTGTAAAAAACTCGGTGGCCCTTCAGAATCATCGCTGGGTTAGGAAGTATCTCTAATATCTGTGAATACTCAACAGGCCATCAGTCATTATTGTGAACAGTGTTTGATTGTTTGATCGTCCGCTACCTGTCTATAAAACATTACTCTGATTTCTCTCGTTCAGTGGGCATTGCGAGTTCCAAACATAACTCAAAATTAACCAAAACAATGACCCACTAATGTGAAATTCGAAGTAAATCAGACGTTCCAAAATATTGTCAGTGAGGACCTCATGTGTGTTACCAGGAGCTCATGTGTGTTACTTCACCATTGGTAACACACATGAGCGGTAACACACATGAGAATCTTACTTCAAAACGACTTTGTAGCTAACCTAAACGAGCTAGGAGGCCTACTCACATGTCAAATGAAACATGCATACCACTATGATTGGAGGGAAATACGTGAAAAACTGAAGTATTGATTGTTAAGGTTACATCTTAGGTAACATACATGAGGAAGAATAAAAATACGCGTCATGGTTTTTGGAGAAACTGTTTGTAAAATCCCCCCACCCAGCTTCCACTGCAGGATTACAACGAACACTGATTGTGGACCTCCTTCAGTGATAAGGAAGAGCTTAACGCCAAAAATGGCTTCATTGTTTCCAACAAAACAACGGTAACACACATGAGGGTAAGTTATCCTGAAAACCTATGGACACGCCTTTGTAATGACGCCACAATAATAGAGAATGTCTTCCAAGACCGAGCCTTCAAAAATCTGAAACCCAATGTCCAACTCTACGAGTAGGATGAGCTAGAAACCTCCTATTAAATTCATGCTGTTGCTACGCGATTGAAGAACAGGACGCCTGGTCACTGTGGACGGTAACACACATGAGGTTTTACCACACTTTTGTTCATTCTAAGGGCAATAAATCCCAGAATAGACGTACGATTGATGTTTTTTTAGTGTTTTGTGTCAAATAGGATTG
Organism: Leptopterna dolabrata; assembly: GCA_954871275.1. Classification (NCBI taxonomy): domain Eukaryota; kingdom Metazoa; phylum Arthropoda; class Insecta; order Hemiptera; family Miridae; genus Leptopterna; species Leptopterna dolabrata. Next base: position 33,492,255 of record OX940982.1, on the reverse strand, counting down.
GTAGATAAGGAAAAAAATCAGGAAACCGGGATAAGCCTGAATGTGGGATTTGTAGAAGAGTGAGGACACGAAATGTACATTCCAAATGAGAATGACCCGCATCTGAGGAGAACTGCGGACAGAAGAAAAGGCGTATCGAGTGACCGATTGGAGATTCTCAATGGGAATTTCTCAGAATGTCTGTGGAGACCTTGAGCCTTCACAGCCTTTAGAGGAGAGGGATGTGATGATTATGTAAAATCCGGACTTTACCTACTGAGGGCCAAAACGATACTGAGGATAGGTAGATACGTATATGTATTTATTTTATTTTTATTTTTTGGTGAAAGAAGAATTCATCCTGAGAATTTTGACACCAAACGCACTGTTCTACGAATAGTAGTTCTTTTTCTATGATTGTTCGAATTGTCCTCCAATTCTGACGTCATTGCACCCCTCTCACCTGGGGGGACTCCCCTGCCCACTGTGACGTCAGAATTGGTTGAAACATTGAAAAATCATAGAAAAACCATTACCAACTACAGGACTAACGCGGTTGGTGTCAAAGATCTCAGAACAGAATGAACTTTCATTAAAAAATAATATAAACAGCTTTTGTGCCCTGTGCACGTACCTCATTCAATCCTCTATCGAGTGAGGCGTTTGTCCTCTTCATGTCTATTTGTTCTTCCAGTACTTCTTTTGGCTCAATGTTTTCACGAATGAACCTGTTCAATCGCAAAGCGAAAAATGCGGCAAACATACCTAACGGTTCATCATTTTCCTGTATAGATAGGGGAAAGTGGGGTAATATACCAAGGAAATTTCTCCATCACAGCCCAGCTTCGATAGAGCTTCAGAATTCGATGGTAATCACAGAAAAATATATCCAGTAGTGCGCACTGGATCTATTTTTAACTTTACGAATAGTAAAGAAAAAGTTAAAAATCCTGCAAATTATTACACAAAGGTTTATTATTTACCTGCATAGATGCCCCTTCTGCGTAGATCAATGTTTTCTGGGGTCAACACCCTAAAGCTCCCCCCAGGAAAGCCCTAAATGGAGTACTGGAGTACTGGATGGAAATTAAAGTTTCATACAAATGCGCGGGATTCAATGATTCAGTAATTAATAATTTGTTGTTAATCATGAAGCATAAGGTTACAATAATTTACCTGTATAGATGTCCCTTCTACGTAGATAGTATAATAAACCGTTGTGCAATAATTTACCCAATAATACTTCAACGTTTGTTCAGGTTACAAAAGGACATAATCAACAAAATCCAAAAGATCCATCATTTGTCAAATGAAATAATATCACAAAAGAACCAACTCGACTTCATACAGCAATCCGCAATTATAATCGGGTGCTCCCTAGCGATGATATCTTGGCCGGATTTATACCGTTTGATTCACGATCATGTTGACGAAGCTTTTTGGTGCACACAAACAGCTGTTCGTACAATGCTCCGGGTGGTCTCAAAAAATTTTTTAGCTCAAGACAAATTTAATAACGTAAAAAAAACCATACCTACCTGTCGTGAGTCCCTCCCGGGAACACTCCACTAGTAACTTTAAGCTCTCACCAATATCCTTATGTCAAACTTAGTTTCCGTCAATAAACAACGGAGTGGGGAGACAGGCCACAGAACCCAGGGACACAACCTGGAGCCCCACTACCAACTCCCCACAGGGAGTTGGAGGGAGAGGCCATATAACCCTGGATCCTGGGGCTTTAGCTTCATTCGACACTTCCTCTAACTAGCTCTCTCTCTTCTCTCCTCTACCTTGCTCCCCCTCTCAGATGATCGGTGGATTACCGCCGCCTGAGAATACCTTCTCCTTCTTGTCTAGATGATCGGTGGACTACCACCGCCTAGACAAGCACCTCCTCACCTAGATGATCGGTGGATTACCGCCGCCTGGGTAAATTCCTACACTCACCTCTATCTCCCCTTAACCGGGCGTAGATGATCGGTGGATTACCGCCGCCTGCGCCTTTCCTTTCCTCATGCCACCGTGATGAAATTCTTCCACACTAACTCATTTTTGTAAATACTCACAACCATAGGTTAATTCTCATCTCCACCCAACTACTCATGTACTCACCTCCTTCTGTAACTGTGATGAATTTGAAAATTGCATCACGGTGGCGTGAAGGAGTAGATAGAGGTGAGTGAGGGAATTTCACCTAGGCGGCGGTAATCCACCGATGTAGGTGAGTGGAGGGATTTCGCCTAGGCGGCGGTAATCCACCGATGTAGGCGAGAGAAGGGAATTCACCTAGGCGGCGGTGATCCACCGATGTAGGTGAGGAGAGGTGCTTGTCTAGGCGGCGGATATCCACCGATGTAGACAAGAGGAAAAGGTAGGAGGTAAATTCCCAGGCGGCGGATTCCACCGAGCATCTGGGAGGAGGAAGGTAAGAGAGAGAAGAGAGAGCTGGTTAGAGGAAGTGTCGAATGAAGCTAAAGCTCCAGGATCCAGGGTTATATAGGAACTGGAGGCCTCTCCCTCCAACTCCCCTGTTGGGAGTTTTGGGGGGGGGCCCAGGTTGTGTCCCCTGGATTCTGTTGCCTGTCTCCCCACTCAGATGTTTATTAGCGGAAAGTAAATTTTACGTCAGGATATTGGTGAGAGCTTTAAGGTTGCTAGTGGAGTGTTCCCGGGAGGGACTCACGACAGAGGTCCCCCCAGTTTGAACCAATGTTTGAGATAGCTGAAGGCTCAAGGTGACAGGGGCTGAGGGCTGCGGAGAACAAGAGGGGAGCTGAAGGCGCAGGGTGACAGAAGCTGAAGGCTGATGCAAACAATTGAAGTGCTGAAGGCAGAAATGGGACAGGTCGTGACTTAAACCTAGGATTGACATATAGATAGCTGACAAAGTTAGTAAGAGGCAAGTAGAAGTTACATAGGAGTAGCATAGATTGACATATAGATAGGTGACATAGTTAGTATGATAAGTATAGGTGTGGATGCGTGATTACAATGATGATGGTGGGGTAGGAGATTAATATGTACAGGGTCGTTATGATTGCAATGGAGATGGTGAAATAGGAGAGTGATATGTACAGGGTTGTTACGAGATCATGAGTAGAATGACGATGGTGATAGTAGGCTTAATATGTACAGGGGTGTTATATACAACGTTGGTATTTTCAAAAATTTACAAATTATTATTTACAGATTGGAGCGGTTGATGGTGGGGTGAGGGGTGTGGCTGCGCAGCTAGGCGCGGTTGGAGGGCAGGCGGCCGTGGCGGCGGCGTAGGAGGGGTAGTGTAGTGTGGGGGCGGCGCAGGGAGGCGCTGGCATGGGGGGAGGTGGGGGGGTCGCCGTTCCTGGGTGGGGGAACGGTCGGTGGTGGGGTGAGGGGTTTGGCGGCGCAGCTAGGCGCGGTTGGAGGGTTGGTGGCCGTGGCGGCGGCGTAGGAGGGGCAGTGTCGTTTGGGGGCGGCGCAGGGAGGCGCTGTCGTGGGGGAAGTGGGGGTTTTGCCGTTCCTGGGTGGGGGAACGGTGTGTGTCCGGGGACGGGGGTTGGTGGCGGCGCAGGGAGGTGCGGCCGTGGGGGAGGTGGGGGTTTTGCCGTTCCTGGGCGGGGGAACGGTGTGTGTCCGGGGACGGGGGTTGGTGGCGGCGCAGGGAGGTGCGGCCGTGGGGGAGGTGGGGGTTTTGCCGTTCCTGGGTGGGGGAACGGTGTGTGGTCGGGGACGGGGGTTGGTGGCGGCGCAGGGAGGCGCGGCCGTGGGGGAGGTGGGGGTTTTGCCGTTCCTGGGTGGGGGAACGGTGTGTGTTCGGGGACGGGGGTTGGTGGCGGCGCAGGGAGGCGCGGCCGTGGGGGAGGTGGAGGGGTTGCCGTTCCTGGGTGGGGGAACGTTGTGCGTCCGGGGAAGGGGTTTTGTGGCGCAGCGAGTTGCTGGTGGGAGGTTGGCGGCCGTGGCGGCGGCATAGGAGGTGTAGGAGGCCTTGGTGGCGGTGGTGTAGTTGATGCGGGCGGGGGGGAATGGGGGCGGTCCCCCCCGTTTTGGCGAGGAGGGGAGCCCGCCGCGGGACGTCGAGGCGTGTTGTCGTGGAGGGGATGTGGTGCGGGGGTTGCGTATTTCGCCGGCGCAGGCGGCGGCGGCGAGGTCGTGCACCCTGTCGGCTAGGCGAGGAGGTGCATGTGACGTCGGCGGCGGCGTGTGCTGCGGCCGCAGCGGTGGTGGCGGCGGCATAGGAGGTGTATATGACGTCGGCGGCGGCGTGTGCTGCGCCTGCAGCGGCGGCGGCGGCGGCGGCGGGTGATGCGGCGGAGCCGGGTGGTGCGAGGGTGGTGAAGGGGTTTTCGGCTGCGTCAGTTGTCGCAGCGGTCGGCGGCTGCAGTAGGGATGGCCGGAGGAGCGGCGGCGTCGGCGAGTTCGGGTCCATGGCTGAGGTCTGTAAAATTCAAATTGGGTGAGGTTTGAATTTTAAATTCGCAATTTGCGGTAGCGGGGGTGCTTGTGGCGGAGAGTTGAGAGCTGTGTGAGCGGATGCGGGTGGGCCAAAAATTGCGAATTTACACTGACTGTTTAAGCTGCATTTGAATTTAAAATTGGGGACACCGAACTAGACTGGGGGCGACACATGAGGTGGGAAGAAGGTAGAAGGTAGAAGGTTGGATGAACGTCGGGTTCACCACTGTGATGAATTTGAAAATTGCATCACGGTGGCGTGAAGGAGTAGATAGAGGTGAGTGAGGGAATTTCACCTAGGCGGCGGTAATCCACCGATGTAGGTGAGTGGAGGGATTTCGCCTAGGCGGCGGTAATCCACCGATGTAGGCGAGAGAAGGGAATTCACCTAGGCGGCGGTGATCCACCGATGTAGGTGAGGAGAGGTGCTTGTCTAGGCGGCGGATATCCACCGATGTAGACAAGAGGAAAAGGTAGGAGGTAAATTCCCAGGCGGCGGATTCCACCGAGCATCTGGGAGGAGGAAGGTAAGAGAGAGAAGAGAGAGCTGGTTAGAGGAAGTGTCGAATGAAGCTAAAGCTCCAGGATCCAGGGTTATATAGGAACTGGAGGCCTCTCCCTCCAACTCCCCTGTTGGGAGTTTTGGGGGGGGGCCCAGGTTGTGTCCCCTGGATTCTGTTGCCTGTCTCCCCACTCAGATGTTTATTAGCGGAAAGTAAGTTTTACATCAGGATATTGGTGAGAGCTTTAAGGTTGCTAGTGGAGTGTTCCCGGGAGGGACTCACGACAGTAACCATTCATCTATACCCATGTACTTATATCAATACGCCTAATTTTAAGTTCTCTGTCACCTAGGATTAAGAATAACGCCCTCAGCCTCTGTCACCTTTCGCCTTCAGCCCCTCACATACCTCTTGCCCTGCCTTCAGCACCACTATTTGTTTGCATCGGCCCTCAGCCTCTGTCACCTTGCGCCTTCAGCTCCACTTTTGTTTGCCGTGGCCCTCAGCCCCTGTCACCTTGCGCCTTCAGCTCCTCAAACCTTGGTTCGAACTGGGGGGACCTCTGTCGTGAGTCCCTCCCGGGAACACTCCACTAGTAACTTTAAGCTCTCACCAATATCCTTATGTCAAACTTAGTTTCCGTCAATAAACAACGGAGTGGGGAGACAGGCCACAGAACCCAGGGACACAACCTGGAGCCCCACTACCAACTCCCCACAGGGAGTTGGAGGGAGAGGCCTCCAGTTCCTATATAACCCTGGATCCTGGGGCTTTAGCTTCATTCGACACTTCCTCTAACTAGCTCTCTCTCTTCTCTCCTCTACCTTGCTCCCCCTCTCAGATGATCGGTGGATTACCGCCGCCTGAGAATACCTTCTCCTTCTTGTCTAGATGATCGGTGGACTACCGCCGCCTAGACAAGCACCTCCTCACCTAGATGATCGGTGGATTACCGCCGCCTGGGTAAATTCCTACACTCACCTCTATCTCCCCTTAACCGGGCGTAGATGATCGGTGGATTACCGCCGCCTGCGCCTTTCCTTTCCTCACGCCACCGTGATGAAATTCTAAATTCATCACACTACCCTTCTATCGAAAGTTTTCGAGCTACGGCGTTCTGAAAATTTCAACCCCTATTTTGAACCCCTTAGAGATGATGACATTAACGCCGAGCTTCGAGGACCAACTAGACGCCGAACGGAACCTATAACCCGAATTTCATCAATTTTTTTTCATGGTAACTAAGATAAGTGGTCCGTACGGCGTACGGCGGACAGACAGAAATATTTTTATTGCATTTTCGGATTCTGCATACCTTGAAACGTAAACCATCAAGTTTTGAGGGGGGGGGCTAGAATTTTTTTTTTCTTGCTCGATTCCAATGGTTCATTATTGAAAATAATAAACCAAAAAAAGTCTGTCCGTCCGCCGTACTTAGCACTTTTCTTAGTCAGCATGAACCAAAATTGACGAACTATGGTTTATAGGTCCCATTTGGGGTCTAGTTGGTCCTCGAAGCTCGGCGTTAATGTCAGTCATTCCTAAGGAGTGAAAAATAGAGGTTGAAGTCTCCAGGACGCCGTTTTCTCAAATTGTTTTACGGTTTTAAATAGTTCTTGAACTTACGAGTTTTTTGAGACCACCCGTAGCATTTTACGTCCCTCCGTTCCTTCACAGTAAGGCCCAGAAGTTGTCACCGACAGGCTTTTTCAACAGCAGGGTGTATGAAAATGTATACATTCAGCCCAAATATCATCACTAATGACGCCATAACAATCGGGAATTGGCCCGAGATAATCATTGCTAGGGAGCACCTGCTTATATTCACGGAGTATCAAGTCGAGGAGTTAGTTGATAGGTAGTGAAACTTGAACGAACGTTGAAGTATTATTGATGCGTAAATTATTACACAATGGGAAATTATTACACAATGGTAAATTATTACACAACGGTTCATTATGCCATCTCGTAGAAGGGGCTGGAGTTTGTTGGTAGGTACGTTTGCAACTTTCTTCACTCCACATCAACAATTTCCCTTCAGAACTTCATTACTTGCGTTTCTTTTTGCCATTTTATTGCTGTTTGTCGACATTAGCAACATTTAACTCGTGATTTAGGTAGTTACCTAGTAACGAGTACGGGGTTAGGTACTAACCTAAGGATTGTCTGCGATCTACATAATAATATTATTACATATATAATATCATTATTACATGCTATGTATAGAATAGTATATAATTATATTACGAGTAATAGAAGGGTTATCTATACGGAGAGCTGTGATCTGTAACAGAAGGGTATTCTGTACAAAATAATAACCGTTGTGCAGGGATTTGCAGCGTTTTTAAATTGATCTTGAACTAAAGAATTTTTTAAGACTATTTTAGGACTATTGTACGACCAGCCGTTCGTTTGCATGGAAAAGCTTCGTCAACATGATCGTGAATCAAACGGTATAATTCGGGCCCAGGTATTATTGCTAGGGAGCACCTGATTATAATCACGGGGGGCAGTATGAAGTCGAGTTGGTTGATGTGTGATATTATTTCATTTGATAAGAGATGGACTATTGGATTTTTTTGATAGGTACTTTTCCACCTTGAACGACCGTTGAAGTATTATTGATGGGCGAATTATTACACAACGGTAAGTTATTATGGAACGGTTAATTGTACTATCTAAGTAGAAGGAGCACCTATACAGGTAAATTATTGCACAACGGTTTATTATTTGCCTTATGCTTCATGAATGACTGCAAATAATTAATGATTGAATTATTGAATCTCGTGCATTAGTAGGAAACTTCAATTCCGAAGCCGGCTTCAGTTCTCGGTTTAGGGTTTTCCTGGGCGGAGCTCGAGGGTATTGACCACAGAAAACTTTGATCTACGCAGAAGGGGCATCTATACAGGTGAATAATAAACTTTTGTGTAATAATTTACAGCGTTTTTGTACTAGCAAGGAAACGCACATTTGTAGCGCAGATTCTGGGACTATTTCAGGCCTTATTGGTCTTAAAACGGCTAGTAGGAAATCGCAGGAGAATTAATGAATGGTCATAGATTATTACCTGCATGGGTTGATGATTCAAATTTATGAGTGGGTACTTCAAATATAGTTAAGTCTTCATAATATAATTCTTCTTCTACAAGACCATGTGAATTTTGCAACTACCCAACTACCAAGCGGTCGCAATAACCTGAGGACGAGCATTATACTGGAAAAGAAAAACGAGAGTAATCGAGGAGTATTGTATAACAGCGTTCCAAGTCATGAATAACGCGATTTCACCGCAGTTGTTCAACGTACATTTATTGTGGACCTTGGGCAACGTCATATTCGTTAACACGCAAGATGTAATAAATAAGGTGACACGAGATCCATACGCTCCAGAACCAAAACAAAGTTATGTCACTCCAAGCCTCAATTCAGGGCAATGGAAGGATTTGAAAACACTTGCCGGACAAAGTGCGATGTTCTTGGGCTTACTGTTCGCAGGAAGAAACGAATTCAACTGGATAGTCGACATCAGGTTAGACAACATTGACCAAGAAATTTGGGCAATCGGAAATATCATTAACTCCAAGAATGTCCTTACGACATGCAGGGCGTCCAAAACCATCGAGAAACATTGGACAGCGATTGACGATACGCGAATTTATTTCGGCACACAATACTTGTGGGAAAAACATGAGAGGAAATCAAGCGGCGGCGATCTGTTCGATTCTCTCGGAGTATCGGGGAAACGGTGGATTAGTGTAATACGTGTGCACCCAAAATGTTCACTTAGGGAAACAGTCATGTGGGACACCAGCATCATAGAACTGAAGCAAGAAGTCTACCCATTTCTACCCGGCATGGGTTTAATTTTCTTCAACAAAATTAATCCCTACGTACAGCAAGAGGATTCGCAGGTGAACATAAATCAACGCAATTTGTGCTATGTAGGATCCTACGGAAGGAAATACTACAACTGGGATAAAGAAAAAGTGTTAGACCACAAGATCAAATTCAGGGTGTACGCAGCTGACTGGCAAACCTGCTTTTCTTCTATACATTTCATGTGCGGTGAGAAGAGGGACGAATGGTGCAATATTGACAATTACAAAAAGGAAGAAGCCCAACTAATGTTGTGCTTTGAAACAAGAGCCAAAGTGGGATCTGTTTGCGACCACGATCGTGGTGCTCCAGTCATATGCAACGACGAGCTGATTGGACTGGTGTCGAGGGGTGCTGATTTCCAGCACTGCAACAATTTGCTGCACCTGCCGTTTTTCGCCCTGAAGCGTGATAACTTCAACGAATATTTCGGCGATGTTCTTGAGGGTATTGATATAGAAACCCTTTCATCGAGTAATCAACTAGATGAGTATGGTTCCGTCTTAACTTTATTTTTATTCTTTGAATACTTCGTGAGGTAATACACATTGGATGTGAAGCTGAAAATTGTGTGTTGAATGTAATGTAATTGCGGGCTGAACCCAGAGTTACATCTGATAACTGGGTTCTGGATGCCCTTGCATCCTCAGGATCGAATGCATAAGCAGGCAGAAAATTCAATCCTATCACACTCCCTCAACTAATTCAACACAATAATGTGCTGGCCGCTCAGCGTAGGTAAACTGTGGGGTCCAGTACTGGCAACATTTTGCAGTTTCAACGTGAAAATGGGATTCAGCCTTGGGAACCAATTTTACAATGTACCAATTTTCAGCTGGATATTTTGCCTCGGTAGGCCAAGGCTGGGGAGAAGGCGTCCGACGTCATTCAAGTCCTCGGAGTGTCTCTCGACGTAGCACAAGGTTCCAAATTTCGAGAACAATTTCGCTAATCGGATGGGTATCCCTCATATCGTATCTCTCTGAAAAGCACTCATCACATTTCCAATATAATTATTAAAACAATCATCATTCCAGTTCTCCATTGAATGTAAATCTTATCAAGTGCTATTCCTTCAAATGGATATTCGAGCCTACAATATGCCTGAAACTACGAATATGTTGCATATTTCAATTCGATGTGGCATTCTTGCCAATGGATTTTGTTCGCTTGCAGCCGTCGCGCAGGTCGTGGTTGCAACGTATTCTACAGAAAGAGCTAATTTACCGTCTAAGAGCTGTTATTGGTGAACCACGACTTTCTTGGGGTGGGTTGCTGTGCTTTAAAGAACCTGTAATCTGCTGATCAAATGAACTGTTCAACCCAATGATGACTCCTAATGTCCCTGAAGTTATCTTCCATTACAATCAAATCTTTAGGCGAATAGTCTCAAAGCAGATACGTTACAAATAATGTTTGTTTAATCCAATCACCTGCTATTCACAATCAGTAGTAGCGAAAAGTGAAAGATAACTTTTTAGAATCTAAATAAAGAAAAAACAGTAATGAATGATGTCAGGTGGTACAACTGCCTCGTTATGAATTTTGGGACCGAAGCTCTCTCTTCAGGAAAAGTTGTAGACTAAATTGACCGATTGAAGCGAAGCTTTTGTTTCTTAAGACTTCACTTGTTTTTTGGAGCTATTCTTTTTGTCGATTCTCAAAAACTTCACTTTTCTTTTCTTACCTTTCATTGTATTTGCCCGGAGTTTATTTCGTAGAAATATAGTGCTTAGATCCTGCAGATCTACAACCAGGTATTCTTGATTTATTATTCTTAATTATAGAATGCGCCGATAAATGATATTTTCATGGAGGCTATATCTATGGATTACAATTACTCACCGATGCACTATTATATTTTTTCCAAGGGTAGGGAAGCCTTGGAGTCGCGATTGAGTAAAAAAATTTATCTCCTCCAAAATGAAAATTTCCACTAGGTACCATTTTACATTTCAGACATCAGGACACTTTTGATTCCGTGTCTGTCTGTCTGTTAGTGGTAATTCCTTGTAATGCCATAACTACCCGAAATAATGGTTGAAATAGGCTGAAATTTGGAGGGTAGGTGTGGGTTGGGTCACAGATGGTCCCATATCAAAATCATGGAATAAGTACTTACTGAAACTTTCTTCTGCGCGTGCGCAAACGTGAAATAATTGGAACGTTCATAACTGCCCTAAATATCGTTGAAATGAGTTCAAACTTGGAGGGTCGATCAGGAATGATACTTCCATCGTTCCAAATGAATTATATTGGAATCAAAATTTAACTTTAATCTGCGCATGCGCGAAAATGAAATGTTGACAATTTCCTTGTAACGCTTGTAACTATGCGAAAAATAGTCGTACAGAGCTGAATTTTTGGTGATACACGCGGGTTGGATCGCAGGTGGTCCCGTTCCAAAACCAAAACCATGGAAATCGTTTCGTCTGCGCATGCACAAACGTGAAATAATTGAAACGCCCGTAACTACCTTTAATATCGTTGAAATGAGTTCAGATTTGGAGGGTCGATCAGCAATAATACTTTGGTAGTTCCATATGAATTTCATTGGAATCGTAATGTAACTTACGTCTGCGCATGCTCTATTATGAAGTGTTGACCATTTCATTGTAACGCTTCTGACAACGAAAAAAATAGTCTTAGAGAGCTGACATTTTGAGGGTATACGCGGGTTGGATCGCAGATGGTCCCGTATCAAAACGAACCTACCCAACTATTCTATACGTTCATGCGATCGAACTGAGGAAGCTATACTGCCTGCTCGAAGGTTTTTTAAATTGCATTTTCGGATTCTAAGGTCCTTGAAACGAAAACCATCAAATTTTGAGGTGTTAAAATTTTTTTTTCATGCTCGATTCCAAAGGTTCGTTATTAAAAATAATAAACCGAAACGCTGAAAATTATTACATAACAGTTTATTATTTACCTATACAGATGCCCCTTCTGCGTAGATAATTGTTTCTGTGGTCAATACCCTCGAGCTCCCTCCAGGAAAGCCCTAAATGGAGTGCTAGAGCCGGCACGGGAATTAAAGTTGCATACAAACGCGCGGAATTCAATAATTTAATCAGGCATTAATTATTTGTAGTTATTCATGAAACATAAGGTAAATAATGAACTGTTGCGTAATAATTTACCTGTTTAGATGCCCCTTCTGCGTAGATAGTATAATAAACCGTTGTGTAATAATTTAACGTTGACAACTAATTTACTGTGGTGTAATAATTTACCCAATAATATTTCAACGTTTGTTCAAATTGCAAAAGTCCCTATCAACAAAATCCAAAAGAGCATTTCGGTTTATTATTTTCAATAATGAACCATTGGAATCGAACATGAAAAAAAAAATAAAATAAAATAAAATAAATAAATAAAAATTAGCCCCCCTCCCCCCCTCAAAATTTGATGGTTTCAATTCCAAAGTATGTAGAATCCAAAAATGCAATAAAAAAATTTCTGTCTGTCCCCCGTACTTCGCACTTTCCTTAGTTACCATTAACCAAAATTGAAGAACTTTGTAGGTCCCATTTGGGGTCCAGTTGGTCCGCGAAGCTCAGCGTTAATGACAGTCATCTCTAAGGGGTGAGAAATAGGGGTTTAAATCTCCACGACGCAGTTACCTCGGATTGTTTCACGGTTTCAAATAGTTCTTGAACTTGGGAGTTTTTTGAGACCGCCCGGAGCATTGTACGTTCAGCCGTTCGTTCACAGTAAGGCCTCGAAGTTTGCACCAACAGCCTTCGTCAATAGGAGGGTGAATCAAATTGCATACATTCTCTATACAGGTAAATAATAAACCGTTGTGTAGTAATTTGCAGCGTTTTAACAGGTTTTAACAAGTATTGAGGATATCTGTGAGAGTTGCTGTTCATATGGTTCAGTTTCTTTATGTACTAGCTGTTGTCCCCGTCGCTGACGGGTAGAACTCTGGGTGGGTGCGGGGTGGTGGGGCTTTGATCCATTCAGCCGTTTTTGCGTGATGGATCATAAACCCCCACCCCTATCCATCGGATCCGGAAGTAAACCTCCTTATGTCCTTCCCTGGTCATAGAAACATTCAAATACGCGAGATGGGTTCGATCCATTGAGCCGTTTTGGCTTGATTGAAAGACAAACAGACAGAAATCACCTGTAAATTTAGTTATATGTATAACTGAGGAAGTAGTAAGTCTGCACATGCGTCAACGTGATTTCTACACTTCCATGAAAGCCAGAACACATTCGTTATGATCTGCTGTCTGAAGGGTTATCTAGACTCAAGGGCTTCCGTTCACCTATCACAATCGATTTCCTCACCTTCAAGTGCTTAGGTGGTTGGAAAGAAAGAAAACAGAGTGAAAGTGACGAAGGGAAATGAAAACGGAAGAAAAGTAAAGTCATTAATTGGCGACTTGGCCGAAAAAGAAACATCCCTTCTATCCCTTGGCCTCTTCAACTGGGATGAGATGTACGAGTATGTGAGGGAGTGGTATCAAGTGGCAGGTATAATGGGGTGAGCCGTCAGGTTGAGGGGAGAAAGCAAACCCACACCTACTAATCGGTTACAATATTATGTTAGTAATAACGATTAGTTAGTAAACTCCAAAGACTATGATAACTACCATTGAAAAGTTGAGTAGATGAGAAATTACTACGCACAGTACTTAAACCCACCAGATCAGGAAGCCTCCTAGCATAGTAATAATATCAAGACCTTCTCGTTCTTAGAAAAAATGCACCAAGTTTTTTGTACTAGCAAGGAAATGCACATTTGTAGCGCAGCTTCTGGAACTATTTCAGGTCGTATTGGTCTTAAAACGGCTAGTAGGAAATCGCAGGAGCATTAATGAATGTTCATAGCTTATTACCTGCATGGGTTGACGATTCAAATTTTATGAGTGGGTACTTGACACATAGTTACGCCTTCATAATATAATTCTTCTTCTACAAGAACATGTGAATATCGAAAGTAACAAGCGGTCTCAATACCTTGAGGACGAAGTCTAAACATTATACTGGAAAAGGAAAACGAGAGTAATCGAGGAGTATTGTATAACGGAATTCGAAGTCATGAATAACGCGATTTCACCACAGTTGTTCAGTGCACATTTATTTTGGACCTTGGGCAACGTCATATTCGTTAACACGCAAGATGTAATAAGGACCGTGACACGAGTTCCATACGCACCAGAACCAAAACCAAGTTATGTCACTCCAAGCCTCAATTCAGGGCAATGGAAGGATTTGAAAACACTTGCCGGACAAAGTGCAATGTTCTTGGGCTTACTGTTCGCAGGAAGAAACGAATTCAACTGGATAGTCGACATCAGGTTAGACAACATTGACCAAGAAATTTGGGCAATCGGAAATATCATTACCTCCAAGAATGTCCTTACGACATGCAGGGCGGCCAAAACCATCGAGAAACATTGGACAGCAATTGACGATACGCGAATTTATTTCGGCACACAATACTTGTGGGAAAAACATGTGAGGAAATCAAGCGGCGGCGATCTGTTCGATTCTCTCGGAGTATCGGGGAAACGGTGGATTAGTGTAATACGTGTGCACCCAAAATGTTCACTTAGGGAAACAGTCATGTGGGACACCAGCATCATAGAACTGAAGCAAGAAATCTACCCATTTCTACCCGGCATGGGTTTAATTTTCTTCAACAAAATTAATCCCTACGTACAGCAAGAGGATTCGCAGGTGAACATAAATCAACGCAATTTGTGCTATGTAGGATCCTACGGAAGGAAATACTACAACTGGGATAAAGAAAAAGTGTTAGACCACAAGATCAAATTCAGGGTGTACGCAGCTGAGTGGAAAACCTGCTTTTCTGCTATAGATTTCATGTGCGGTGAGAGGAGGGATGAATGGTGCAATATTGACAATTACAAAAAGGAAGAAGCCCAGCAAATGTTGTGCTTTGAAACAAGAGCCAAAGTGGGATCTGTTTGTGACCACGATCGTGGTGCTCCAGTCATATGCGACGACGAGCTGATTGGACTGGTGTCGAGGGGTGCTGATTTCCTGCACTGCAACAATTTGCTGCACCTGCCGTTTTTCGCCCTGAAACGTGATAACTTCAGCGAATATTTCGGCTATGTTTTTGAGGGTAATAATATAGATACCCACTCATTGAGTAATCAACTAGATGAGTATGGTTCCGTCATAACTTTATTTTTATTCTTTGAATACTTCGTGAGGTAATACACATTGGATGTGAAGCTGAAAATTGTGTGTTGAATGTAATGTAATTGCGAGCAGAACCCAGAGTTAGATCTGATAACTGGGTTCTGGATGCCCTTGCATCCTCAGGATCGAATGCATAAGCAGGCAGAAACTTCAATCCTATCACACTCTCTCAACTAATGCAAAACAATAAAGTGCTGGACGCTGAGCGTAGGTAAACTGTAGGGTCCAGTTCTGGCAACATTTTGCAGATTCAGCGTCAAAACTGGATTCATCCTTGGGAATAATTTTACAATGTGCCAATTTTCAGTAGGCCTTTGTCAGACAAGGCTGGGGAGAAGGCTCCCGACGTCATTTAAATCCTCGACGTAGCACAAGGCTCCAAATTTCGAGAACAATTTCGCTAATCGGATGGGTGTCCCTCATATTGCATCGCTCGGAAAAGCTCTCATAACATTTCCATTAAAATTATCGAAACAATCATCATTCCAGTTCTCCATTGAATGTAAATCTTATCAAGTGCTATTCCTTCAAATTAATATTCGAGCCTACAAAATGCCTGAAACTACGAGTATGTTGCATATTCCAAAATCGATGTGGCATTTGGCAATGGATTTTGTTCGATTGGAGACGTTGCAGAGGTCGTGGTTGCAACGTATTCTTCAGAAAGAGCTAATTTAGCATCTAATAGATCTGTTGTTGGTGAACCACGACTTTCATGGGGTGGTTTGCAGTGATTTAAAGAACCTGCCATCTGCTGATGATATAAACTTCTCAACCCAACGATTACTCCTAATGTCTCTGTAGGTATCTTCCATTACAATCAAATCTTTAGGCGAATAGTCTCAAAGCTGCCACGTTACAAATAATGTTTATTGAATCCAATCACCTGCTATTCACAATCTAGTAAATAGCGAAAAGTGAAAGATAACTTTTTAGAATCTAAATAAAGAAAAAACAGTAATGTATGATATTTTCATGGAGGCTATATCCATGGATTACAATTACTCACGGATGCAATACTATATTTTTATATAATCCATGGGGACATCCCGTTTGCCAGTTTCTATCATGGCAGGCTGAACTGACCGAAATAGGCCTCCATGTTATCCACACACAAGAAATATCACTGTATCCACAAACTGAATCAAAAAGATGAGAAGGCCCTAAAATACTAAAAAATTCCGGGGTAGTTGCTCGAGTTCGTAGAAGGTAGAAATTTTATTCACATAACGTGACTCGGGACGATGCATCTGTGCATACTGCATCGAACTACAGCATTCATTAAATCGCAGACAATAGACTCAGGTAGTTGTGTCCGTCGCTGTAGTTTCGTCATTATTAACAGAAACCTTTCCAGACCGATCCCAAGCATTTTAATAAACCTCACCAAAATCCATCAAACCATCAGTGCGTAATGCCAACACCTTAATCACTACGGATATGTATTATTATATTGGGCTACCTTCTGGTGCATTATGTATCTCAATTATTTTATTTCTATAGATCGTAGTGTAGGTCGTAGAGCAATTAATAGGTACTCAATTGCATTTTATGGATTGCTCAATTTTCAGTGCTTAAGTAAATTTCTTCTGATGTCAAAACACAATTTTCACGTTCCGATGCAACATTTTGCCTGCTTAAAAACGATTATAATGAAACACAGTATAGTGATGAACAATCCTTACCTACTCATCTAGTCGACCACGGGAAACATCCGGTATTTTACTACTACCGAAAACATCTCCGAAATACACACTGAAGTTATCACGTGTTAGGGTGAAAAAGGGAAGAGCAGCAAATCGTTGAAGTGCCGGTGATCAGCACATCGCGACACCAGTCGAATGAGTGCAAAATCTCACTGAATGCATCACTGACCTTGCGTAAACACACCATTTGAATGAAAATCCCAATAAAATAATCGTTATAAAATGCTGTAAAGTACAATAATGAAATGAAGAATTGCGAAAAAGCTCTGATCATCTAGATGACTACTCATTGACCTTTTACATGGCCCGTATTCACTGAAGTTGTCACGTTTCAGGGCAAAAAAAGGGATGTGCAGCAAATTGTTGCAGTGCAGGAAATCAGCACCCCTCGACACCAGTCCAATCAGCTCGTCGTTGCATATGACTGGAGCACCACGATCGTGGTCACAAACAGATCCCACTTTGGCTCTTGTTCCGAAGCGCAGCAGTTGCTGGGCTTCTTCCTTTTTGTAATTTTCAGTATTGCACCATTCATCCCTCTTCTCACATCACATGAAATGTTTAGAAGAAAAGCAGGTTTGCCAGTCTGCGGCGTACACCCTGAATTTGATCTCGTGGTCCAACACTTTTTCTTTATCCCAGTTGTAGTATTTCCTTCCGTACGATCCTACATAGCACAAATTGCGTTGATTTATGTTCACTTGCGAATCCGCTTGCTGTACGTAGGGATTAATTTTGTTGAAGAAAATTAAACCCATGCCGGGTAGAAATGGGTAGATTTCTTGCTTCAGTTCTATGATGCTGGTGTCCCACATGACTGTTTCCCTAAGTGAACATTTTGGGTGCACACGTATTACACTAATCCATCGTTTCCCCGATACTCCGAGAGAATCGAACAGATCGCCGCCGCTTGATTTCCTCACATGTTTTTCCCACAAGTATTGTGTGCCGAAATAAATTCGAGTATCGTCAATCGCTGTCCAATGTCTCTCGATGGTTCTCGACGCCCTGCATGTCGTAAGGACATTCTTGGAGGTAATGAGATTTCCGATTGCCCAAATTTCTTGGTCAATGTTGCCTTATACGATGTCGCCTACCCAGTTCTATTCGTTTCTCCCCGTGTACAGTAAGTCCACGAACTCGACCCTTGTCTTCAAACCGTGCCACTCCGCTGACTTGTGGTCAGTACTTTTGAGTATCAGTTCCGGATCTTCTGGAACGTAAGGAAACCTTGTTACCGTTTTATAATAACTTGCGTGTTAACCAATACAAAATTGCTCAAGGGCCATCATAGATATGCTTTGACCAATAGTGACTTAACCGGATGATTCATAAGAGCCTCAACTTCAGATCTTGCTTTGCGATACTGATTGGACATCTTCCTCATGTTGCTACCACATGGTTTTTACACTTCCACATGTGTTTTTTTTTTGTGAAACAATATTGAATAATTAAGAACTGTAATGTAGGCATACCTACGCTTTAACTAGGGATACTTATTTACTCGTATAAATGACAACGTAACATCACTAACGATTCAAGATAATTCTTTATCGAGTTTTCGGTTTTCTTGGAGGCCCCCAATTTCGCGTCCCGAGATCCTCGAACTTCGAAGAACTATCTCCGTCATATCATGAGGACATTGGAGCTGGAGATCGGTATAACAGGAGAACATATTATATAATTTTGAATACGCTATCTACGTGCACCAGAGATGACGAAGGCTACAAGCTCAAAAAACGGCGTAAGGCGGAGGGACGGAAATGTTTATTCCATTTTCAGATTCTACGTATACCTTGAAACAGAAACCATCAACTTTTATTTTGTTATTTTTATTTTTATATTTTATACTTCATTTTTTCCATGCTTGATTCGAAGGTTCATTATTGAAAACAATAAACCAAAATTAAATGAAAAAAACGATTGCAGACGCATTGGGTGACTCAAAACTAAATCAATAGCAATAAAAAATGACACAGTTCAAAAATAATCCAGCAAGTTATCTAATCAGTTAATTGCGTTCAGGAATAAATATAATGAAGTTGAACACCGCAAGTATGACCTGCAGCCTGCGGAAAGGAATAGGAGGAGCTGTGTGAGAAGAAAACAATTTACCTTGAGGAGGGGGCGAGTTTTACAGCCCAATTAGGAGGTTTTCGAGCCGACAAAAGGCCGTTTGAGGAGGCGGAGAGACCGACTTTACGACGATGCTGGGGAATCTATGGCTCACATCCCCCTCGTAAACTTTAGTCGTTTTCCGCTAACAGAACCTTCGTGAGGCGGGGGTCCGCTATCTGATGGCAGCTAATCCACATATTGACTTCATTAATTTGGCGGGCTTTGTTTGGAATCTCGCTCCGTAAGGGCCAGTTACAAGGAGTTAATCTACTATTTGTTTCACAGTGTTTTATTGGCATTAGTACTATGCGGTAGATGAAGTAACACTGTATTGGTACAATAAAGCGTTTCAGTACGGATTCATATTCAAACTTCCATTTAACATCATTGTACTGTACTGTATTTTAATATCACAACGTCTGATTTCTGGAAAGTAATCCTTCAACCTTCATAATTCAATTGTATAGAAAACTCAAAATTTACAAATAGCCCTGCATTTTCAGTACACAAAGAAATCATTAGTCATTCTTCTTTCAGAACATATGAATTTGGCGACCATCACCTGGACTAATCATCTACACTACAACATGATCCCAGGTTTTTCCATAATTCTGCATTTTATTTACACCATTTTATAACGACGATTATTGGGGTTTCATTTAAACGGTGTGTTTACTCAAGGTTAATTATACATTCATTGAGAATTTTTCTGGTCTGAAATGACTCTATGTCGATAACTCAAAGTTAAATAGTAATTAATCGTGATAAATGACGTTTCTGCCTACACAGTCTGGCGCTAGTCATGGGTGCTGAAGTTACTTATGAAATTAATATGGCCTTGCAGAAATGTGCACTACAGTTGTAGGAATAATCTCTTCCGCTGTTTTATTTATATTACTGACAAATAGGATAGAGTCCCACCTCGCATGTCAAAATTCGATATGAGAAGTTACTACTAATTTCAAGTAAATAAGAAAAAGACCTGAGGGACATTAAAAACGGACATGTGTGAACGTGTTTTAGTGTATTGTATACTAAGTAAATGTGGTGGGCTAACCGGCACAAGTGTGTATGTTACAATAATGTGCTTCGAGCTATGTAACACTGTATTAAGTGAAGGCAGTAACTTCACCATAGTACCATAATACTCGCCAAACACAATTTCAAGAAGGAAAAAACGCCAAAAATACCACTTAGCTATTTACTTGAATTCAAATAATTTACTGACTTAGTACGCGTTCGAAGTGCGGAATGTGATACTAGTCCACCTGGGATACACATTTTTGCATTCTCTAAAATTCCCTTAGAGCCTCGTTTGAAGATCATAATTTTTTTTTTTTTTTTCAAACTACAAAACCCGTGTAAAAAAGGTTCTCGTTACTGTAGGTAATACCTACTACGCTGTCGGTAACGTACGGTTTTAACATGGATATGTTTTTGCCCTGGGGGGTCATTCTAAAATTTGCGACCGAAAAAAATGCAACGCTGCAACCGATAAACAATTTGGAGATGTGCGTGTGTAGTTACCGACAATACCCAGCGAAACAATAATGAAATGAGCGCCCAAAAACATATCCATGATTCAATGTTTTTCCATGAAGTGGAAAAATTTCTCAAGTTTCCGTGATTTCTTTATCTTTGTGCAGAAGACGTACTTCACACCAGTCTATCATTACAATTTCTCTTTTGGCCCAGGTTTGGTTTGATTCAGTTCGGTAAAACTGCATTGTGAAGTGGGGGCTAATGGGCCCTCTCATCGCCTTCATGTTAGAACCGAGTTCCATTAAATTCTTGTTGTCAGATCGCTTAGGAGGCTCTTTTCAGTCGCGTTCCCTCGAGCATTGTGTCAGACCTTGACAGACTTTCGAGTTCGGATAAAGCCATAATTTTGTGAGTAGGTATAATAATCACATATTGCATCAGAGTTACCAAGGTAGCGGAAGATTTGTTTTCACTTTTTGGTTTATCATCTTCAGTGCATCTTTGGATCGAGCAAGGAAACATGTTTAAACCCCTCCTTTCAAAATTAAATGGTTTACGATACAAGGTAAGCAGAATCCAAAAATGCAATAAAAACATTTCTGTCTGTCCGCCGTACGCCGTGCATCGCACTTTTCTTAGTTACCATGAACCAAAATTAATGAAATTTGGTATGTAGGTCCCGTTTGGGGTCTAGTTGGTCCGCAAAGCTCGGCGGTACTGTCAGTCATCTCTAAGGGGTGATAAATAGGGGTTGAAATTTTCAGAACGCCGCAGCTCGAAAACATTAGATGTACGGCTATGATTTTGGTTTATTATTCTGTGAATAATACACCTATGTATTCGCTCAGCAAAAAATTTTTAAAACCCCCCCTCAAAATTTTTTCTTTTCCGTTTCAAGGTGCGTAGATTCCAAAAATGCAATGTCCGTCCGCCGTCCGCCGTCCACCGTCCGCCGTCCGCCGTACGCCGTATCACGTGTACAGGCTTCATTTTCGGTCTAAAAAAATCGTTCTTTCGCACACATGCTCCATTTGGGTTCTAGTTGTGTCCCCAAACTTTTCAGCCCGATCGGAATATACCCAGGGGTGTTATGAGTGAAAATGTGTGTAAAAATAGGTACTTTTTGCGTTTTAGCAACATGTTAGTAACATGAGCTTTTAAGGTATCGTTTTTCATGTTTTTGGGGACGAGAAGACCGAATATGAAGTCGATTTTAACCAAAGAATAGAAAATTGAGGTTCTGCCAGATGTTCAGCTCCCGAAATTGATTTTTTATGAGTCAAAAACCTCGGAAATCGTCTGAAATCACCATCAATTTGTAGAGTAACACTGGAAAAAGTGTCAACAGGTGGATCAAGACGATTAAACGTACTTTCAATGATCAGAGATAATTTATTTATTTAAAAAAAAGAAAAAAAAGCGTAGGTACTTTATTCGTGTTTTGGTTGCCAAAATTGGTGGAAACCACCAGAGATAGCTATTTCAATTATTCTATATGAAAGAAACAATAAATAAACAGCCAACATCTCTTTAGGTATGTCCAATGGAATAATAAACCCATGTGACAAGGACTTTGCAGCGTTTTTTTAAAACGCTTTTAAATTGATCTTGAACTAAAGAATTTTGAGACCACCCGGGGCATTGTAAGACCAGCTATCATCGCTAAGGAGCACCTGATTATAATCACGGATGGCTGTATGAAGTCGAGTTGATTGTTCTGTGATATTATTCCATTTGAAAAATGCTGGCTGTTTTGGATTTTGTTGATAGGTACTTTTGCAACTTGAACAAACGTTGAAACGTTGGGTAAATTATTACACAGCGGTAAGTTATTGCACAACGGTAAATTATTTCAAAACAGTTTATTATACTATCTACGCAGAAGGGGATCCATAAAGTTAAATTATTACACAACGGTTCATTATTTACCTTATGCTTCATGAATAACTACAAATCATTAATTACTGAATCATTGAATCCCGCGCAATTGTAAGAAACTTCAATTCCCGGGCCGGCTCCAGTACTCCATTTATGGCTTTCCTGGAGGGAGCTCGAGGGTACTGACCACAGAAAACAATGATCTACGCTGAAGGGGTACCTATACAGGTAAATAATAAACCGTTGGGTAATAATTTACAGCGTTTTTATTTACTTATTCATGTTACAATTTGTACCTGTAACTACCAATTTATTTTTTTATAGCAACTTTTCTCTCATACTTCGAAGCGTTTTTTGGTCTACAGATCACTAAATACACCCACTACTCATCACACCGTACTTGGTGGTGTCGTGACGAGGTCCATCCGTTTGGCCCTCTTCAGTCTCATCTGCACGCGCAAACGCGGAATCAAAGGTGGGTATCCAATTTCTCACAGGTCAATGGCACGATTTCGCTCGAATTCGATGGGTAGTTGGGGTGTAGCTTCCAGATGGCCCCGCCATGAATTTCATTGAGATAGGATGTTTGATAATAGCGACCGCGCAAGCGCAAACTACATCTGAGGTACCGATTAACCCACACGAATAGGCAACAGTTCGGGTAAATTTTTATTTCACAACAATCGCATGGGCAAACCTTAAAGCCAGCTATAATTTCTCCTTCTTTCCGATCTTTCCTTTTCGTGGTGGAAGCATTTGTCTGTGTTTGTGAACTAAGATTTCGATATGTGGAGGCTCTGTGCTATTGAAACTGGCAGTCATGGATCAGTAAGCCCTCTACGGTTGAAATCCCCAATGGAGAGGAGTCATTATTATTTTCATTGTAAAAAATGAGTGTCTAATCTAAGTACTCTAATCTAATTAATTCAAAGTATTTGAATAGCACGAACCCAACAAACAAACAAGAAAAGGGGCATGACGAAATGAGGAAGTGATCCGCTTTGTGTGATGTCCAACATTTTTTGGTCTTCTCCCGGTAGTCTTTGAGTTCCTATGCTCCGCTTAGTTTTCTTCTCTTTGAGGAGCACTGCAATACTCTCTATGAAGTTCAAACGAGTTTCCGCTGAATTTATAAAGGTTGAAAACTTGAGCGGGGCAATTATGCTAAAATTGTCGTAAATCTTGGGGAATTTGTCTGGAATCTTATAGTTAGCACTGTGGCGCAAGAACAGAACAAATGTACTGACGAGACCGTAATATTCATTGTCGCAGGTGACAGGGCTACCTGAGTCTCCGAAGCTTACTCGAGACCCCTCTCCAGGACCAGTTTGGGGAAACACGCAAGACAATGTTGACTCTGCTGTATAATTGAAGTTTTTGTGTTTGGGATTTCTCCAGGTGGAACACCTTTCATAATTCTGTAGGACTCCCCACCCATGCTGCATAACTGTTGGATTCGCTCGATTATTCAGGTTTCCCGAAAACTGACCAAAGCCAACAAGTAAGCAGACAGTCTCTTTGGCGTGCATTGTCTCCCATAAGTATTCCAAGGACTTTTTGGAATATACCGGAGCAAAATTGGAAACATCGGAAGCAAAGTATATACTGGGAGCGACAGCAGTCTGCAGCACGATCAAACCATAGTCATACAACAGGTTTTTGAACTTCCACGAACATTTTTCGTGGATCACGAACAATTTTGACACATGACCTTCTTTCATATCAGTAGTGGCAGTCGACCCGTGGTACACCACAACCATATCCGTATAAGCGTCGTTAGCCACGTACCACTGCACGCCCGTGTGTAAATCTGGGTCCATCTTTTTAGCCACGCAGTGACAAGCAGTCTGTACAATAGATGGCGTCAGTAAGGACCCTCCACACGTCAAGGTTTGCGGGTCTGGAGTTCCGACAGTGCACTTGTAATTCTTTATCGCAACGTAGTTGAAGTTTACTCTCCATACGTAACTGAAGAAATTTTTGAACGAGTCCCAAGCTCCGCATGCGTGTTTGTTGGAAATCCACACAAAATAATTGGTGACCACGTATCCAGAATTTCTGTCACGTAGATCTTCTCCGTTGACGATTCTTTTGGAGCGTTTCTCAGGCCGTGTGCAGTATACTGGACTAGAACTATACAACACCGAAAACCAAATCGACAATACTAACACTCTTCGATGATCCATAACTAGTAAGTTGAGAAAGATGATAGGAACCCTCGCCTTTCCACTTTGGACAGTAAAAAGTCACGAATCACCACAGTAACCTACCCACAAATCTAACTCCCTGGAGTATGGAAATTCTTATTCGGCTTCCAAAATGTATAAGTAAGTATTTAGTATATTTGTACAGTAAAGTGCTTTTTCCAGTAAATTCCATACTTTTTAGCGAATGTTCAAAGAAAATACAATAGGTCCAAGATATTTAGGTCCAAATACTTGACCTGCGATTTTTATTTATTTATTTTTTTTAAACTAGCAGGTAAATTAATTTTTGAATACATTGTTGGTCCTTTTCCGTTTCAGAGCATTCTGAATCGAATCCTAGATGTTTACTTTATATACTTCTTATATGTGATGGAATGATGATCACCACAGATTAGGTATATTATATCCTCACCGATTTACATAATTATTACTGTATTGCAAATTTCTTGTTCAGTCTAATAACACGTTTTTTACGTCATCTAGCTGCTCAGAAATCCCTCGTGGCTTAGATGTGAGTGAAGAGAAACGGAGAGGGTCGCACTGTGCGAAGCCCCAGTCATCCGAGAAACATTCGTAGAAATATTCGGTCCTTGATGTTCCAAGTTATTTAGTTCGAATCATATTGTGAAATTAAGGGCCGGTTTCACCAACGCAGCTTAAACCTGGTATCAGTAAATCCTGGATTCAAATTTGATCTGCGGTTCAGAGCTTCGACAGTTTCACCAACTTTTTGATCCGCGATTTAGCCGAACTTGGGTTTAAGCCGAGATTGTTTAGTTTGCATCAGCATTGCTATCCCCAGAAACACCAATCCCGTATTGCAGATGACATGGAGGAGAGATGTTCACCCATGAGTGGTGGATCTGTGATATTTCTTCTATGGATAATTACGTTTTGTCCGCCATCCATTGTTGTGGAGACATTAAACTGTATAATAGTAACCAGGTGTGGAAGTTTCGCACTTTTTTCTCACTTATGGCTCTGTCATTCTGAGAACTTCCACTCCACTCCAATCTGTCATTACTACTTACATTTATGATTACATGATTACATTTAGGAGGACCATTCTGACATTCGGACAATTTTGAGTTTTTTGGGAGTCAAAAATCGCTCAAACCTGTAGAAGTGATCCGTCTTCAGTCACACTTAATCTCAACCATTCTATACCACTTTAGATGAAAGAATGCACCCAAAGTGGTATAGAATGGTTGAGATGAAGTCTAACTGAATACAACGGTACCCCCTCCACCCCACCCACTCCGGCAATGATGGTTGTGGCCCAGCACCTTAATTCATACAGGAAGAGACGACAAATTTTGTGATTACACGAAAAAACCGCTCATAAGGTCGTGCTGCATGTCTGGAACTTATTCATCCGATTTCATACTCTTATTTACCTAATTTATACTATTTCTACTATCTCATTATTAACAACTATTACTAAGAACTTCTAGTAAATCATTACTAGATCTATCTACTAACTATTACTCAGATAACTATGAATCTAGTAACCAATACTAAGATAGCTATGAATCTAGTAAATATTACTAAGTATGAATCTAGTAACTATTACTAGCATAATACTAGATTCATAGTATACTAGAATCTAGTAACTATGACTAAGTATAGTACTATTACTAAGTATGAATCTAGTAACTATTCTTATAGTATACTAGATTCACAGTATGAATCTAGTAACTATTACTAAGATAGCTATGAATCTAGTAACTATTACTAAGATCAATCTAGTAGGTAACTATTACTAAGATAGCTGTATGAATTTAGTTGAAAGAAGTATGGCAATTGTTGAGCAAAGTGTGAAATAGGTTGAATTAAGTATAAATTCGACATCAGAAAAATGTTGCGTGGGAAAAAAAGTAGGTATATGGAGATTGATGCTTCCCTGTGTATGTCCCCATCTCCAGCCACCTGCATGTAGATGCCGCTCAGTGTCAATGGCATTCGAACTTATCAGAACTGAATTAAGGAGGTAATACAGTTCCAAGCATGAAACACGAGTCTGGTTGTCAGAACGTCATCCGAAGTTCTGTATCCAATATAGGTACGAATATTATTGGAATGTGTGGTACGTGTTCAGCGGTTCTGAAAGAACAGTCTTAGCTGCACTAAGTCATAACGCAAGAATTGTCAGTGTCTTTGAAGTAAAATGAGCGCGATATATTATAATTTACTTATTTAGATGATATATTTTTACATTCTAAGCCAAAGTTACTGAACAAGAAAATGATAAAGTGACAAGGACGTTGAGGGAAATGATGAAATGAAAAGCTGCTCCGCTATGAGTGTTATATGATCCGAGTTCTTCTGGTCCCAGTCTGCTTCGAGTATATATAATAGGCTCGTCTCCCTTCTCTTGAAAGATAATAGCAATTTTCTTCTTTAAGCTAACACGAGTTTCCGCGGAGTTCACAAAAGTCGAGTATTTGATAGGGGAAATAATGCTAACATCCGTATCGATAGGGGGAAACATGTCGGGTGAGATGATACTAACAGGATGTTGCAGGTGTACTAAATATGAACTGACGAGACCGTAATATTCATTGTCGCAGGTGACTGGGCTTCCGGAGTCTCCAATGTGTACTCGAGACCCGCCTCCATCAGGTAGGGATAGCACGCAAGACCAGGTAGCATTTGACGTATAATTAAAGACAACGTACTCGGGTCTCCTCCAGAAAGAACACCTTTCGAAATTCTGCAGGGCTCCCCACGTATGCTGCATCACTGATGGATGCGTTCGATTTTTTGGGTCTCCCGAAATCCGGCCAAAACCCACCAGAAGGCATACAGTCTCTTTGGCGTGAACCCTCTCCCATATGAGCTCTATGTTCTTGGTCGAATACACAGGCGCGAAATTGTACGCTTTTGATGCAAAGCCTTTGTACGGAGCAACAGCCTTCCGTAACACGATCATACCATAGTCAAAATGGATGCTCTTCAATTTGAACGAACATTTCTCGTGGATCAGAAATTTTTTGGATACATAACCTGAGTGCATATCATCAGTAGAGGTCGCTCCGTAGAACACCACAGCCATGTCTGCATAAGCGTTGTTTGCTACATACCACTGCACTCCCTCAGAATCGGGGTCCTTTTTTTTAGCCACGCAGTGGCACGAAGTTTGTACAACATAGGGCGTCAAAAGAGACCCTCCACATGATACTGTTTGAGGGTTAGGATCGCAGTTGTAATTCCCCAGTGCAAAGTAATCCGAATTGGCTTTCCATAAGAAACTGAACAAATTTTTGAACGACTCAAAAGCTCCGCATACGTGCTTATTTGAAATCCACACAAAATAGTTGGTGGCTGTGTATCCAGAAGATTTGTCGCGAAGATCTTCTCCGTTGATGATTCGTTTGAGACGCCTTTCAGACCGAGCGCAACAGCCTGGACTTGAAGTGAACAAGAATAAATACAAAACGGCCACCACAAACACTGTTCGGACGGGCATATTACTGCATAGAACGACTGCAAGAAGTGTTTGAAGAGAAACTCTTAGCAGGTCTTCTGTTTATTCATTTAAAACTCGCACTAGTCATAATATTTAATTACCACAGCGACGGTCATTCATTTGTTACATAGCTGTGTGAAGCGTCACAGTAAGGGACAACAAAACCAACATGTTGGAGAGAGATAATTTTTGAAGGCACACGAACCTACGCACACACACAAAATAATAAGCGCTTACCTAAGCGAAATCTTGTAGGTATTTATTAAGAAAAACTTCGATTCTGGGATGCAGATCGCCATATTCCACTCAACGGCTGAAGTGTTGCAGCTCATGAGTGTTCACGCCATTATCTACAGCCAGTAGATATTAATTTTATTTAAGAAAAATAAATGCACTACCACATTTGATTTATAGGTGAACGATGTTCTTAACTTGCGTCTGAAATCCAACAACAAATCTTGTAATGAAAAACGCTGCAAATCCCTGCACAACGGTTTATTATTTTGTAAAGAATAACCCTTCGGTTACAGATCACAGCTCTCCGTATAGATAACCGTTCTTTATAATATATGTACAATTCTATACATATTTTGTAGATCGCAGACCCTCCGTCGGTTAGTTCCTAACCCCGTACTCGTTACTAGGTACCTACCTAAATCACGAGTTAAATGTTGCTAAAATAATTCTGTCGATGACAAACAGTAACTAAAACGGCAAAAAGAAACGCAAATAATGAAGTTCTGAAGGAAAATTGTTGATGTGGAGTGAAATAGATGCTCTTTCTGCGTAGATAACTGTTTTCTGTGGTCAATACCTACCCTCGTGGTCAAGTATAATGAACCGTTATGTAATAATTTGCCCATCAATAATACTTCAGCGGTTGTTCAAGTTGCAAAAGTACCGATCAACAAAATCCAGCCCCTTCTTGGTAGATGAACCGTTGTGTAATAATTTACCGTTCTTTAATAATTTAACGTTGTGTAATAATTTGCCGTTATGTAATAATAATTTACCATTGTGAAATAATTTGCCTTTGTGTATTAATTTGCAATTGTGTGATAATTTACCCATCAATAATACTTCAACGTTTGTTCAAGTTTCGCAAGTACCTACCAACAAACTCCAATAGTCCATCACTTATCAAATGAAATAATATCGCAGAAAAACCAACTCGACTCCATACAGCCATCCTTGATTATAATCGGGTGCTCCGTAGTGATGATATCCGGGCCGGAATTAGAACGTTTGTTTCACGATCGTGTTGACGAAGCTTTTTGGTGCACACGAACGGCTGGACGTACAATGCTCCGGGTGGTCTCAAAAAATGGTATAGCTCAAGACAAATTTAATAACGTAAAAAAAAACCATACCCTTCTATCGAAAGTTTTCGAGATACGGCGTTCTGAAAACTTCAACCCCTATTTTTAACCCCTTAGAGATGACTGACAGTAACGCCGAGCTTCGAGGACCAACTAGACCCCGAACGGAACCTATAACCCGAATTTCATCAATTTTGTTTCATGGTAACTAAGAAAAGTGGTCAGTACGGCGTACGGCATACGGCGGACAGACAGACTTTTTTTATTGCATTTTTCGGATTCTACATACCTTGAAACGTAAACCATCAAGTTTTAAGGGGGCGTTAGCATTTTTTTTTTTTTTTTTTCATGCTCGATTCCAATGGTTCATTATTGAAAATAATAAACCAAAAAAATTAATAATAAACTTAATACTTGGATGAATATGATTGCTTATTAATTGATGAAATGATCCAGATAATTAAGTTAATTCTGCGTCGATTGGACATCACCGTACAGTTAGTTTTCGCCTTAGAGTTTCACTTTCCATAAATTGTCTACCTTCCAGCAACATTATATTCCTCGCGGCCGAGTAATTCGCTTATTAGTTCACGATGAAATGAATTTCATACGCCTCCCAACAACATATTTGATCACGACAACTGGTTGTATTATCGGCCAGCTTTTCTCTTCTCTTCGACTAGTTTCGCCACTCCTTCAGTAAAGCTACGACGATACTCCTGGGAATTTAAAAAAGGAGCGTATATGATCGGGGAAATTAAGCTAATATGCTTTTCGAATGAGCGGAACATACGTGGGAGCCTCTCGCTAACGCGAAGGTACCTGTGTAAGTCAAATGAGCTGACGAGACCGTAAAACTCATTGTCACAGGACACTGGGCTACCAGAATCGCCAAAGTTCGCTCCAGACTCCCCTCTGGTCACAGGAATGGGTAACACGCAAGACCATGTTGAGTTCGGAAACCAAGTGGAGCATCTATGAAAATTCTGTAAGGCTCCCCACGTGTGCTGCATGACTGATGGAATTGATGACGCGTCGGGGCTATCGATAGTCGATGTCTGACCGAAACCCACAAGTAAGCACACCGTCTCTTTGGAGTTCAACCTCGTCCATAAGAACTCTATGGCATTTCCCGAATATACTGGAGCGAAATTGGAAGGGTTTGAAGCAAACTGTGGTTCGGGTGCGATTGCTGTGCTCAGCACGATCAAACCGAAGTCAAAAACAAGGGTTTCCGAACGCCATAAACACCCCTCAGAGGTCACGAACATTTCTGATTCATAACCTTTGGACATATCAGCGGTATCGGTCGACCCGTGGTACACCACAGCCATGTCAGTAAAAGAGTCTTTCGGTTCATATCTCTCCACTTTGTTAGAATCGGCGTTGAGTTTTCTAGCCACGCAATGACAGGCAGTTTGTACTATAGTTGGTGTCAAAAGGGAACCTCCACAAATCAGTTTCTTCGGGTCCACGGCACAGGTTCCGCCAGTGAAGAAATTGATGAACGATTCCCAAGATCCACATTCGTGTTTGTTGGAAATCCACACAAAATAATTAGTGACTGCATACCCTGAATTTCTGTCGCGTAGATCTTCTCCGTTGACGATTCTTTTGACGCGTTTTTCAGGCCGAGCGCAGAAGCCTAGCTTTGAAGTATACAACAGCAAATACAGAACTGACAAAACAAACGATGTTCGGCGATTCAGTGTGCCAGTGTGTGACTGTGTGTTGAAGAAGATTGTATGAACGATTTTTTTCATTTTTTCAGCGAGACAATAAACAATCACGCAGTAACACACTTCGCAGTAACGGACACACAAATTTGCACATGTAGGTTAATATTTGCTTCAAACAGTAGCCCAGTGGACACGCAAGCCCAGGCATTCCAAGCTTCCAAGTGAGCGGGAGAGCTTCTGACACAATCTATCAAGTCAGGTACTCCTCTGGATTACGGAGAGCATTAGGAGTACGTCAAGCGAGTGCTCACAGAAGAAAGACAGCGCAGAACAGAAGAGGAACGCCAGCGGAGCCAAAAGATCATTGAATCGCTGCAGCCAACTAAAAAAAAAGGGTACTCCGGCTAATAGTTGATGCTTCAGCGTCGCAGTGGCTGACCGTGTTTCCAAAGTTGGCAGATGGTTTTGATTTATCACCTACCCAATTTAAGGACGTGACAGCAATGAGGTATGGACAAACACCCCAACCCGGACAGCTGCGACGGATGTAGAGTGACATTTGATATCAACCGCGCGCTGAACTGTAAAAGAGTGGGACTAGTAAAAAGGGGTCATGACTATGTCCGTGATGAGTGCGCGAAAATGGCGAGCTACTGAACCGGTCTTGAGAGTGGCATAAGATGGAAGCCCAGCGCTAGTGGCAGACATAAAAATCCAGGGGGCCTGGGACAGTGAGAGGATCATCTAGGAGAAGAGTGTGGTGGAACGTCCGGAGCGCTGCCTAGCGAAGATTAGATGAACCTACCGGAGCTCAAGAACCTTGGGTTATCGCTAGTTATCGTGTCAAAACCCCCGTATTCCAAATTCTCAATAGATCCTAAATATTCCATCATCTTCATAATTCATGCAGTGTATAGTGTTTCGGTGCAGTAAATGTGACAAAACATACGAGAGCAGCTCAGCTCTCTTCGGACACATCGCTTCTAAAAACACCGAGATAAAGCTTCCGTAACCGCTATTTTCTACAAAGAAGAAGGCTAAGAAAAAATTTATAAAGAAATATTCTTATGACGGCTTTTATTTTGGTTTCGGCTGAATCATAATATGAACTTATCATAACATTGACACAAAAAAAATGCAATTTTGATATTTTTGTATGATTCTTTTTTTTTCTAATTTGGGAGAAGACTGACTTCTGTAATCCAAAGAGGCGTGGGTGAGTTTGGCAAAATGAGTTTTCTAGTACCTAGTAAGAGACCTCAGTTAAGTACCAAAAGTTTTTCATTATCTAGGTAGGTACCTAGAGTTAATGAAAATGGTGCTTTTGTAAATTCAAATCCCCCCGCTTTTTTTTTATTCCTGTCCCCATCTTGAGGTAATAGGTACCTTTTTAAGTTCTCTCCGTCATTGTTGAAGACGACCTATTCCGAAACATGTTCTTATACCTAGTAACTTCAAACCAAACAAAATCGACTTGGATCTGACTCAGACAGACGGTCAGCTCCCTCATTCGCTGGTAAGCTGAACAACCATTTAGCAAATTTTCAATGAAAAAATTCGCTACATGCCTCGTTTGAAAATTTCTTGAGTGCCCAAAATGCGTTGCTTTGTAGAGCATCAAATTCTCCGTCGATAGACCCCCTCAATTGTCAAATTGCGATGAAAAATGAAAAGGTTTTGCAATATCAAAGTTTCATATCCAGGAAAAAGACAGTTTTTATGCAAGACATAATTTGGCAAATTCGGGACCAGCGCGAAATTTCTACAACAATCCTTTATATAATAATTTTGCCTACCTACGATTAGATTTTCATTTCGGACTGAATGCCTTTTTGATTGATGCCTCAAACAGATTTGATTGCAACGAACTAAATCACTTCTGTTACAGATCACAGCCCTTCTGTATATAATATATACTTATATTCTATACATATTACGTAGACACTCCGTAGCTTAGTACCTAACCCCGTACTCGTTACTAGGTGCCTACCTAAATCACGAGTTAATGTTGCTAAAATAATTCTTTCGACGACAAACAGTAGCTAAAATGGCAAAAAGAAACACAAATAAGTTCTGAAGGGAAATTGTTGATGTGGAGTGCAAATGGTCGATTCCAAAGGTTTATTATTGAAAATAATAACCAAAATATCCACTTTTCCACCGCTCCCATCCTGTAAAGCTGATGATTTGTTTGGCCGAGAACAAAAAACTTGTAAGTATCAACAAATATCTATGTAAAAAAGGTACCTATAAAGAAAATCCAAAATAATCATCCACCTTCAAATGAAATAATATCAAGGAACTCGATTTGACAAAGCCATGTGTGATTATAATCAGTTGTTCGCTAGCAATAATTATAATAAATTATATGTGGGCTGGATGAAGTATACTGTTTCATTCACACTCATGTTGACGAAGCTTTTCGGTTCAAACTTCACAGTCTTACTGTGAACGAACGGCTGGACGTACTCCGGGTGATCTCACAAAAGCCAGTAAATTCGGAATCAATATAAAAAAAACCAGTCATGCAGCATGACTTAATGAGCGAATTTTCAAAGAAATATTCGAATTAATGGCTATGGTTTTGAATAAAGGAAAACTTCGGTCTAAAATTTGGTTTTCTATGTATATTCTCTTCGTATTTATTTTAATTTTTACGTTTTGTCCATCCTGATTCTACCGTTTGTTATGAGTAGATTCCTTGTTCCTTCTGAATGGCCTTTCCTCTTGACTACGATTTCAGGCCTGGTATCTAAAACCAGTTCAAGATTTGCTCTACTAGGTAGGTAGATCCTTCCTTCTTCATTGATATTATTTTTATCATGTTAAGTACCTACCTACCTTTGAATATCAAATATTCGTATGATACTGATAATAAATTGATAAGATACCTACCTAACCTTCTTCCTCCTACTGTTAGTACCTAAATTGAATAATTTGAAATAGATTTTTTCTTTCGTCTTCCTTCTAGTAATACGTGGGCCGGTACTTGTCTATCTATGAAGGTATCATAACAATAAATTATATGTCAAATGGGAAATTCAAGGAGTTGTACTAATCGTTTGCCTCCCCCTTTTTTGCTTCGAACTCTCGTCTTCAATTAATACTTCTCACATTTTTCAATCTGACCACTCTAAGGGGGTGGGGGGGGGGGGGGGGGGTAAGAGTTTAAAGATTATCCTAGTTTTGGGTAATTTTTGCGCACTTTAAATGCTCTAATTTAAGAACGGATTTAGATATCTAAAATCCGATTTCACCATCGTGTTCAGCGTGCAAAAACCTTTAAAATGAGGGGTCACTTGTTGGAAAATAACATTTTGGGGATTTTTGGGTAATTTTTGCGCACTTTAAATGCGCCAAAACCCTCCTTAGAGTAGGCCAATTTCGCCCATCTTCGAACTTAGCCTTTCGATTGCCAAGATAGATTTTTTGTGCAAATTTGAGCTGTTTATCTCAATTCTATCGAGAGTTATCGTCTGGAGTGACACATATATATATATATACATATAAAAAAGTGTTACATTTCAGGAATCGTTTTAGAATGGTCTGAAACGGATTTCTATGAAGAAAATTTCCAAAAATTTATATTATTTAAATTTCGAAGCCATTGCAATAGCTTCATTTTCTTTGAAAATTCGCTAAAAAGTCATTAAAAAAACCAGACCGTTGTATTGAAAGTTTTCGATCTAGAAAGCGTTTTGAAAATGGCAAACAAAATTTGTTGAGTTCCAAATTGCAAAACTCACCAAACTTAAGATGCAATGGCATTTCATTTCTTCCCACCAGTCTCACAACTTCGTGAGAAATAAACATTGGTCAGCAGATCTAATACAATTGGATCGTGGATTATGAGATCCGGGAGTCAACTCTGGCAAAACCGATCCTACGTCATATGTGAATCGTGAATCAGGGGTTCCTATTCGGGGAAAAAAGTAACTGTTTTCGTCAAAAGAAGGAGCCAACAGGGCCATAGAATGCCTACATGAAATCAATAGGTTTATCGAAAAGACATCGAGTCAAATACATAGGTAATAAAATTGTGTGTATAATTATTGTTTAGTAAGAATTCAGGTAATTAAATTTCACTCTACGCAAAATATTACGGAACTTAAATTTGAGGAGGTCGAACGAGTTCACTAATTTTGCTGTCTAGTAACCCGGGGAAAAACACAAATTCTTTCACTGCCGGCGTTTGTTTAGGAACCCTCGTACAAATCGAAGGAACGAGGAAAAGCTGAACTGGTGTTTTTGTGTATTTTTTCTACCCTATCGTCCGGAATGAAGGGTTTCAGTTTTTTCTCTCTCTCCAAAAGACAAACAGTATCCAGAGCGGATGAGCTGATGATAATGCCGGAAACCAGTACGAGCAGCGTACCGTTAGGGTTCAGCGGTTGAGCGTCCCTCAAAACATAACAAAGAGATGGGAAAGGGAGACGAACGGGATTTGGATCGTTTTGTTTGGGAGAAACGTTTGTCGGAGGAGGATGAGGTCTGGTCGTAAGACTGCTTATTACAGGGCGACCGCAAATCAACCGGACAAACGTGAAGTCTCGAAAGAAATTTCGCGACCGCGAATATGGTGTACCACATTTTAAGGGTACCTACCCAAAATGAACCTTAACCATTCTTTTAGGAAAAACAATCAACATATTTCCCAACGTTTTTCGATATTTATGTGGGAAAATTAAAACAGGAAAGAAAACACTCCGAACATGAGAAAATCCCGAACTAAACGTTGAAGGAGATGAAATTCTGCGTCAGCTCCCAAGGTATATATTTTCATTTTAAATTAATTCTCAAAGTTTTATGGGAAAATTGAAAATGAAATTCAACATTACCCACGAATACCCATGAACGGGGTATGTAGGTACCATTTGAACAATTGCATAATAAAAATATAGGCCTTCGCCAACCAACTGATTGACTACGTTATATTTCTGCCTGAAAAAGTAATTCATTTCAAAAATTTCCAAAAAACTAGCATTTGAATTTAATTTTCTACAACGTTTAGTTTGAGATGTTCTGGTTCAGTTTATTTAGAATTCTGACGGTCACTGAATCTAATAGGACTCTCGATATATTGCCAAATTTTCATGTAGTTTGGATGGTTCGTTTGGCCGAGAACAACAAACTTTTAACAAATAGGTTAAAATAGTAACTATCAATAAAATCCGAAATAAACCTATTTCTTCAAAAATGAACTAATAGGTATCAAGGAACAACAAACTAGATAATTCATGAAGCCATACCAGATTATAACCAGCTGCTCACTATCAATGAGATCTCAGTTGGAGTTATGTATAGGTACCGTATGATTCACACTCATGTTGACGAAGCTTTTGGGTTCAAGCTTCACCTTAAAGTGAACAGACGGCTAGACGTACTCCGGAAAACCTATGATTCGGAATCATTTTAAGAACTTCATGAAACCATACCGTTCTATTGAATGTTTTTGAGCTACAGTGTTTTGAAAATGTCATCCCCTATTTTTCACCCCTTAGAGGTGACTCACAGCAACGCCGAGCTTCGAGGACCAGCTAGACTCCAAATGGAACCTACACAAGCATATTTCATTAGGTAATAACTTGGGAAAAGTGAGAATAACTGGTAACTTGGGAAAGTGCCGCGTACGACGGCCGATGCATCATTCCATTTTCGGATTCCACGCACTTCGAAACGCAAATGTTTACATTTTGGGGGAGTTAAAATTTTGTTTTTCATTTTCAATTCTTAAAGGTTCGTTATTGAAATACTTGATACAATAAAATTATTGTATAGATCGGACAATTTTTCGATTTAATTCAACTACTTCCACACTTCGCCATGCACATAGGTACATATTCTCACGGACCACTGATTTTTTACGGATCTGGTCTGAAAATGGTTTTATATGGTAATTTTCCTTGGGAATTACGTTGCCCTTTAAATTAAAAAAAACAAAAAAGGACACCCCTCTTCTTAGGGGCGTCCGCAAGGAGTCGTTAACGGGAATGGATGACATTGTGAGCTAACGTTCTACGCACACGAGTATTCAGATTTCTAAAGTACACAAGGCCAAAAGAACGCACTCATTTTGCAGGATCATCAAACATTCTGCCGACAGTAAATCAAACATTTCACTTGTATGACTCCCATCACTGAGTGACATCATGTGTTACGAGTTACGACCTATTATTTACCGATCCCATTCAAAGGCGCTACCTAAGGTAGTGAGAATCGATAACGAAGCGAGGAGGTTGGCAGTACGAGAGGAGCGAAGGCGGTAAAGCCGCTCTATGATGGATGGACACTCGATGATTTATCGGGAGGGCTGCACGTGTTCACAGGACTTACTCTTAGAAAAAAACGTCCAAACAGCTCGAAACTACGAAAAAATATTTTTTCGGACATCTTGTATTTACGTAGATGCGAGCTAAGGTACATCTTGCTCGGGACGACTGCAACGACGATCGTTCAACGATTATCGTAGAACGAATAATCGTTGAGCGATAATCGTTGGTGACCATTTTGCTCGTAGCGTTTTTCAGAGCGAAGATTTTCGAGTACTCTCGAAACCTCTCGTTTCTCATTCGCTCCCTGACCGTTCAAGAGGAAGCTTACGTGAAGTTCGATTCAAGAACGAGTTTGAGTAAAATGAGTCTACAAAGAAGACTGATGCTTCGGTGGATTCTCATCGAAGAAATGGAGGACGTCGAAGTGCTTAAGAATATTTTTTTATGGAATGAAACGGGCGGGAATTCACCCAATTTTTGTCCAGAGAGATACAAAAGGGGTGTATCAACAATTGATACAAAATCATCTTCGAGAGGACAGCGAAAAGTTCGCCAATTTTTTTCGTGTTTCTGTGAACCAGTTTGATCAATTGTTGGAATTGATAAAGGACTCGATTTTCAAAGAATCGTACAACAGAAATCTGTACCCTGTAACACCTGGAGAGAAACTCGCTATTACGCTGAGGTGAGTAACTATAGGTAATTTTACTTATATAGTGATTTTTACATTGGTACCTACTCTGATATTATTGTTATTTGGGAAATTCAAATGTAGGTATTGTAAATGAAGTTTTTATTATAAAAGTTGAGGACAACAGAAAACATAGTCATATTAGTCATTATAGAAAGAAAATATAAACCTTGAAAGTCATTAAAAAATCCTAAGTCATTATAGAAAGAAGAAAGTGAATGATGAATGATGAAGTGAATGATGAAGGTGCCATTTTTCACAAAAACAACCGGTCCGGCCAAATAATCGTTCACGACTGACGATTATATCCACCCCACACTCGTACGACTGTTCCCGCTGTACGATCGTCGTTAACGATCCAAGCGGCAGTCGTGCGAAACAAAACAGCTCCATAAGGAAAACAAAGAGATAGTACGCCACGATAATCGTTGGACGATCATCGTTGCAGTCGTCCCGAGCAAGATGTACCTTGCTCGGGCTAAACTAATTAAGCTAACACGGGTGGAATGAAGGGCGCGAGTGAGTGTGGCCAATATAGGTCGGTGTTGGAATCGTAAGTCTCCACTTTATCGTCAGAAATTACATTGATGACATCTGAAGAGCGGGATAGGGCGCTGAAAGACAAACTTCCTATTCCTGCTATAAAGGAAAGTAATATAAAACCTCCTTTTCATAACAAGTTGGATGGCTACGTGGCAATCAGGAGTTAATTCAAACACCACCGTAAAGACCATCTTTGTAAGTCTTATCTTTGTAAGTAAAAGTGAACAATTAAAGTATGTAAACAGCAATTTCAGGAAGGGCTTTGCGTCCAACTGCGCTGCCGGCGTCGCAGACGTGTTCGGCTGACCTCGCAGGAGGATCGGAATTTGATCCAGTCATTTCGCTCATGAATACCTCTGCCTCACCACCCTAGGATGAGGAGCTACGAAGGGCGTTGGGAATCGAACCGACGAACCGAAGTCGCTGTCCTCATCCGAACCACCAGATGACAACATTCTAGCGTTCGGCCACCGGTTCACCCCTATACTTGTCATATTTTTATAGTCGTCAGTGTTGTTTCCACTTTTGAAGTTCAACGTCAAATTCGGAACCATACTAACCTCAAAACTCTGTAAAGAGGGCGGTCCATAACTCAGCCCTATTAGCAGAGATGAGATGTAGCAAAGCCTCGCGTTGGATGGACGCAGGGAGCGGTAAACACCCCAAGATTATCGAGATTATAAGACACTTCAGGTTGGAATCTCACTGAGCAGTAATAGTAGGATAGCAGAAATTCCAAAACTAGGTTCATTTTGATGTTTGAAAAAATAAATACGGATGTGGTTTTTGCAAATTTTTTTGCCTCTTTCCAATTGTGACGTTGGTTTTTTGTGAGCAAAATTTGCTTCATCGCTCCTAAATTCGTTCGCCACTCTAACAGATGAGATTCCAACATGTCATTCACGTTTTGAGGTTCGGCTGGTTGTAAAACTGGTTCTCTACCACTGGTAGGTATTTGGCATTCTCTGAAGAACCTCTCATTTTGGACGGAACTCGCCATCCACCATCAGTATGAACAAAATGTAACAATCTGCAATGCCATTCCGTGCACTTCGTACAACGATTTGGAGAATAAACTAAACGAAACTTTTTCTCTTCTCTTTGCGTTAAATTTAAAAGAGAAAAAATTTTGAAAAATTAATGGAGCTCGACCAGTATTCGTTAAAACTTAGCCGAAACTCTGTTCTTGTGAAAACTTCACATTGGGAGAAAGAAACTTCTTCCAGCATGAATTTAAAATCCTAACTGGCCGGAGGGAGTGGATATTTTTCAATGCCGGTTCGGAATGAGAAGTAGAGGGATCCTTGATATCATTTCAACTCTGCATTTAGGTACTTAATTTCCTCAACTGCACGGCCTATTCCGGCGAACAGGAGTTTCACTGTCTGACGAATATTTTCCTCATTTCCCTCGTCTCTAGTCCAAATACAGCAGTTCTATTATTGTACCTATAACTGGGCTTCGCATGCAAAAGTAGATTACTGGCCTTTTGAAGTGGGCATGATGGATAAGTTTTTATTCATCCTCCTCTTAATAGCCAGCACGATGGACTTATGAAACAACGCTGTTCTGGTTGTGGAAATCGGAAAGTGTCACGGAAATCGACTGTCCTTTAGCAGGATCAGAATTTGGTATTGAAGCCAATGGTTTGGTTCCGCTAGTAGTAGAATATTATATGATAACGGATTCCTCCATAAGGTACATAGGTATTTGTAGTGAATGTAAAGTTGACGCACATCCACTACGAGCGGCGTCGAGGGGGGATGTGCCCGGTTTGGTTATGGGCGGACCACCACCATGCCCGGGGTCTTTTTGGAGCGTTTGTCCGGTTTGGTTACGAGCGAATCACCACCATGCCCGGAAACTTTTCAGGTTCGTTGCCCGGTTTGGTTATGGGCGGACCACCACCATGCCCGGGGTCTTTTTGGAGCGTTTGTCCGGTTTGGTTACGAGCGAATCACCACCATGCCCAAGATCTTTTAGGTAAAGGAGAGAGAAGAGGTAAGGAGGAGAGAGAGAGAGTAGTCAGCGACTAGAGGAGAGCCTAGAATGGTTAAAAAGGCGAAGGAGGCGAGTATATATAGGCTTGGGAGCTATCTCCCTCCATCCTCCAGCTAGTGGAGGATGGTGGGGATCCCCAGGCTGGCCCTCGGCTCTCCTGCGTCTTCCGTCCCCACTTCTAAGTTTATTTGGCGAGATCTTATTTCTACATATTGAAGTTGTGGTTCTGGGAGGATACCACGACATAGGTCCCCCAGATTGAGCAAATAAACACATGGGCAAGACCGAGGGCGCAGAGTGACATGGCTGAAGGCTGATGGCAAACAATTTAGGCTGAAGGCACAGAAGAAGTGGTTAAAAAGGATATAGCGGTCGTTTGGCGGCGTCGAAGCGGGGCAGAGACAGCGATGGAGAGCGTCGTAAGAGTATACGACGGTGATCCTCGGTGGCGGAAATAAGAAAAGCGGGGAGGGCGGCCCGGGCGAGCGGCGATGAATGTGTTTTAGCGTACATCCACCACGAGCGGCATGAGGGGCGATGTGCCCGGTTTGGTTATGGGCGGACCACCACCATGCCCAAGATCTTTTTGGATGAATTGCTTGGTTTGGTTATGAGCGAATCACCACCATGCCCAAGATCTTTTAGGTTAAGGAGAGAGAAGAGGTAAGGAGGAGAGAGAGTAGTCAGCGACTAGAGGAGAGCGTAGAATGGTTAAAAAGGCGAAGGAGGCGAGTATATATAGGCTTGGGAGCTATCTCCCTCCATCCTCCAGCTAGTGGAGGATGGTGGGGATCCCCAGGCTGGCCCTCGGCTCTCCTGCGTCTTCCGTCCCCACTTCTAAGTTTATTTGGCGAGATCTTATTTCTACATATTGAAGTTGTGGTTCTGGGAGGATACCACGACAGTATTTATATTAATTCGTTCGTTTCGATGATTTCGCTCATCATAGCAGAAGAAAATTTAAAATATACCTACATAATACGGGTGGTTAAAGCCCATGCATGTTTCCTTAAACTAGACCTTTTTTGGCATCGAAAAACACCAGGAGTTTTGTAAAGGCGCGTAGGACCCTTCTGTAGACCCCCCTCCCACCCTATTCGGTTGACGGTTAGACCACCACAATGATGTACTTATAAGTTTTGGTGCTCCACGTTACCAAGGAATGGCACCGTGAAATTCAACAAAATTTAGGGCGTAAGGTAGACTGTCAAATTGAGCCCTTCATGTATTTCACCACATATGAAAATGACCGGTGCCATCATGAACGCCAATGACGCAAGTAATAATTTAAAATCCATCCGAATGTATGTGTAACAAATGAAGAATTTTACTGCTTTTATTCGTCATTTAATGTAGTTTTTCTTTAAGCGCGATTCGATTGAAATTAACAAATTAAGATATCTTGAGGAATAATCTAAAGTTCAATGGGTTTGCCCCCTAATTCACATTGGGTTCGTTTTATCGTCAAAATCGTCAAACCAACCAGTGTAACGTCAAAAGTAATTATTAAAGTAATGAAGCTATATGATTAAACTCCATCTAATGAGGCGTGCAACATGATTTTATGTTCTATAAAATTTACCTATGCATGAAAATCTAACTTACTACGTAGGTAGGCCCTTCAAACTATTTAATTGAACACAAACAATTGTGTTATGAATTAAACTTAGCTATCAAGAGTTCACAGTAACTGCAATTATATGAACTAGCTCCCATCTCTCTAACACAACAGTATATACCTTTACCTAACAAATACTCGGTTATTGATTTCCGTTCCACATGGAGTTGCTTTCTCCCCTTCGTTCCGTCAGTACACACTGGTAGGTGTTGTACTGTTTGCGATAGGAATAAATGGGAAAAGAGGGGAACCTTCTCGGCGTCTTCGAACGCTGATTCCTTTACAAAGTTGACGAGTCCACAAACACGTGAGACCCGAAGCTCTGCGTAAGAGGAATGTTGAATTAAATCATATCTTTCTGTACTGCGCATTTTCTACCGTTCCTTTGCGCATTTTTTCCGTAGTAAGAAATCGTATCGCAGTAGCAGTATATATGCCGGGACTAATGAGGATTTAGGTGGATTATATTGTAACTTCATTCAATACCCGTAATATTGGTCAATATAGCCGATAGAATCAAACATTCAAACATTTAACTTATTATAAACATATTTCGGGGTTTTCTTTGACCAACACCTTGCTGGCGACTTCCAATGCATTTACCATGAGTTTCTAATAGTGGGGTGAA
The DNA here is from genome assembly GCA_954871275.1 of Leptopterna dolabrata. Lineage (NCBI taxonomy): Eukaryota > Metazoa > Arthropoda > Insecta > Hemiptera > Miridae > Leptopterna > Leptopterna dolabrata. Next base: position 33,449,660 of record OX940982.1, on the reverse strand, counting down.
TTTTTACTCAACCCATATGGGTTACGGATAATGTTACCATATGGTAACATTATTTATTAGTTACAAAGACAAAATCAATGGAATCGTGGTATCTATCATGCGTGGGTGTTTATTGTTATTGCCGTTCTGACCAAACTCAACGTTCTCAGCCACGTTTTTATGGACCACTGAACAGAGCTTGTGTTATCAGTTCTGTATTTGTTGACGTATAGTGCAAGGTTAGGCTACTGCGCGTGGCCTGAGAAACGCATCAAAAGAATTGTCAACGGGGATGATCTACGAGATAAAAATTCAGGCTACGATGTCACAAATTATTATGTGTGGATTTCCAATAAACACTACTGTGGACCATTCGATTCCTTTTCCAATGCCGTGAAGTATTTGTCGCGAGCTTTTCCGATCTCCTACGGTTTAGGGATGTACACCTGCGTTGTTGACCCAAACAGCGTGATATGTGGAGGAGCTCTTTTGACACCGACCATTGTACAAACAGCCTGCCATTGCGTCGCTCGAAAACTTGAAGCTGATTCCGAGGGAGTGCAAAGGTATACGCCGAAAGACGCTTTTACAGACATGGCTGTGGTTTACCACGGGTCGACTGACACTGCAGATATGTCTAAAGGTTACATATCAGAACTATTCATGACTTCCCTGAAATGTTCGTGGCACAAACAAACTCTTCTGTATGACTTCGGTCTGATCGTTCTGAAAAAGGCGATTGCTCCCGAAGCAAATTTCGCTTCGAGACCGTCCAATTTCGCGCCGGTGTATTCGGAAAAGTCATTGGAGTGTTTGTGGACAAGAGTCAACGCCAAAGAGACTGTGTGCTTACTCGTGGGTTTCGGTCAGACAACGAATGAAACTGACTCCATCCCATCAGTCATGCAGTACACCTGGGGAACCCTGCAGAATTTTCACAGATGCTCCACCTGGTACCCCAACTCAACATGGTCTTGCTCGTTACCCTTGCGACCCAAAATAGGGACAAGAGTTAACTATGGCGATCAGGTAGCCCAGTGACCTGTGACAATGAATATTACGGAGTCGTCAGTGCATTTATAGCTCACAGGTACTATGACGTTAGCAAAAGGCTTTCGTACATGTTTCGCCCGATTGAAGCGACTCTTAGCTTAATTGCTCCGATCAAGTACTTCTCAATGGCAAATTCCGCGGAGAATCGCAATACATTTACTTCAAAAGTAGCGGCGTTCGTCGAGGAGAAGAGAAAAGAGCGTGGGTAGGTAATTCAACCAGTTGCCAGGAAGTCTACAGCAGGGACAGCATAGTTCAGACTAAACTCAGAACTTTTACGGTAAAATGAGGTATCTCCGGTTCATTGAATTGATTTAGACCGTGACAACCAGATTGGATGCAACACTCATCGCACTGTCAAAGATACAAAACTTGTAATTTGTTTACCGATGGCTTCAGGAGACCATTTCCGTTTGTCCCCAGTCAGTTTCAAGGACATAGTAAACTTCATAGTGAACTTCAAACATTCCACCGATGGTTGTTTTAATTTTATTTTTCACCTTTTTTATTGGTTTGTTATTTTCAATGATGAACCTTCGGAGACGAGCAGGGAAAAATCATTGACCGACCTCGACAGTGAAAAAACGCTGCAAATCACTGTTTTCTGTGGTCCCTACCCTCGAGCTCCCCGCCAGGAAAGCCCTAAATCGAGTACTGGAGCCAGCTCCGGAATTGAAGTCCTACAAATGCGCGGGATTCATAATTCAATCATTCAACACTTGTAGTTATTCATGAAGCATAAGGCTAATTATAAACCGTTGTGTAATAATTTACATGTATACGTGCCCCTTTTACGCAGATAGTACAATGAACCGTTGTGTAATAAAAAATAAAAAATTTGCTATCAATACCTAATACTTTAACGTTTGTTCAAGTTTCAAAAGTACCTACCAACAAAATCCAATAGATCCATCATTTTTCAAATGAAATAATAATATCGCAGAACAACCAACTCGACTTCATACAGCCATCCGTGATTATAATCAGGTGCTCCCTAGCAGTGATATCGTCGCCACCACGCCAAAACTGCGAATCTGCAGATCTGTGAAAAACGATATCAACGCTTTTTCTACTTCGCCAGTACCTAGTTATTAATCGTGTTGAGCACCTCGAATTGTTATTGTGTTGCCAATAGCCACGTTCTGTTTCACGTAACTGCAATCAGTTCAAAACTCGCCAATAAAAATCCCTGCACAACGGTTTATTATTTTGTATAGAATACCCTTGTGTTACAGATCACAGCTCTATGTATAGATAACCCGTCTATATAATATGATATGTACTATTCTATACATATTATGTAGATCGCAGACCCTCCGTAGGTTAGTACCTAACCCCGTACTCGTTACTAGGTACCTACCTAAATCACGAGTTAAATGTTGCTAAAATAGTTCTGCCGATGACAAACAGTACCTAACAAAAAGAAACACACATAATGAAGTTCTGAAAAGAAATTGTTGATGAGGAGTGAAAAAAGTTGCAAAAGTACCTACCAACAAACTCCAGCCCCTTCTACGTAGATGGTATAATGAACCGTTGTGTAATAATTTACCGTTGAGTAATGATTTACCATAGTAATAATTTACCCATCAATAATACTTCAACGTTTGTTCAAGTTTCACTACCTACCAACAAACTCCAAAAGAGCCATCATTTTTCAAATTAAATAATATCACAGAACAACCAACTCGACTTCATACTCCGCCAGTATAATCAGGTGATCCCTACCAATGATTTTATCTCCGCCAAATTTCCTATTGTGGGCGCGTCTCTGGTTACGAGATTTGGTTTGAATTGTATACAATTTCATTCACACTGGAGTCGAAAATGCCTGTCGGTGCAAACTTCGGGGCCTTACTGTGAACGAACGGCTGGACGTACGATGCTCCGGATGGTCTTAAAAAACTCGCAAGTTCAAGAACTATTTAAAACCGTAAAAATATTTACGTAAAAAAATTGTATAGGCGTTTTGAAAATTTCAACCCCTATTTTGAACCCCTTAGAGATGACTCACAGTAACGTCGAGCTTCGAGGACCAACTAGACGCCGAACGGAACCTATAACCCGAATTTCATCAATTTTTTTTCATGGTAACTAAGAAAAGTGGCCCGTACGGCGTACGGCGTACGGCGTACGGCGTACGGCGGACAGACAGAAATATTTTTATTGCAGTTTTGGATTCTACATACCTTGAAACGTAAACCATCAAATTTTGAGGGGGGGTAAGAATTTTTTTTTTCATGCTCGATTCCAATGGTTCATTATTGAAAATAATAAACCAAAAACCAATTATTATGTGCACATTCCCGATTTTAGCGTTGTGAAAAAAGAGAGATTAAAATGTGAAAAATCACGAAGTGCACTTCGGCGTGGGCCTCATTATCTGTTTCCTCGGAAACCTCCACTGACTCTACAGTTTCGCGATTATTAATTATGACGATCGGCTCATTTGAACAGCTGTTGACAGCGCTCCCGTTCTCTCCATCATTTTTGTCATTAGCCTTTATCCGTCCAGTCAACCTTCTCCATCAGCTTTGTAAAACCCAATATTTTATTATTATCCGGTCGCTATGAGTGAAAGAACGAGAAGAATTCTACAGATGTGTCAGGACTCAACACTCGTGAGTGATTCACCGAGTGAGGATGAACCCATCGACGACACAGACGAGGATGAAAACTATGATCCCAGTTCTTCCGATGACGGAATCGACTCCTCAGAAGACGCGCTTTGCAACATCCCAGAAAGTAAGCAGTTGATGTGTATCGTTTCGTTATCGGTAACCTCTTACCGACATGTCGAGTCTTGAACTCGTAAATAAAGTCAGTTCGTACAATCCAACCAACACGCGTGTCTCGCCATCTCATTATTCCTATATTCCAAATTGAATATAAAGCAATATATAACAGCAGTGGTTCTATTTCTTTTTCGAAAAATAATTCAGCTAATTCTGTTAGAAAATAGAGCAAAAACCAAAATTTGATGCGTTATTTTTCACTTTTTCAATCCTTCATTTACCTTCTTTTTTTTAAATTTGAAAAAGTTTAGTTTTTGACGAATAAAAGTGATTGTTTCCTACCTTATGGTTATTGATACAGGGTGCAATGAATTATTACAAAAGATACAATTTTATTAGGTACTTACTTATTATTATTAGAAGCAATTGCCAAAAAATTAAAAACTGCGAAATAAAACAAACTCTAAACTGTAGGTTTTAATGAATAAAACGCGTATTAATTAGCGAACGTTTGAAAGTGTAATTAGTAGTAATTTGTAAATCATTTAGGTAAAAGAATGGAAACAGAACTGAAGGTTATTTTAACATCCATAATAAGATGGAGAAGTGGTGGTGGTTGACTTCTGGCATAATTGTCTTCGGACATAGGTGTGTACTTCTTCTTCAACACTCCCCCTCACAAAGTGTCCCGAAGACTCGGTGGCAGCAGTCCCATCTGGCTTACAAGCTCGTGGTGTCTTGGCTTCGTCAAGGCTTTGGTGAGTACATCGGCTGTCATTTGAGCTGTGGGCATGTACTTCAGTGAGATGTCACCCCTTTCAATAACTTCACATACAAAGTGCTGTTTAATTTCCAGATGTTTGGATTTAGAGCTGGTGATGGGGTCTGAGACTATCTTTTCAGCAGCTTGATTATCATAAAATAAGGTGATCCTGTCATGTTGTTCTCTCATGTCACAGATCAACCGCCTGAGATGGATAGCCTCCTTAGTCGCCTCAGTTAAAGCATAACATTCTGCATGTGCTGTACTCAGTGCAACCGAAGTTTGTTTTCTTGATGACCAGCTGACGGCTGCATTGGCATAAACAAAGCAATAACCGGAGTAGGATCTGCGATCAACCGTACAGGAACCCCAATCCGCATCACTAAGGCCAATTAGTGGTTTACCTGTTTTGGAGAAAACAAGTGCTCTGTCCTTTGTTCCTTGCAAATAACGCAGCACTCGTTTAGCTGCAAGCCAGTGCTCTCGTCCATAGCTGTTATTAAATTGACAACATAGCTGTTATTAAGTAACTGACAACCAAACTGATGTCTGGTCTGGTAGCAACTGCCAGAAACATTAGGCTGCCAATCAGGTTTTGGTAGGGCAGGTTGTCCTCATACTTTATGGTTGTCTTTTCAAGCTTTGTCTTTGGATCCATGGGTGTGCCAATTGGTTTACAGTCAGTCATTTTAAATCTTTTCAACATTTCATCAATATATTGTGATTGATTAGCTGACAGAATCCCATTTTGTTGTTTGAATTGAATTCCAAGACAGTAGTTGATAGGTCCAAGATCACGCATTTCGAATGTTCTCTGAAGCTCTTGCATTATCTTTTGAAAAGAATCTTCATCTTTAGTGGCATAAATCAGGTCATCCACATAAACAGCTATTAGGTCTTCCCCTTTGTTTGAAATGTATATACAAGGATCAGCAACTGATGGACTGAAACCAATTTCTTTTAGTTTGTTGTCCAGTTTCTGAAACCACTGTCTACCAGCCTGCTTCAATCCATAAATGGCTTTCTTGAGGTGACAGACTCGATAACCTATGGGTATTTGTTCTAATTTAGAAAGCATTGATTTAGCCTTCTCCTTCAGCTTGTGATCAATAGTTTTATCTGAAGTAATGTCTTCAAGGTGTTGTTCAAGATCTGGAGGAGGTTCCATATAGATATTTTCCTTAATATCTCCATTTAAAAAGGCTGTAGATACATCAAGCTGATGAACTTTCATGTCCTTTTCAACAGATATTCCAAGCAATAAACGAACTGAACTGAGTTTAACAACTGGGGCATAGGTATATGTGAAGTCAATGTTTGGTCGTTGGTTGAAGCCTCTGGCTACAAGGCGTGCCTTTTTTCTGTCAAGTGCTCCATCAGCTTTGTACTTTTCTTTCAGTACTAATTTGCAGTCAATGACATTTTGGCCTTGATTTTTCTTTTCAATAACCCAAGTGTCATTTTTTAAGTGAGAGATTATTTCACTTTTGATAGCATCATGCCATTTTGAAAGTTGATCATGAGTCAGAAAACTCTTTTCATAGACAATACTTGAAATTTCATCAGGATCTTCAAAGTCATCCATCCATTGTGGTCTTCTAATGGTGCGTCAAGGGCGTTGCATGATATCACCTTGACTTGTGTACCTGATTCATCTGAAGATGGCTCATATGATGAGTTATCTGTAGGACTTTCATGATTTAATTCTGTTGTTTCTTCTATTCTTGATATGGGAGTAACTGCATAATCAGTTATCACCACAGGTGTAGGCGTTGTTACAGAAGTTGATGAATTGCTTGACTTGGTTGTTATTTCTGGTAATTCTGGCCAGAAGGTTTTTTCACCACAAACATTGTCAGTGATAGCATTTTTATTTTTACTCTCTGGAAAAAGTTTCATGATCTTCACATCTCGGCTTATATCAACTTTGTGTTTTGATGGTATCCATATTCTGTATGCCTTGGAGATTTCCGAATATCCCACAAAGATACCCTCTGTGGTCCGAGGTAAAAATTTTCCTCCTCCTCCTCCTCCTTGCTTGTCCAATATGAAGGCCTGTCTTCCAAAGATATTGAGATGTTTGACAGAGGGTGTCTTACTGGTCCAAGCTTGATAAGGCGTTAGATGATCTAGAGAGCGAGATGTGCAACGGTTTTTTAAATAATTTGCAGTGTTGACCGCTTCTGCCCAAAGCAGGCGCGTAGATTCAGGGGTACCGCGGGTAGCGGCGGTACCCCTGACGAAAAGAAGAAAAAAGGTACCTACACAAAGAATAAAAATCCGAAAAGTTGAATTTGGGCGCATTCTGATGGATTCGATTAAAAACCAGTTTCATCGATTCTTCGTGGTAGGTTCAAATCAGAGATCGATGACTTCTTCGTCTGAATCGATACTACAAACTGATGGATAGAGGTGATAGATCAGTATCGATTGAAGCAGAAATGACGCATGGAATGATGGTGGGTTTGGGGTACCGCGCCTCCATTGCGGTGACAAAGGTCATTGGCCGAGCCCGTGTGTCAGTGTGTCTCCTCGTCTTCACTATGATGGTTCGGTGTGTGTGTGTAGTTTCTAGTGGTAGTCCAGTCAGTGAGTCACCGCACGGTTTGTGCGGTTCTGTAGTACTCTCGTGATCACGCCGGATTTTCTCGATGCTATCGAAGCTGGTAGGTATAATCGATTTGTTTAGGAGCCCGAAGTTGAAAGGTTATGTCGGAAGGTTCTGTGTTGTTCGTTTTTATGGCTTGGTTTATTGTTCGTTTTTGTTTCACTCCATCGTTTTCTTGATAGTGTCAACTTGTTTTTTACACGACTTTTTTGCTGCTTTCCGCTTCGAAAATGGATAGATGTTGCGTGAATTGTTCCTTAGTTAGTCGATCGTTTAGTTCACGTAATTTTGTACAGAAATGTGAGATCATCAGGTTGGGCCGTTCAACTTCCCCGCTTCCAAACCTGTCAGCAGTCGTAAAAGAACGTAATCGTGACATTTTTCAACCGAAAACTACAATAGGTATCAATTGTTATCCGGCTGTAGTTCCAATAATTTTTTGTACTGTTTTCCGTGCTTGCTGTTTTCAACTGAAACAAATTCATGGAGTACCGGATTTTCAAATATCTCTAATAACACTGTACAATTTCCTTGAGGAAATAGCTTGCTAAGAACTGCTTTACGTTTCTGTCTTGATTGAAGTGAATAATGTGCGTAGGTAAATTCAGTAGGAGACTTGGGATATTTTGCAGGTGGGGGGGGGGGGGGATGGAGTGCGGTACCCTCCATTCCAGAGCCACGCTACGCTCCTGGCCCAAAGCAATTGCGGGGCGGGCATTGGATTGAACCATCATGCATCTAGCTTTTTCCAGAAGGGTCCTGTTCAGGCGCTCAGCAAGTCCATTCTGTTGAGGCGTGTATGGTGCTGAGAGACGACGCTGAATGCCATTATCTTGGAGGTATTTGTTGAAGTCGTTATTCACGTATTCTCCTTTGCCATTATCCGTGTGAAGAAATTTAATTCGTTTGTTCTGAAAATTTTCTGTTTCATTCTTGAAAATTTGAAAATAATGAAGGACTTCGTTCTTCTGCTTGAGAAAGTAGACTCTTGAGTAGCGAGTTTTTTCACAAGTGAAAGTTACAAAATATTTGGCTCCCCCTGGACTTGCAATCTTCATGGGTCCACATACATCGGAGTGGATAATCTCAAGTATATCCAGGTTCTTTGGGTTGTCACGTGTGGGAAACGGAGCTCGCGTCATTTTGGTTTAACACAGACCTCACAATCACCCAAGTGTTCATTTTTATTGAAGGTCAGTCCACTCAGCAATTTTTTATTTAAAGCAAGTTTCAAGTCATTTTCATTTACATGGCCTAGTTTAGCGTGCCACTCCTGAATTTTGGAAGTGGTTGCTAAATTAGCTTGTTCAGTCTCAGTTTCTTTGTTTGCTTCTACATAATATAGAACATTTAGTTTCTGGGCTGTCAATACCACTTTGTTATTAGCATTGTAAATCCATGCCTTATTTTTGTCAAATTTTACCATGTACCCTTTTTCAGTTATTTTTCCAACGGATAATAGATTCATGGAAAGATCGGGAACATACAGGGTATCAGGTAGCTTAACAAATGTGTCATTAATTTGCACTGTGACAAGTCCTTTACCAGAAATTGATGTTTTATGGTCATTTGGTGCAAGCTGGAGAGAATTTTCAACCGAAACATTTGACATTTTACTGAAAAATTCATGATTCTTGCACAAGTGTGAAGTGCTGCCAGAATCAAGACACCATGTAAGTGCACTGATGGGCCTTTCTTGTTTTGAAGTTAGGCAAAGCTCTTCTGAATAGAAAGTACAGTCTGTTTGCCTTAGCTTTGTTCTGGCATAGCATTGCTCTGCAGTGTGGTTAGTTCTGCCACACCTTTCGCAGCTTTGCTTTTTGACGTTAGCATCAGAATTAAATTTTGATTGATTTTTCTTGTTTTTAGCATAAAAGGCTTCCTCTGAGTGAAGAGATGCGCCCCTGCTTCTAGCCTCAGCTTCTTCTAAGAGCTTGATTTTCAATTGGTTTGGAGTTGGCAATGTGTCACGTGACTCTATTGCCACACGGAAGTTTTCAAATGAAGGTCGTAAACTGTAGATTAACATGATTGCTTGCAGGTCATCATGTATAGATATTTCCATATCAGCAAGTTTGTCAATTGTATCAAAAAACTCGTTGACATGGTCTCTCATACAGTCAACGTCACTCATTTTGTGTAAAATGAGTCTTTTCAGGAGGTAGGCCTTTTTTGCAGGCCCTTGAGAGGCATAAATTTCTTTATATTTGTCCCATACAGACTTAGATGTAGGGCAGCCCAATTTGATATGACGAAGTTCTTGAGGGGACACCATCAGAACGATGTCTGATCTTGCTGAAAGATCATTTTTTATCCAGGCTTTCCTAACGTCAGCATTTGCGTCAGTTTCTGCAGGACATAGTTCTTCGCCACTTACGTATTTCCACGCATCCGCCTTAATCAGCACAGCTTGGGCCTGTAAAACCCAAGTGTCGTAATTTTCATTGTTGAGTGGCTCCACACGATAATTCGCAACAGCCATTGTAAACAGATCGACTAAATTACGCGAATTTGACGAACTGCCTAACCAAGCAACACAAAAAACGCCGGGGAGCACTGCACAAACTCAAAAAAATTTCGGCACAAACTTTTGAACGTCGCGAATTTTCACTGGGCCATCATAACCTGTAGGTTTTAATGAATAAAACGCGTATTAATTAGCGAACGTTTGAAAGTGTAATTAGTAGTAATTTGTAAATCATTTAGGTAAAAGAATGGAAACAGAACTGAAGGTTATTTTAACATCCATAATAAGATGGAGAAGTGGTGGTGGTTGACTTCTGGCATAATTGTCTTCGGACATAGGTGTGTACTTCTTCTTCAACATAAACAACTAGGTGCTTTTTGAGTAAATGAAAAAATCAGTTCTTCCTCTACATCTCTCCTTAGTTTACATACCTATTTTATTAATTTTGTTAACTAAATGTTTTTTGTTCCCATTTTATTTAATTGTTGATGCTCATTCATTGTTATTCTGGTTTCACAGGAAGACGATCCTTGTTAGCAGAAAATGCAACTACTGATTTCCAAACATTTGCGGCAGAAGAAGACGTAAGCAGCAGCGGAGTGGACAATGATTTCGACCATTTACCTTCGGATTCTGCCACACATGCTGACAATGCTTTGATTACCCGATCTTGCCTACGAACGAAGGTCACGGAAACGATACTCCTCATGACGATGTAGTACCGCTGAAAGGTAAGCGAAGGATTTGGGCCAAGCACGTTGCAAAAGAGAAAAGACTGCGAGGAGAAGCTTATGAAGGGGTCAAAGGGGTTCAGCGTGCTGCTCGTCCGTTGCTACCTTCTTCTAGCTCTCACAAACTTGAATATCAGCAATGTGCCTCGATTGATGAGAATGTAAGGCAACTAATTTATCGAGAGTTTAGGACCTTGCCTTCGACACATGAGCAACGCAACTTCATAGTGAGACATGTTCAGAGCACTAAAAAAAGGGCAACAAATTATGGGGCACCATCAAGAAGAGGGAAAGCACTTTAATTTATTCCTTCACAGACCGCGTTATAGTTTGCCGGAAATTTTTTATGGCAACGCTTAAAAATGTTACTGACGCTCTAATTCGCAGTAGCTTAAAAAAAAAAAACCACAGTCATGCAGCATGGCTATAAGAGCGAATTTTCGAAGAAATAACTGATTTTATGTAAAACTGTTTTATCTCAAGAAATAACCACGTTCCTTCATCTTCAAAGTGCTCCAGTTTGAGAACGGAATGAGATATCGCAATTCTAATTTCACCATCGTGTTCAGCGTAGAAAAACCTTTAAAATGAGGTGTCACTTGTCAGACTGTTTCATTTTGGGAATTTATGGGTAATTTTTCCCCCCTAAAACTCCCCAAAACTCCCCCTTAGAGTGACCCGATTCTGCCCATCTACGAACTTAGCCTGTCGATTGCCAAGACAGATTTTTCGTGCAAATTTGAACTTTTTATCTCAATTCTGTCGAGAGTTATCGTCTGGAATGACACATACATATATAAATATATAAATATATAAATATATATATAAATATATAAATATATAAATATATATATATATATACATATAATTTTTGGTGTCTTTCGGCAGTGAATTCAGGATGGTCTGAAACGGATTTTGGTATAAAAATCTTTCGGAAATTCGAGTTTTAAAAATTTTGGACCGAGAACAATAGCTTCCTTTTCTTCGAAAATTCGCTAAAAGACAACAACTGGTATAGTCCAACCGGACAGAAGAGGGCGCCATGTGCCGCATAACAAGTTATCTTCTGAGGAAGAAGCCAAAATTCGTAAATTCATTCTGCGATTTCCTACCATGAAATGCCATTATTGTCGAAAAAGTACTGACAAAATTATCTCGATGCCAACCTCAATATTTCAATTATGTTCAGGATGTTTTCCGAACATTGCGAGAAAGAAGGGTTGAACAAAGTTTCGTTGGAAACTTTCAGGAAAATATTTCGAGAATACAAATTGGGGTTCTTCCGTCCAAAGAAGGACCAATGTAAAAAATGCATATTCTTCAACAGCTTACCTGAAAATGATAAACCTAACCATGAAACTGAATTCAATCAACACAAAGCCCGAAAATTGGCTGCTCGTCAGTCGCGGGATGAAGACAAATAGTTGGCTCTTGAAGATGACTCCTACCTCTCTTTCAATTTTGATCTTGAAGCAGTTTTAAATGTTCCAAAAGGGGATGCGGGTCAAATTTTTTACATGCGCAAATTAGCGGTTTATAATTTTACTATTTTTGTTCTGAAGTTTCATGATGGACATTGTTATCTATGGAGTGAGGCTGAAGGGAAAAGAGGTGCCAACGAGATTGGATCCTACTTGTACCATTTCATAAAGATGAAGGCTAACGCTAATCCTGCCATTTCTTCCATCCGAATGATGCCTGACTCCTGTGCCGGGCAAAATAAAAATTCAATCATTGCTTCAATGTGCATTTATCTATTGAAAACTACACCTACCTTGAAGAGTATACGATATTCATTTTTTGAGCCTGGCCACTCGGAGATGGAGTGTGACTCCATTCACTCTAAAATTGAGATGAAGTCCAAACGCGTACCTTTCTTCCTACCTGAAGGGTGTGCTCAAATAATCCGGTGTGCAAGACTCAAGCCTTCACCGTTTATTGTACAAACCATGAATTTTACGGACTTTTACAGCTTTTCTGGTCTGTCCAAAACTAATAGTTTCAAGCTTCCATGGCGGCATGTTTGTTTGGCTGAATACCGGAAAAATGAGCAAGGTCGAGTTGAAGTTTTTTATAAAGTTGAATATGGAAATGACTTTGAAAAGGCTGAAGCCGTCAAGAAGCGTTCGCGGGGGAGACCCAGCACTGAGGAGTCAGGGGCGTACAGCGAACAACTTCCCATCTCCATGACCTAAAGAAGATGTGTGCGGACCTGACCACCCCAAAAGATTATCACAACTATTTCACTTCCCTCAAATATTCGCGCACTCAACTCGACACTCTCCCACCTCCAGACATGAGTGAAGAATCGGACTATGAACATTAGATGATGCGAAATTCAAGTTGTATATTCAACTTTTTATAACGTTCAACTTATTTTGTTCATCTTATTGATTGATTGAGAATGATTCCCCCTGTTTTTTCAATAAAATTCTTTTCAAGTTTACGTATTTGGTGAACCGTTACTTGAAGGTATTATAAAACTTACTACGCTACAACCACGCATCATCAGCTTCGTGAAAATTGAATCAAGTTTTTACGAAAATTAACAACACCAAAACCACGAATCTTCTGTTTGAAGCCCTGTGCGGTTATCACGTACATAAGAGTACATGATACATAAAATGTTGGCCTCAAGGGCATTTTTAAAAGCATTATTATTTTTATAAATAATAATATCGATTCTTCCTGATCAGTCATAACTTTGAACACGATTTACTCAAAAAGCTGATTTTGCAGATTCGCGGTTTTGGCGTGGTGGCGACGATATGTGGGCCGGATTTATACCGTTTGATTCACGATCATGTGGACGAAGCTTTTCAGTGCAAACGAACTAGTGGTCGTAAAATGCTCCGGGTGGTCTCAAAACATTCTTTATTTCAAGATCAATTTAAAAACGTTAAAAAAAACCATACCCTTCAGCTGGAAGTTTTCCAGCTACGGGGTTCTGAAAATGTCAACCCCTATTTTTAACCCCTTAGAGATGACTGACAGTAACGCCGAGCTTCGAAGACCAACTAGACCCCGAACGGGACCTATAAACCAAATTTCGTAAATTCTGGTTCATGTTAACTGAGAAAAGTGCTAAGTACGGCATACGGCGTGCGGGGACATACAGAAATTTTATTATTGCATTTTCGGATTCTACATACCTTGAAACGTAACCTATCAAAGTTTGTGAGGGGGGGGGGGGGAGGGTTAAAATTGTTTTTTCATGCTCAATTTCAATGGTTCATTATTGAAAATAATAAACCAAAAACCTCCCGTACGCTGCACCGAGTGGCAAGAAGTTAATTTTCGGGGGAAAAAATGAGCTCTTCGTTGTGCTTCAGGAAACTTCGCGTGAAAAGACCCATATCCAAACTATCTACTAAAAAGGCTAATCCAAAAATCGGAAAGTAATCCAGAAGAAACAGTCAAAATTCACATTTCATCCGATTGGTAACAACCAGACTGAATTTTGCATAAGCGCTCAAATTATTAAATCCTCCGTTTTTCAAAGTTCTCCCCATTCCCATGGCCATGTTCTCCCATGGCCACAGCTGTCTTGGAGCGTGATAACCTCGGGCTAAATGAAGTTTCTGAGGATTCCTGGCACTGATAAAACGTTTTTAAACATAAAGACAGGTGCATAATATTTAGAATCAGCCTGGAATTTCCTACAAGCACGCACAGCATAGTAAATTTTTTCCCTCTCTATCCCACTGTGCACCCACTGCCGCGGGAGATCTTTAAAATGGGACATGAGCGCTCCAGTTTGGTCGAAAACGATCCGAGAAACCTTTTATAACCATCGTTGAATACGGATCAGTGGGTAAAAGGGACTGAAATAATAACATCTTTACGCTTAAACAATGCTTACAGGAATCTATAACTTGATGAATTTACGAAAAGCAACATGACTGCGAATGTTTTTGGAACTAGAGATAAGACAACATAGGATTGGATCGTTAAACCGCACACCAGTATTCTTCAAGATTAGGAAACGCGTATCGTCAAATTGAAGGCACTTTCCAATCTGTCATCCCAGACGGATGTACAAACCTTGGCCCGGCTGTCTAGGATTGCACGGCACATACGAAAGGAAGGAAAATTACTTCGGCTGACGACAGAACGCCCCTCGAGACGGTGACTCTACTTCGCCTTTGAAGAGGAAAAGGCGGAATTAAACGGTCTGGGTGAAAAGCAACTGGGGCAAGCGGATGGAGGACTTATACAATTCCACATCAGCTTTCAGCAGAACCGGTAGAAAAAGGAGGAACCTCACCTCATATTATTCTCGTCATCATCTTGTTGAACTATATCTACATTCAACTTTCATAATCATCCTCATAATCCTCTTCTTACATTAAAATACTCTCATCTAACTGCAATGTCAGAAAAATTTTCTGTTCACGTCCCTAGCAAGTGATGTCCTAACGTGCTCTTTGAAACGTGCGGTAATCGATTAAATGGATGTCATTTTTGATTGCCTAATCGAACAACTCTAAATACCGTGACTTGAGTTCGCGAATCTCCGACTTCAAATGCCACCCCATAGGAAAAAACTCGGCAAATTATTACACAGCTTTTTATTATTTACCTGTATAGATGCCCCCTCTGCGTAGATCACTGTTTTCTGTGGCCAGTTACCTCGACCTTCCCTCGGAAAAGCCCTAAATGGAGTACTGAAGCCGGCCCGGGAATTAAAATTACATTAAAATGCGCGGGATAATTCAATCACCAATTAATCGAAGTTATTTATGAAGCATGAGGTAAATAATGAACCGTTGTGTAATAATTTACCTGTATAGGTGCCCTTCAGAGTAGAGAGAATAATAAGCCGTTGTGTAAAGATTTGCCTTTGTGTAATAATTTACCGTAGTGTAATAATTTCCCAGCAATACTTCAACGTTTGTTCAAGTTGAAAAATCCAACAGATCCATCACTTTTAAGCTAGGTTCACATGAAAACATAATTCCGGCTCGGCTACGCGTTCTGCACTGCTATTGGCCAACACAAAATGGATTATTTCAACGCAATGTCTTGGATACTATATCAAAATATCCAGATATTTTCCGCTGTCGGATCCGTTGCCGTATCTCCGCAGAGGTCACTACGCACACTTCTCCTGTTCGGTTGTTCAGCCATATTGAAATTCGACATTTGTGGTTGTTTTTGCGGTTTCGAGTTCGTTTGCGTTTTATTATGATTCCACTGCCATGTGACAGCCTCTGCGTCAAAAATTCTAGCAAACGCGTTGCCGTGGCGGATTGCCGTCCGGATTTGAGTCTCCATGTGAACCTAGCTTTACTCTACTTCATACATCCATCCGTTATTATAATCAGATGCTCGCTAGTGATGATATCTGGGCCGGATTTATACCGTTTGATTCACGATCGTGTTGATAAAGCTTTTCGGTGCAAACGAACGGCTGGTCGTGCAATGCTCCGGGGGGCGTCGTACGTTTGATCCCCGCAGAAGTGAAAGTCCACTTCGCGTTCCTATCGTTCGTCCCCGCTAGTCGAGTGCGGTGCCCTACGGACTATTACCTTTCATCCCCGAAGAAGATAATGACGATAAACTCGAATAGTAGTGACCTAGGTAAGTATTCGGGCAGTTGCAATCATGAGTTCGGTTGAGCCAGTGACACAGTTCATTGAGAAAGGAACGAAGCGAGGTAGAGACGTAATTTTGCGCAGTTATGTTCGTGACCATTTCAAATTTGTGTATCAAAAGAAATTGGCGAGTGGTGAGTATTTGGTTATTGGTTTCTCAAAAAAGATAAACAATCCCAGAAACTATCCCGTGAATGAGCAGGTTGTTTGGGACTTCTGAATAGATTAGTGGAATGCATTGTCAAGCGATCTGGATGATCGCTAGCGCTCGCATCTCAAAAAAGATAAACAATCCCAGAAACTATCCCGTGAATGAGCAGGTTGTTTGGGACTTCTGAATAGATTAGTGGAATGCATTGTCAAGCGATCTGGATGCTCGCTAGCGCTCGCATCTCAAAAAAGATAAACAATCCCAGAAACTATCCCGTGAATGAGCAGGTTGTTTGGGACTTCTGAATAGATTAGTGGAATGCATTGTCAAGCGATCTGGATGCTCGCTAGCGCTTGCATCTCAAAAAAGATAAACAATCCCAGAAACTATCCCGTGAATGAGCAGGTTGTTTGGGACTTCTGAATAGATTAGTGGAATGCATTGTCAAGCGATCTGGATGCTCGCTAGCGCTCGCATCTCAAAAAAGATAAACAATCCCAGAAACTATCCCGTGAATGAGCAGGTTGTTTGGGACTTCTGAATAGATTAGTGGAATGCATTGTCAAGCGATCTGGATGCTCGCTAGCGCTTGCATCTCAAAAAAGATAAACAATCCCGGAAACTATCCCGTGAATGAGCAGGTTGTTTGGGACTTCTGAATAGATTAGTGGAATGCATTGTCAAGCGATCTGGATGCTCGCTGGCGCTCGCATCTCAAAAAAGATAAACAATCCCAGAAACTATCCCGTGAATGAGCAGGTTGTTTGGGACTTCTGAATAGATTAGTGGAATGCATTGTCAAGCGATCTGGATGCTCGCTAGCGCTCGCATCTCAAAAACGCTGCAAATCCCTGCACAACGGTTTATTATTTTGTATAGAATACCCTTGTGTTACAGATCACAGCTCTATGTATAGATAACCCGTCTATATAATATGATATGTACTATTCTATACATATTATGTAGATCGCAGACCCTCCGTAGGTTAGTACCTAACCCCGTACTCGTTACTAGGTACCTACCTAAATCACGAGTTAAATGTTGCTAAAATAGTTCTGCCGATGACAAACAGTACCTAACAAAAAGAAACACACATAATGAAGTTCTGAAAAGAAATTGTTGATGAGGAGTGAAAAAAGTTGCAAAAGTACCTACCAACAAACTCCAGCCCCTTCTACGTAGCTGGTATAATGAACCGTTGTGTAATAATTTACCGTTGAGTAATGATTTACCGTAGTAATAATTTACCCATCAATAATACTTCAACGTTTGTTCAAGTTTCACTACCTACCAACAAACTCCAAAAGAGCCATCATTTTTCAAATTAAATAATATCACAAAACAACCAACTCGACTTCATACTCCGCCAATATAATCAGGTGATCCCTACCAATGATTGGCCGTATTCACAAATTCCTATTGTGGGCGCGTCTCTGGTTACGAGATTTGGTTTGAATTGTATACAATTTCATTCACATCGGAGTCGAAAATGCCTGTCGGTGCAAACTTCGGGGCCTTACTGTGAACGAACGGCTGGACGTACGATGCTCCGGATGGTCTTAAAAAACTCGCAAGTTCAAGAACTATATAAAACCGTAAAAATATTTACGTAAAAAAATTGTATAGGCGTTTTGAAAATTTCAACCCCTATTTTGAACCCCTTAGAGATGACTCACAGTAACGTCGAGCTTCGAGGACCAACTAGACGCCGAACGGAACATATAACCCGAATTTCATCAATTTTTTTTCATGGTAACTAAGAAAAGTGGCCCGTACGGCGTACGGCGTACGGCGTACGGCGTACGGCGGACAGACAGAAATATTTTTATTGCAGTTTTGGATTCTACATACCTTGAAACGTAAACCATCAAATTTTGAGGGGGGGTAAGAATTTTTTTTTTCATGCTCGATTCCAATGGTTCATTATTGAAAATAATAAACCAAAAGATAAACAATCCCAGAAACTATCCCGTGAATGAGCAGGTTGTTTGGGACTTCTGAATAGATTAGTGGAATGCATTGTCAAGCGATCTGGATGCTCGCTAGCGCTCGCATCTCAAAAAAGATAAACAATCCCAGAAACTATCCCGTGAATGAGCAGGTTGTTTGGGACTTCTGAATAGATTAGTGGAATGCATTGTCAAGCGATCTGGATGCTCGCTAGCGCTCGCATCTCAAAAAAGATAAACAATCCCAGAAACTATCCCGTGAATGAGCAGGTTGTTTGGGACTTCTGAATAGATTAGTGGAATGCATTGTCAAGCGATCTGGATGCTCGCTAGCGCTCGCATCTCAAAAAAGATAAACAATCCCAGAAACTATCCCGTGAATGAGCAGGTTGTTTGGGACTTCTGAATAGATTAGTGGAATGCATTGTCAAGCGATCTGGATGCTCGCTGGCGCTCGCATCTCAAAAAAGATAAACAATCCCAGAAACTATCCCGTGAATGAGCAGGTTGTTTGGGACTTCTGAATAGATTAGTGGAATGCATTGTCAAGCGATCTGGATGCTCGCTAGCGCTTGCATCTCAAAAAAGATAAACAATCCCAGAAACTATCCCGTGAATGAGCAGGTTGTTTGGGACTTCTGAATAGATTAGTGGAATGCATTGTCAAGCGATCTGGATGCTCGCTAACGCTCGCATCTCAAAAAAGATAAACAATCCCAGAAACTATCCCGTGAATGAGCAGGTTGTTTGGGACTTCTGAATAGATTAGTGGAATGCATTGTCAAGCGATCTGGATGCTCGCTAGCGCTTGCATCTCAAAAAAGATAAACAATCCCAGAAACTATCCCGTGAATGAGCAGGTTGTTTGGGACTTCTGAATAGATTAGTGGAATGCATTGTCAAGCGATTTGGATGCTCGCTAGCGCTCGCATCTCAAAAAAGATAAACAATCCCGGAAACTATCCCGTGAATGAGCAGGTTGTTTGGGACTTCTGAATAGATTAGTGGAATGCATTGTCAAGCGATCTGGATGCTCGCTAGCGCTCGCATCTCAAAAAAGATAAACAATCCCAGAAACTATCCCGTGAATGAGCAGGTTGTTTGGAACTTCTGAATAGATTAGTGGAATGCATTGTCAAGCGATCTGGATGCTCGCTAGCGCTCGCATCTCAACAAAGATAAACAATCCCAGAAACTATCCCGTGAATGAGCAGGTTGTTTGGGACTTCTGAATAGATTAGTGGAATGTAATGTTAGGTATGTAACAAGAGTGTTTAATTCCTTCGAAAATACCAGAAAAGAAGACAAGTAGAGCAGGAATATCATCGGTTATATGTTGTGGAACTAACACTACTAATATCGGGGACGAATGATTACATCGGGGACGAAAGGTACTTCTTGCTGAGGGGACGAACCGTAACAGCGGGGACAAACGCTAACATTTCCTACGGGGACGAAACGTAGTAATTTCGCCGCCCCAGGGACGAAACGTAATACTCCCGCTCCGGGTGGTCTCAAAAAATTCTTTAGTTCATGATAAATTTAACACGTTGACTGCCAAGCTAAAATACAGGGAACCATAGCCTCGAACCAATTTTTTCTCTAAAACTTTCAAGTAGCTATTTTAAGTTGAATTTATTCGTCAATATGTGTAATTTGTCCATATTTTACACACAAAAACACAGTTTTTCGGTTAGACTCATTTTGGTTCTTATTGGTCCCAGGGAAGGAATTCATCGCTCGGGGTCATAAGACCCAAAATGGGTCTAATAAGATTGAAGGGACAAATATAGAAGTCCTTCGTAGAAAAACAAAGAAATATGACTGTTTATCGAACTCTCTTCTGACATTTAGTGAAATCAAGATCTTATGTTTACAACAGTCTCTCGCTCTATCAGCCTTTATCAGGTATGGGGATCACAATCTCACAGTATTATCACAGGTACATCACAGTCTCTTACTCTTTCAGTCTTCAAATATCCATTTGAAAAATGATGGCTGTTTTTGATTTTGTTGAACGGTACTTTTGCAAGTTGAACAAACGTTGAAGTATTAATTGGTAAATAATTACAGAACGGTTTATTATACGCAGAACGGTTTATTATTTACCTTATGCTTCATGAATAGCTACAAATAAATAATGATTGAATCCCGCGCATTTGTATGATACTTTTGTAATTCCCGGGCCGGCTCTAGTACTCCATTTAGGGCTTTCCTGGGAGGAGCTCGAGGGTCATTCAGTGATCTACGCAGAAGGGTCATCTATACAGGTAAATAATAGTGTAATAATTTGCAGCGTTTTTTTTATTGCATTTTTGGATTCTCATGGGCACCTTGAAACGTAAACCATCAAATTTTCTGGGTGGGTTGGTGGGAGGGGGGGGGGGGGGGGGTTATTTTCATGCTCGATTCCAAAGGTTCATTACTGCATATAATAAACCAAAATCGCAAGAAGAAAAGTAAGGTCACCGCCATGACACGGGTTAGAGATCATAATTAGGCGGAAATTACCTTACAGCAAATTTAATGAGGGAGTTATCTGAAACATTCCAAAAACTCGGTTGTAAGCGATATATGATATAAGCGGGTGATCCTGTGAAACCCTCACGATTTCTGACTTTTTCAAATTCATCCAAAATTGAACAAACAGCGTTTCATGTTTTCCAGCAGAATGAGAGCTTTATTCGACCGTGTGTTACATTACGACTGAGCATGTGGTTCAAGAATGAATGGTTTATATATCGGATGCTTCAACAGAACCATAATGTTCACGAGACACTTGGTATTTATATCCATCGTTTGTATCCCCCTTCAAGACCGCTCGGTCGCGCGGGTTTTGCCTAATCCGAGTAAAATTTATCTCAACATCGAACCTACTTTGGTCTCAGTACCTAGGGAGCGATGGGAGCGACTACATACCGCATGTTCCAGTTGCTGTGAAAATAATCTCTCGCCTTTCTAACACATTTGAATTGAAATAATGACCGTACTAATGATATCGGTCGTAAATCGTCGTATATGATATCGGGCTGTGGGAATGAAATTTAATTTTAGAAATTGATTGATCTGATCGAACTCATCCTACTAATGATACTTGGTACCTAGTTGGTATGTCGGAGTCTTAAATAAAGCTTTTGGGTCAAAGAAAGAAATATAGTAGGTACCTACATAAATACCAGAAGCACTCCTACTATTCCTCGTATAATCATCATAATATAAATTTCAAGAGATTTGGTAATTAAGGAGTTATTTTATTCTCTTAACCAGTTACATTATACTCGTACCACAAATAGATAGAGATTATACATTATATCTAGGTAACTACTTATTCGTTCACAAGGTTTATTTCGTCTCTCAATATCAACAGGAAAGTGAACTAGGTGATATTACTGGCAACAACATCTTCACTAAAATGACATGCCGAATGGTTAATCTACACCACTAGTTATGGAAGTATTAAATAAATAACAACTGTTGGGAATGAAATTAAACCAATTTATTGGGAAAAGAGGAAGCAGAAAAATCGTGAAATACCTGTTTCCGTACTTTGAATTTGTCGCCGTTATAAATACGTGCAGATCTGTTTCCTACAGCAGCAGGTTTTCGAGGATATAAATATACCACGTTGAGAGGCATAAACAGGTAGGTACCAAACGTGATGCATCCAAGACCTTCACAAGCTACGGACCCCAGCCAGTTGCCACAGAACAAACAAAAAAAGAAAGATGTTCGACCAAGGCCTCTACGAGTTTTCACTCGATCCAGATTGGGAAGCATTAAGATTCCCAGGTAATCAATCCGGTATACGGTGAACGTGAGCTGATAGGATTACAATAAGTTTTCTCAATCTGCAGCCACAGTCAGCGTAATGGTAATGATTCGGTAATTGGTGGGTTTTGATGCATTGCTATATGTTTAAATGGAGCGAATTATTGTAACGAGGAGGTTAATCCAACACCAGGTCTCTGAGAACGGTTCTGTTGGACTTCACGATGACTTTTCTCATGGAAGGCCCCAGGGACATTTTGAAATTCGGTTACACCTACTTCAAGGCCATAAAGCAGCGGAAGAAAATGCTGAAGAAGCACGGGAGGATATTCGAAGACGAGTACTCGGATAATACGAGTATGAGCGCCGGGAGCGAGAAGCTCGGGGAAAGGCAGTACTGTCAGAAGTGCGGGATGGAAATTCGCAAATGCCCGCGGTGCAAGAATTTGCATAAAGTTGGTATCATACTGAATATATTGTATTGATTGATTAGATAATTATGTTATCGATAAAATCAAGTAGGTTATACCTATAAAGGAATCAATGTAACCATAGGTAGGTACACTGAAAAGAAAACCGGCACTGACTGTGATGTCGAAAAATAAGAAAAGAAACCTACTGCAAGGGAGTCATGACTTCACCGTTCCATTGACATGTAGGTATATCTAAGACTCACCTGAAACCAGAACGACGGATTATCAAAATGTATAGTCATGACGGACGGGTGAGGATTTGCAAATACCCAAATGGGATTTCATACACTGGGAGATGTGAAAGAGTTAACCATCCTAAGCCCAATATACTTCTCTTGATGAACACGTGAAGAAACATGTTTATGTATAAAGAAAAAACACGTAACAAATTATGAGTCCCCTGGATGCTATCACTGTCTCAGAAACAGTGAGTCGCTAATCACCCAGAACTGCTTAACTATACAACTACTGCTCCCACTCAATCGAGCATGAGTTGATAGCAGCCCTACTTTGCCGCCCGCCAAAACATGAGGGAATGATGTATAATCTACCTACACATATAATTGGCCTATGGTATATAGGTAAGGAAAGAAGGCAGTTTATAAGGGTAGCGGAGTGAATTCGTGTCCAACTTTGATTGAATTACCGTTTGTTTCTGTGTACTAATTGTTTAGTCGTTGAACGCTTCTCACAAGTTAATTTTTGGCAGGTTTGTTATACGTGCACCAAAAAGCTGCAGATGAGTCCGGTTTGCGCGATGGCTCAATCCCTAATCAGGAAAAGCAGAACTGACGAAGGTGACGCGCCGATAACCCCTCACCGTCAAGCCCGACGTTATTGTGTCTATTCTGAGGGTCTGGGCGAGGAAGAGGCGAAGGAGTGGAAGCCGCAATTCTACGAAAAAACGGAAGAGCAGTTCAAAAAGCTGATGAACATGCTTAAGGAAAAAACTCTCTTCAAGGTAACCTAACGCTACATAGTGCCGATTGTCCAATCATATAGCGCTCATTATACAGGATGTGCATACACATACAAAGTATTTATAAACGGCAAAGTGGTAAGGTAAGGTGGAGGAGGCAGGACGAGCATGGGTCCTATATACGTGACGCAGGATCCATGGGGAAATGAAGTATTTTCATGATTTCGATCGTAGCTGGTTTGTCTTTAATTACAAAAAACTCGTTCACCACTCGCTGGAAAGCTATCAAGCTAATCAACTGGATACCTCAACTGTCAAATGAGATTTGCAGGATGAAATTCGGCAGCTGGTATCTCAGGAGATGGGCAGTTATGACACTAAAAATTCGTTTTGGGGGGTTGAATATGCAAAGTGAAGCTATTAAAGTTGTTCTCATTCAATATGATCATCGATATCTAGCTCATCAGTATCATCTATCAATCTGTAATTTAGTAAACATGGTCACGAAAGTTGATAGCTACGTCAAAAAACATAAACTTCACATGGCATCAGTAGGGCTATTATGACAGTTTGGCGCCAATTTGCAGGCGTAAGGTTAGGCATAGCCCTCAACACAAATTGGCGCCAAATTGTCATAAATGCCCTACTGACATTCTTGGTTGTAACTAGGGCTCCGACGGGCCTGCGACCGGTCTGGCGTCTGGGTGTGATGCAAAGCCAGGCAACTGGGATCTTGCACTCACCAAAATCGGTACCACGGGCGGGGGGAGCCCCAGGCAACCAGCACATCGCTTCGGCAAAGTGCCACCTGTCTGCCCCCTAGGTTGGATTCGTGGTGGTCATGGTTGTTACCCAAGCTCCGGAAATGATCCGGATTTGGTGGGGAGGCGCCCTCCCAATGAACTGTGGGGGTCCATTGGGTAGGCGCCGGCATGTGAGTTTTGTGGGAAACCAAAAACTTGGGGACCAACCTGCTAAGTTGGCAGAGTGAGCTAGAAGACTCGCCTCTTCTTGTAGGTGTAACAGGAACTTCGGAATATCCAAGGACTCTGATACAGCCACCTCCCAGGAGGGCTTCCCTGTCTGCTTGCAGCAGGGGGGAGATCGTAAGCTTTGAGCTTTGTTCTCCCTTAAACAATGGACATTGTACCTTGTGCTCCTGAGACCTTCAGATAAAAAACTAGGTAAAACGGAAACAAAGTTCACGACTTGAACCCTCCATGATTAGGTTTTTCAAAATGTATTGTTACATAACTCTTCACCCAAATGTTGATACATTAATTCCTATAATGTTCCTATAGCCAGAACTAGAGACCGTGAAATATCTCGACAACTGAAACGAGAATCGAATATACAATCAATTCAATAAAATTTTGTTCACAGCAATTGGAACCAGATGAAATGGAAACGATAGTCAACGCCATGTTCTTGAGGGACGTTGTGGCCAACGAAGTGGTAATCAAACAGGGAAGAGGAGGAGATTTCTTCTTCGTGGTGGATTCAGGAAACTACAGAGCTTACGTGAAGAACGAAGAAGGCGACGTGAAGATCCTCGCCAACTACGAGGGCCACGGGAGTTTCGGAGAGCTGGCCCTCATGTATAATGTGCCGCGTTTCTGCAGCATCAAGGCCCTGACGGATGGCCAGCTGTGGACTCTGGACAGAGACACGTTCAGGAAGATTGTGATTCAGGGTGCAATGAGGAAGAGGGACGCACATATGAACCTCCTCAGGACCGTCCCGATGCTGAAGGTCCTCAACGAATTCGAACTGATGAACGTGGCTGACTCACTGGACATACACCACTACAGCACTGGCGACAAGATCATACAGCAGGGCGACGAAGCTGATGGAATGTTCTTCATAGACGTGGGGAAAGTGACTGTGTCATACACGGATGAGTACGGGCTCGACGTCGTTCTGGACACTCTAGAGAACGGTGCGTATTTCGGAGAGTTGGCTTTGATCGAGAAACAGAAAAGGGCTGCTACGGTGACAGCTTCCACTGATGCCAGTGTTGCATTTCTCCATAGAGATGCTTTCGAAAGGCTGCTTGGTCCGTGCAAACAGCTTATGAGCAGGAAAGTGGAGGACTATGACGCTCAGCGTGAAGAGAAGGTCAAAAAGGCAAACCTGGAGCGTCGGCAAACCGAAATTGACTCTCCCAGCATGCCACTTCTTTGACGACCAACAGTCAACTTTCATGAAATGAGAAATATCAACGTCCCATCTCTCAATTCCAATAATTTTGATAATAACTCAATCATCAGCTTCTGCAATGAATAGAAAAACCGAAAAAAACGTATTTGTATTTCAATTTACGGGCTCTAGAGAGCAAGTTCATTTTTTCAACAGTAGATAATGTACTTCACAATAAATTGACACAACGTCAAATTAATAATAATTATTTATGGACAACTCTTTCAGGACAATTATAAAGAATGGCTGGAATGGGTGGCAGCAGAGTCCAGCCTGACCCACCCCACTGCGACGTGTCCCTGGCAATCACTCATATACTCGTATTATGTCAAAATTAATGAAATGGTTCGAATATTTTACGGAAGTTCAATATAATATGAGCATATCACAACAACTGCAATGGGATGTTAGGCATTTTGTAATAGCCTGATGTCTTCAACGTTTACATTCCTTGCATAAAGAGTACTTTGGACTAACGATCACGATATCAGTTTTACCCCGGATCGCCCAGATCGGTGATGGGCCTAGCGTGACTGCTTGCCGTTCGCCTCGTTTGTGGCTTCCGCCCTAGTAATAGGTACCGAGTATTGTCTACACTTTTCAGGTTATCACAAAAGCTTAGAACGTTATGGTTATGCTAAGGGTACATACTTGTACGAGTATGAAACTTCTACAAAACAATTCAAGGTTTCCATTCCCAAGGTAGAATCAAGTTTAGTACAGATGCACTAATTACGAGCAGCTTATCAGTGCAGTACGGAGTGTGGTTCCCAACCTTGTAATACTCTCAAAGTCGCCCTCATTTGGTCGCATTTTTCAAAATAGCTAGGCATATCCATGATGCAGTGGGCTGAGTTATGTATGAGTAGATGACTGAATAAGAGCTCCTAAAACCTACCTAGCGGGACGGAAGTTAGTAAACTTCCCAAGAAGTTATCAAATCCCATAAATCACAAGGCAGCGGAATATGAGGTAACAGAGGTGGTAGAAGTGGGTTTGTACGTGCGGTGGCAATCTGCCATATGGAACGCCCTTTGCCAGGCTCACCAACGCACTCGAATTTTTTTTTCTTTTCTTTCTTTTTCGGAAATATTATTTACGACGATTCATTCATACAGTGAGATCTTTAGGCCTTCAGCCAAAATCTATCAACACAGGTCTATTACATTCTCTCTTCAAGCCACGCCAAGAGCCATGGAACAAGGATGAAACAGGAACATTTTTCGAGGTCTCCATTTTGTCAGAATATTCGGGTAGATGATTGTACCAGCCCACCAACTATTATAGTCACTTACCATGCTTGACTACAGGGATTATGGTGACTATTCCAAATCTCTACCTCCTTCGAACTCAACGAGAAACGTAAATTATTCATCAACCAAATTGAAACTTTGAATTGCTATATATATGACTGCATCTAAATCTAATGGAATGTCCACTACACGAAGAAGGCTTGACGGAAGATGTGCGTAACGTACTGTTGAACTTCACGGTTGGCTACATCATCGAAGAACCTGTTGATTGTGGAAAATATGGCTTACGATTTTTCGAGGAAGCAAAAGCTTTCCAAGATCACAGAGCTTTAGAACAGGAAGAGGGTCCGCCAAGTCCTGAAAATGAAAGTGACTCGGAATTTGTATGGCATTTTTCCGATTTTGAAAGGCGGTGTGGAGTTTTTTTCCAAAAAGAATCGGTCGATCGTCGACGCAGCTTATTCAATATTACCACCAAACAAAGGATCAGAATTAGGTTGTTTCTTCAGAAACTGTTCCCTTTCAAGATATTGGAGAAGCGTCTTCTGAATGAGATTATAGACGGGGTGGTCAGAGTGGAGGTGTTGGCTGGAGATACGGTGATGAGGCAAGGTGATGAGTCGCAGAACTTCTTCATGATTGAGTCCGGAGCATACGAGGAATGGGTGACAGCGGGCGGCGTGAGTTCTCTGATGTTCCGCTACGAGTCGCTGGGTTGTTTTGGGTGGGCATCACTGATATTCCCTCATGCGGCTCAAGCTACAGTCATCGCCAAAAAAGATGGAGCACTTTGGGCCCTGAACTGCGCAGAATACCGTTCACTCATAACCCGGCATGAGCAAAGGATGTTAGAAATGAAACGAACATGCCTCGATAGTCTTCCATTTATTTCGAAATTGTCTCAAGCTGAAAAAGACAGACTGGTCGATGCCATCAAATGCCTCCATTTCATAAAAGGCTGCTCAGTTATAAACTGTTCATCCCATTCAAACGGATTATACTACGTCATGTCCGGAACTGTTCAAATAAGACATAAAGATGTAAAGAACGGAATGGAAGAAATGTCCAGAGTCGCTGGTACTGGTGAAAACTTTGGTGACTTGTCCATGTTCTGCTGCAGATTAAATGGTACAAAAGCAGTTGCTCTGGAGGAAAGCGAGATATTGTTTTTGAGTGCGAGCTCCTTCGAAAGACTGCTCGGTCCGTTTAATCGAGTAGCGTTCCCAGACGATTATGGAGCTCCACTGGTCGGGTACGGGAGATGGGACGATTCTTTCAAAATATCTCTCTACCGAGAGATTAAAACATTGATCAAAGAGTACAAGAATCACAATGTCAAAGATCTCTTGAAATTTGGTCTGGATTATTATAGGAAACGAGTACAAATTAAAATGCAACTTGTCCTTTGTGATGATGGGAGCGACCAGACCGGGGGCATGATGTGTGGTGAATGTTGTGATGGAAATCGTGCAATTTCGTTGACTCGTGAGACAGAACTCTTTGTTGAAGATGTGACTTACGCCATAGAAAATGTGCACCCGCGCGGCAGTCAAGTTGACAGAATAAAACAAATACTGCGGACTATTCCAATATTCAAAGGCCTGAGTGAAGTCAAAATGGGAGAGATGGTTGGAGCGATGCAGCTTGTGACTGTTTACGCAGGTCACTATGTAGTGAAAAGTGGGAAACTAGGTTATTATTTTTATCTGATAGAAGAAGGACATTTCAGGACTGTTGTCAATGGGGATGGAGTCACCCATGAAATACTTGGTTGCCCGAATTATTTCGGAGAACTCGGACTGATCATGGACGTACCGCGGTTTGCTGATGTTATGGCAGTCGGTAAAGGCTGCCTTTGGGCTCTGAGCAGAGAAAACTTCAGGGAAATCGCGGATTCGGTCCCACTACGGAAAAAAAGGTTTGAACTACAAACTCGTCAAAAACGTCAGGAAACTAGGATCACTGAAGGACTACGATGTAAAATCGCTGTCACTGTCATTAGAAAACAAGATTTTCAAAGACCGCGAAGTCGTTCACACTTTCCAAGACGACGCCGCTGGTGTCTATTTCGTCAAACAAGGAACGATTAGAGTTTACTCGAGAACTCTGAAACAAAACCATATGGTCGCTCGTGCTGGTCAGAACTTCGGGTTTTTGGTATTTTCCATCCAGAAATGCGATGACGTCAGAGCTCAGTCTGTGGGAGTGTCCAAGGTATCTTTGCTCAAGGTTGAAGCTTTTGAGAAGCTTTTGGCCCATTGCAGGAAAGCACTTCACCAGAATAAATGCTTACAATCAAAGTATCGACAGGGCACACTTCACTGATTTAGTTGTGTTTGGTATCAAGAGTAGAACGTCTCGTGGAGTGACTCGATTCAATTCAATTTACTTATTCGCAAAGAATGTCTCAACGAAATACTCGAATACCATGACTTATCTAAACTTGATGGTTTGCGTTTTAAGGTACCTACGTAGAATCCGAAAAATGGAATAGAAACCTTTCTGTCCGTCCGCCGTACACGAAACTTTCCTTAGCACTTTCCAACGTAGCACGAAACAAAATTAATGATGTTTGGTATGTGGATCCCATTTGGGGTCGACTTGTTCCTTGAAGCTCAGCGTTACTATCAGTCATCTACAGAGGGTGAAAAAAGCGCGTTAGAGGAGATGGGGCGCTCGAAAATGCATATATGTAACTAAATTGCCGAACGTTAGAGAGCTTATACTTCGACGCTGGTGGTATTTTTGTCTTGTCTGTGTGTGTGGGTGTGAAATGTGTGCGTGCGTGGGTAGGTCGCCACAAATAAAACGACCCTACTAAATCAGGAACCAATAGGAATTCAGTGATCTACGAAGAAGGGATTTCTATATAGGAGAATAATAAACCGTTGTGTAATAATTTGCAGCGTTTTTTTTTTTCTTTTAATGGAAACCCTTGTTGAACCCTTGGTCAGAGAATATTGTGGGTTAATGCCAAATATTTTTCACTCCTTTTGTATCAGTTTTACGTCTCCAAAACACGGGACAAATTTCTCTAGTTGCTAATTTGACCGTTCGTATGAGCGTGGAGCATGAGGAAGATAATGGTTAGCGGTCACGAATAATCCATCCACTTGATAAATAGGGAAACCCTGTTCTCATAAATACTAAAAGCCGTCAATTAAGATAAACGGTGAAGATCGAACGGCTGGGGCGCATTAAATTAATTGTCCATTACGCGCCGATTAGCGCTGGAAGAGGTCGTTCTGCGACAACGGTGATGTAGGATTGCGTGAAAACCAACTCTTTCCACTCGGGCACTGATTCATAATTGAATTCACTTTTCATTTCTACCGCCCTTTCTCTACTTTGTCATCCCCCCCCCCCCCCCCCCCCCCACTCATCGCTTCACCATTGATGAGTGCTTTTTCAATGGTATTTGGCGACCTTTCGATAGAGACTTGACTGGAGAGCCCGAATCGAATAGAGAACCTTCGAAATTAGAAAGCAGATGAGGTTTTCTTTTGAGCTTTTGATTCTGAAATGTCTACGAAAGGTGATTCTATTCCTGAAAAATTGATATGACTATAAGAGTTCGCATTCACGTTTTCTACAAACAGAATAACCTTTCGATACATTTCAATACCTTATGAAGGGACCTTTCAGGCTTGCAGTAACTATTTTACTAAGCTGAAGCTTCAAAGTCATAGCCAAAATTTTGGTAGTTTGACGGAGTATTACATCCCAATGTACTTGTAGGCCTCTTGGTTTATCAGGTGTCAACTACTCCAAATCCCCAAAATGAATGGTCAATGGCATTAAGGAACGTTTGTGAAGATCAATGTAGGTACCTACAACAAGTGTCTAGAATATGTAAGTACACGCGATATCAAAATGTGCTACACACTGAGGAATGTTAATGTAGATCGTCAAGTTTGAATACACGTAACTTGAAAAGGGCGAAGACCAAACGCGATGGCGGGGTAGCAGAAAAAAAGTATCAGAGCAAAATAAAGTTTAAAAAAAGTATACCTACCATTGTGGGTGACTACATGATAAGGTCGAATAAACTGCGACCAAGAGGATATTCTAATATTATTGTAAAAGCGGGCGTGAGAGAGCAAAGCGGAGGTCTACCGGGTAGCAACATACAGCTATTGGAAGATAAAACGTGCAGAGGCCAACCCTGATACGACTCCTAGACATTTTGTACGAGTATTAACGGCATTTCGAAGGCCGACTGTTCATGTGTAAAAGTACGCGATAAATCTTGAATGAATCCGATTCATCAGAACCAACCAGAGGTTCCACAGAAACGCTCCATCGCAAATTACACGTTTTCACACTATTAAATTAGTTTAATAATAATTATCATTATTGTTAGAAAACTGCTGAGATAATTGTTTATTTTTCACAATGACACAATAATTAGTCAATAATAATTACGCAATAATAAGAATTTATTATTGCGTATTCATTTGTTTCTTTTCCTTGCAAATCCTTCTAATGGCGATGTTTCACTAAGATTTCGAGGATGAAGTAATATACTAAACACAAAAAAAATACGCCAAAGAGCAAACGACACCAATGGAGCACAATGAATGGTGCCAGTACACCATTCATTAGGTACCTGGTACAAATATTCTACTTTTTCTTTTCCTCAGTGTCGATACTACCAACAATAATTATCTACTTAATTATTAAGTAGGTAGGTACCAATTAATTACCTCCCTACCTATGATTAATTCTATCTGATGAACAGGTGCCATCTCCACCCGTATCAATCCATTTTAACAATTTTTATTATTTTTCAGAAGGGCATAACTGCATCACAACCATTTAACTTTTTTTTAATTACTTTTTTTTTGAAAATTCATAATAATGAGCAGGGATGATGCTTTAAAGACGTTCGTTGCATAACCAACCTTATAATATTAATGTTTCAGTAGCCGATTGTTCAATGCCTCGATTTTGAAAAAAGTAGGTATTTACTACTTAAGTGTCTTGAAACCTCTTGACAACTGAATGGAAACTTTCGCCAAATTAATTTAACCCTATAATACTGCATCGCACTATACTAATACTGAACGCCACGTACTACTTGTGTTCCTATGTACCTACTTTCAAAAAATCTCTTAATATGCGGAAAAATGGATGTAGAAAGGAAACGAACGCCGAAACTAGTAGAAATCAGCTCAATTCTGCTCAACTATGTAGGCACTCTAATTTGTTTCTAGTCTATATTTTCAGGGTGTACAGTGGCAAATATCAATTTCAACTCATAAATTGTAATTTTTCGTCTCCAAATTTGTCGTAGACCTACCTGATTCAATGTTTATAATCAACTTGTAGCCCAATTTGTACCTACTCTGTTTTTTTTCTCCATGAATAGGTTTATCAGTGTAGAAGGCTTAATTCATTGAAGTAGGTGCAAAACTTCATTCACGTGGGAAAAGTTTTAGTTAGTCAACGGACTCACGGTTAATACTGAACTTCGGTATGTAGTTGATGACATCGCCTTTTCGGGCACCCATTCGTTTTATTGATGGTGCATTGCGTGCAATAACAAGAATCCAGGTTGAAAATTAAATCTGATATTACAACAGTAGAGCAGAGATCGCGTATAGAATTTCCACAACCCGACGAAAGTACAGGCGAAGGAAGAACGAACGTGATACTTGTAATTCTGGCGATGCTCACATCAGCCATCCCATTAGCAGTACGTATAGTCGAGCGCTTGTAGAAACTCCTAACGAGTTGATGGCAACAGTATCATCAGTACTCCTGTTCTGTTCCGGAAGTCCGTGTTATGATTCAAAGACTCAAGTTTCCTTAGTCAGCCTTCTCAGCGTCTAGTTAGCTCTGAACGCTCAAAGTAGGTAATTATTAACGCTTCAACAACCAGTTCACGAATTATCAGGCTACCGTCGAACATCCGATCGTCGAATGTTAGTGAGGCTCTTGCTACGACTCGGATGGTGTTTGTCACGATGTATTTTCCCAGAAAAAAAAAACTCTCTGAATGGTTGCCACAAATAAAAATTTTGAGGCGAAGCGAATTTTGACGACAACACAAGGCCAGCTAATCTCGAATTCCTTGGGACGTTGCCACAGCCGACTAAGTCAATCCTTCGACTTCCTGGGCAATCGCAAGAATATGCCTTCAATATCTGTTTCCCTTCAATTCCCTTATATGAGAGGCCTGTGCAATATTTGCCAGTTATGGGCATTACACTCATACCCATACCGATCAAGAGTGAGGGATACAAAACTCTCTCCAACAGTGTCGAGAAGAGGGATCATTGTTTCCCTAATGATTTTATACTATTTTTTTCTTTTGTATGGGATAACTCTCATTGTTATGGGCAACATATACGTTTAAATCACCTTCTTGGTAGGCATGTAAGGGGCGACAAGCTTAGAGAAAGTATTCATATCCTTTCCATCGCCATACCGAGATTCTGAAACACTGTGTATACACAACCTAGGGTCAGTGGTATTGTGAGTGTCCATTGCAAATGTTTTCCCTCAAAACGCTATTTTGCACTATGAATACCTACAGTGCCTCGTTTTTCCAGTTTCTAAAGATGACTTTCTTTGAGACTGAACCTGACTAGCACAAATTATTTGAGTTGAGGCGAATATTTAGGACGTTCAGGTGTTGAATGAATGCAGTTAAATTTTGATGAAGCTCAATGGTTTTGGGAGATGCACGCAGCCCTAAAAACCTGGAGAATTCTTTCACTGTAATACAGCCACTTGTTACGAGAATCTGTTCCAATTCAGGCTGTACATTGATTAGGAATCAAGAATTATCTCTCTTTCTATTCAGTTTTGCGCCATTTGAAGACCATGGCAATTTTTCTCCGTCTGCCAGTATGTTTATTCACACGTGAAGGCCAACGGATCATACAAATTTATATGACAATTGGACATCATATCGAGGGATAATACCCAAACTTATGAAATTAAATAATACTAAATTATACTTAACATAATACCTGATGGAATGTGGAATAAACACAAAATAAATAAACCTTTGCTTACCACTTACTTACAAAGCTTTTCACTCAAATCAGCTAAGAATTTGAGTGAAAAGCATTGTACGTAATAAATTAGTGGTAAGCTAAAGGTTTATTTATTTTGTGTTTATTCCACATTGCAAGATGGCCTTACCACATAAGGCATACAATGAAATTCGATGAATTGATAATACCTGGAAATATCGGAATCATAATAACACTGGACCACAAAATTTATATCCACCTAGACATTCTCCCGATTTGAACCAAGCTTGAGAAGTCACAGCATATTTCTTTTGAGTACTTGGATTCAAGGCACGAGTGTCATGGTTGGGATTTTGCTACAATTAAGCAATCCCTCCCCACCCATTCAGCATCTCCTGGCTCAATTTTTGTTGTGAAACAAATTTATAAAACTTAATTTCGTTTGTAGTCTTTCGTGCTACTCATCCGCGAAATCCCGCCTGACGCTCCTCCCAGTAAATGTGGTACATTCCCGTCACGTGGCAGGCTCCATCCGCCTTCACCTCGCCCCTGATAGATGTGACCGCCTAAAGGCACACGAAACCTCCAACGTGCGCATCGGTAGAACAATTTTTATATCCCTCACCGTGAAAAGCGTACTCGGGAGGCTCGTCAGTTGAATACAAAAGCTTCACCACGGTTTGCGGTGGAAGCGAAAGAAAACTGAGGCGCAAATAAACAGAGGATAATATAATACGGTGAGGGACGGAGGGATCTCTAGAGGGCGGTGGAATGTGTTTCTCGCGAGGCATCCACAATATCATCATTTAGTTTCGTCCTTCGGAGGCGCATCGTTGAGGGTATGAAGACTGTCGGATGGAGGAAGTGAGGGAAATGTGAGGGAATGGTGAAGTGAGGGTATGGATGTGAGAGGCGGGGAAGAACGACAAATGTTTCCTTGTATTGCCTCGGGCTTCGGTAAACTTTCAAAAATCATAAATGGCGATGTGCTCAATAAGATGATTCCCCTTTGTGAATCCAATCTGTTTTCTTCCAAGTTCATTGTTGAGCGTATTTTACACGCCCAATAGCAAGAAAAACGAATCGTCATTGAAATTCGCAAAAACGTGTTGAGAAAAATTCATGTCATCGATAACATCAGTTTGGTTCACTGATGGTCTTGATACAAAATGGATATGTGTCAGTGGATGTTTCACGTTTCAAGTTCGGTTAAGTAGAAAGAGTTGTATCCAAGGTAAGCTAGCAGGCAGTTATGTTGAAATACCACTCCACATGAGAATGCTGTACCGTAGCAGGCGACTCCGAGGCAGGTACTGAGGCAGGTACTATGAGAATTTATTTGAGTAATGGAGGAAGCAACCGGTGTCATCGTACATCCATATTGTACCCATTCATTTTCCAAGAGAAGTATTTCACAGTCCTGGTTTATCCCGCACCCTTCAGTTCTTCAAAGTATTATAAAGTTATTTAGTACGTAAAGTTAACTGTATTGTACAACCAGTAATTAGTGCCTATCTACGCAAGGTACAAAAAATCTATGATAAACAGGGTCCTACTTGGCCAAACCTAGAACATCCATCAAAACTGGCCTATATTCATAGCTTATATAACTAAACCAAGTAGATAGGTACAGAGCAGAACGTTTTCAAAATGTTTCTGGGGAAATGTTTCTGTACACCCCTTACGTATTATGTAGGTACCATGCATACCGTGAACGTACGGTGGGACTAAGCCGCAGATAATCATTCATTTGAGGATAAGATTGGTTTCAAATCTTAATTATTAATCAGTAGAGTTCGGATTCGGATATATATGCATATTTTTTCCCGATATGCATATGCTTCAATAACATATTAAGACAGTTTTACGGCGGTAGGCCTCACCAATTTTAAATTATACGCCATATTTATCATATTTTGGGGTGTTTAGCTAACTAGGCACCTACATAATGCGTAAGGAGGTGAGTATCCTTACGTATTTTCCATTTTTATTTTCCAAATACTTACATTTTTCTATCAGGTTATTTACTTGATGGAAGAATTCGAACCCTCGTCTTCTCTTGCTACACGTTTCTACCGATATGTTGAAAAGATGACGCCCAAATATAGCCTAACCCTCCAAATATGACGGTATTCGGAAACACCCCATATTTGGAGGGTTAGGCTATATTGGCTTCATATTTTCAACGTATCGATAGAAAGTGTAGCAAGAGAAGAACTCAATTGAAAGTTTCAATACCTGCTTCATTTTCTTCCAACCATTAATCATGCGATATTGAGAGGAGTTTTTCAACCCTCAAGCAAGTCCTAACTGATAAAAGGCCATGGTCGACTCCATGTAGACAAGTTGGAAAAAAAAATTAATTACATTACATCACTCGATTAATGTATTTTTTATTCTTTAGTCTATTAATTTCTTTATATTTTAACTTGTAAATTCTGTTGAGCAAAAAATACGAGCATAAACATAAACAAATTTTCAATTTATTAAATTCTTCTGTAAATTATTCATTTTTATCTGTAAATACTTAGGGATGCTGTTTTGCTGATTGCCACTAAAATATACTTATGGATGTTGTTTTGCTAATTGCACACTAAATTTTAGAAGTATCGTGTGAACAAATTTTTCCGGGGGTTTTTCCGGGGCTTACACTAGACATTTTGGTTTCTTCCCGGGCTTACACTAGATATTTTGGGTTATTTTGGAAGTTACACTAGATAGTTCGGGCGTTCGGGGTTTTTGATCATAATTATTTAACTTCATATTTGAAGGTTTTACATCTTTTAGGTCCTATTTTTAGGTTTTTCCGTCATATTTTGAAGTTTTCATCGTCAATCGATCCGAACTCTATAATCAGGTGTAAATTACATTTCATTACACGTAGCATAATCCTCAGGCATGAGATCATTGTGCTACAAAAACAAACGCAATATAGGTACCGTTTTTTGTTTGTTTTTTTTTCTCTTAAAGACCGATGAAAAACTTGAACATGTACTGAGAAACACAGATAACGGTCTCGGATGGTGTGGGTAAGTTGAGGGTATGCCAAGAGTGTTGAGTGATGTAACAGAAGGGAGAAGGGAATTTCCACATATCCTTAGGTAGTACAGTTGAGAGTAATTTACGGTACAAGAAAAGCCGTAGACGCAAAGTTCTGGCTGCAGTTTGAGCTCAGGTTCCATAGGTGGAGGAGTCAAACAACTACCGACAGTTGAGCATCTCAAAGCTCCTTCGCCGGCACTCGGACTGTTGATAGTGTCCTTGAGCCAAGCACTTTCTTAGGTGAAAACGTCAAAATGAACAAACGAAATGAAGCAGCCTGTCGCGCTAATGGGGCCGTAAGTGGATCGGGTTAATTTCACACGGGGTTTAGAAGCAGGTAGGCGAGTCTAATTGGATTTCCACTACAAGCTGAACACTTCATTACCTAATGTCATTCTTGTTTACATACCTATTGTCACCTAACCTGTGACATTCTTAGTTTAGTACAGGTGGACTTCAAGTACACATAAATGCTCTTGGACTGCGAGTTCTGCGGCATAGAAGGCAAGTACTACGGCAAATGGCTTGGTAGATGAAAGTCAAACTATCCACTCACATTCCACGCACACTTAGAGCCCCTGTTTTCCTCCTCCAGGCACGTCAAACTGCAATCGGAGGAATTCAATAAGAGCTACCCTGCAGGTTACACAAATACACCTCTGTTTACAAGGCTAACAAAGAAGAATTTCTATCAGCACCCACAGGAGAAGATGCTTCGTCAAGACGCTTAGGTCAAGCGTTGTGCAAACTAATCCAATTCTGTGCTGCGGATTCCAGTCCTGAGAGTTGTGTAATGCGGAGGGCAAAACGGTGATTCTGATTTGTCCGACCTACACAAATCTACGAGGAGAACACCTTTATACCGTACCAACCTCCACCTCATCGCCCCTCAACCTCGATATGCTTCGCGACGAAAACTCTAGCTGTTCACGTACTGTAATGTATAAATCATAATCAATGTAAATAGCACTCGAGAGACTAACAATAATTCTTTGATTTTGATGATAAAGTGACTTACATAATATTTGAAAAC
This sequence comes from Leptopterna dolabrata, assembly GCA_954871275.1. NCBI lineage: Eukaryota > Metazoa > Arthropoda > Insecta > Hemiptera > Miridae > Leptopterna > Leptopterna dolabrata. The sequence continues at coordinate 33,411,954 of OX940982.1, read as the reverse complement.
TTCCAATTATTATAAATTTATTGCTATGATGCCAGTAAAAATATTATTAACTCATAAGTTAATCATTCACATCAATCAAATATAACCAACGACAATTAAATGCTACATCACCGAATACACCAAAATTGTACGAGGTATAAATAATTATATGTGTATAATATTCTCATGATTAGGGATAAGGATTCGTATGTATTCACATATTTTTTTCTAGGATATGTGTCCATGATTTTTCAACTAGATGAGTTCATACTTACACTTGTTGAACAGTTTTAACACACTTTAATTTTACATATTTTCAGCGATTTCGCCATTAATACATACGCTCAAATATTTCATTGACTGAAACATATATTTTCAAATGTGTCATTAAATCAGACACCTATTTTTCAATTTAAACTGTTTTTCAACATTTTGATGAACATCAACATTTGCGGATGGTTGTAAGAAGCTGTGTAAACAGTATTTTGCATTACATTTTTTTTCATTGCTGAAAACTCGTTTTGGCTTGAACACTCAGTTTTTTGGTGAGTAGTGTCGCGAAATTCACAATCGGATAGACGAAGTGACTCGAATTCATATCCAAGTATTTACGTGAGTTTCCGGATGATGGTTTTTTCAAGTTTTTTTAAATTTCATTCTATAATTAAATGAATATTAGTAATAGGGACGTATGTTCACAGTTTATTTTGGCTTCAAAACGTTCACCTATTTTTACTATTTCAGAATATATTACACCATTTCACATATTTTGTGCATATTTCAAAAAAATTAATAAATATTTTAGTTACATGTTCCGCATTTTCAAATACATAAAAATCCTATCCCTACTCATGGTCTTATATTGGCTGTACCTACTATGTCTCCGTCGATTTGTGCATTTCGCGGTTTTCTATAATAGTATTATTAATACCGCATTCAAGTGTTGGATGGACCGGAAAAGAAAACCAGAATGTTCATGGTACCGTATGTCATGCACTTGGGGAACTTAAAACCTGAACCAGAATCTATCCATATGTCCCAACTTAGGCGTGGACAGCGTCACAGATGTCGTTTAAAAACAAACAGCAAGACGTTAAGAGAACCGACTTCACGTGCACTCAAATATAGAAGCTCTTCAGCTACTGGACAATTCGCAACAAGTTCGGCGTCTGAAAGAACCAAACCCCTGGATCTTGGATGCTGACGTTGTAGCGTAAAAAACTAGTGTGGTGCCTGCTTGTGAACATTCATCATAAAACAATGCGCAAAAGATATTTGAAGTAAATAACTAGATAGTTACCTGTAAAATTACATTTTGTAACTAGTTGTTATATAAAAATAAACGCTTGGGGGAAAAAATAGATCCCAAGGCCACGGACACATAGATTTACGACGGGTAGTTCAGGAATCAAGGTTTTACACGTATAGCTACGTATTATGGATTTGGGATCTAAATTTATGCAGGCTTTATCTGGAGTTCGTTCGAAATCATGTGTAAATTCTGGAGAGATGATGGAGGCATCATCGATCGAATCAATCATGCGAAATAATTTCGAATAATCTACAAACACCGAAGATTCTATGAGAGTTGAAACGGATTAAACATCAGACGAGAAGAATGCAGAACCAAGGTAAGAGCCCTGTGGCACATTAGGTACCTACAGTTGGAACAACCATCAAGGCTTGTTGCATCTTGTTAACAACCGCCAAGCCAGGCAAATGTAATGAGTAGGTACATCAACAGTGGTGGCCAGAATGATGAATAAGTGTGCGTCTGAAAGAAATATTTACCCTCACAAATTACAGTGTTTGTGGGTACTTCGGCAAATAGGTACCTAAAAGCTCGAGAAAAGTGCAAACTAGTGACTCCTCCCCGTACACATCCATGTGTCATTGATAGTGGTAACCCTTGTTTACCCGGTAAGTTCTCACCTTGGAAACCTATCGGCTGTCCATACAACCAAACCACCTATAACGACGTACGTGTTGCGCGTGACTGCTTCGTTTCGATCCTGTCATGCACAATCAGACGAATCTCACCAACCAACCCTCATCCCCTCCACGGCTCGAAAGCCCTGTTAGGGGAACAATTACATCCGACACCTACCAATTATAAAGCTCTCACCACCGAAATGCTACACCACAGAAATCCCGCGCCCGTTCACCACCGAAATCCCTTTCGATGGCGACGCCCGGAGGGTTTTCCTCAGCTCATTTGCAACACTCCAAGGTCTTCTCTGTCAGGTCAATTAGTCCCGGCCGCAGGCCCTCGAGGCTTTCGATAAGCGTCGTAATAACCGGGTCGAAGTTCAGATTAGGATTTTTATTGGGCATTTTCCAATCCGCAACGGTTCATGTTTTTAACGTGTGTCGGGTTATAATACTCACTGATAACGCTTTTTCCCCTCTCATGACAGTGTAAGTTACAACACACACATTGCACGATATCAACTGCAGCCCAACTTTAGAAATATTTTTCAACACTTTTACCCCAGAAAATACGGGGGGGGGGGGATATACCGTATACCGTATACAGCAAATACTGGGGGAAGAGATTAGGTATAGGCCACCGAAAATAGTCGTCCACATAGAAGGGGCATCTATACAGGAAAGTAAGCCGTTGTGTACTAACATGCAGCGCGCGTTTTCACTTGAAACAGCTCAAAATCTGATTAACTTACGTAAAATCAACGAAAATGGGGGGGGGGGGGGGGGGGAAGATGGCTGGTAACAACAACAATATAACAACTTTACAATACAATTTACAACAACTGTACAATAACTTTCTGACATATCTTCGTAAAATCAACGAAAATAGAGGAAGATGGCAGGTGATTGTGGTATGTTTTTAACTTTTGTTAAGCATGGTAATGATGAAGTATATAAAATTGAAGCAAACTGCGTAGGTTGCTACTCATATGGATCCACTCATTTATGAGGATGGGCTCATGCATGATTGGAAGTTGACTCCTCTCAGAAGAGAAGATGTCAAGGCTTCCGCTAACTTGGTGGAATCGTGAGCAAAATGATCAAAATGATCGGTCTCTTTCGGTGGGAGACCGTGAAATGTTGAACTTTTTCCTGAAAGTTGGAAAAATATTATTGTTTCCCCGCAAACTTTATCGTATCAATCGTCTTTTCGTTTTCTTCCCAGTTTGCATCGAAGCTGAATTGTGAAATTCAAGAATGAGTGGCCAAATGAGATTTCCAGGACAGCACTTCCCCTCGAGTTGACTCAACAATGGAGTGGCGGGGGTGGGGGAGAAGGTCTAAAATAAACTCATTTCCTTTCAGCGCGGAAAACGGCGCCCCTGGACCCAGCATTTGGTATCTGGTGGTTGGGTGGGGAAGGGTGAAGTATCTAGTAGTGAAGTTTTAGGGTGGGGAGGGAAGGGGTATCAGTTGTGGTGGGGGGGGGGGGTCTGCTGGACCATTGGAGAGGAATTAAAAAAGGCTGCAAAGTCCTTGTCACAAGGGTTAATTATTATTCTATTGGACTTACCTACAGAAATGTTGGCTGATCATTTATTGTTTCTTTCATGTGAAATAATAAATAAAATAGCTATTTTTGATTTCGGGAGTACTCGAGCCGGCCCGGGAATTAAAGTTTCACACAAATGCGCGGGATTCAATAATTCAATAATCAATTATTTGTAGTTATTCATGAAGCATAAGGTAAATAATGAACCGTTGTGTAATAATTAACGTGTATAGATGCCCCTTCTGCGTAGATAGTATAATAGACCGTTGTGTAATAATTTACCGTTGAGTAGTATTTACCCAATAATACTTCAACGTTTCTTCAAGTTGCAAAAGAACCTATCAGCAAAATCCAAAAGAGCCATCAATTTTCAAAGAATAATAGGTATCATAGAACAACCAACTCGACTTCATACAGCCATCCATGACTATAATCAGGTGCTCCCTAGCGATGATATCTTGGCCGGATTTATACCGCTTGATTCACGATCATGTTGACGAAGCTTTTCGGTGTAAACGAACGGCTTGTCGTACAATGCTCTGGGTGGTGTCCAAAAATTCTTTAGTTCAAAAGAAATTTAAAAACGTCAAAAAAACCATACCCTTCTATTGAAAGTTTTCCAGCTACGGCGTTCTGAAAATTTCAACCCCCTATTTTTCACCCCTTAGATATGACTGACAGTGTCACGCCGAGCTTCGCGGACCAACTACACCCCAAACGGGATCTACAAGCCAAATTTAATTAATTTTCGTTCATGGTAACTAAGAAAAGTGCGAAGTACGGTGTACGGCGTATGGCGTAAGGCGGACCTCAGAAATTTTGGTTCATCATTTTCAATAACGAACCTCTGGAATCGAGCATGAAAAAAAAAGAAACAAAAAATTAACCCACCTTCAAAATTTGATGGTTTACGTTTCAAGGTATGTAAAATCCGAAAATGAAATTAAAAGATTTCTATCTGTCCACCGTGCGCCGTACGCCGTACTTAGCACTTTTCTTAGTTACCATGAACCAAAATTGACGAAATTTGGTACCTATAGGTCCTGTTCGGGGTCTGGCTGGTCCTCGAAGCTCGGCGTAACTGTCAAGGGGTTAAAAATAGGAGTTGAAATTTTCAGGGGTTAAATCATTACACAACGGTAAATTATTACGCAACCGTTTATTATACTATCTATGCAGAAGAGGCATCTATACAGGTAAATTATTACACAACGCTTCATTATTTACTTTATGCTTCATGAATTACTACAAATAATTAGTGACTGAATTATTGAATCCCGCGCATTTGAATGAAACTTTAATTCCAGTACTCCATTTAGGGCTTTCCAGGAGGGGAGTTAGAGGGTATACTGACTACAGAAAACAGTGATCTACGCAGAAGGGGCATCTATACAGGTAAATAATAAACCGTTGTGTAATAATTTGCAGCGTTGTTTAAATGGTCCGTGAATTGGTGACGGGTGAAGGGTTCGTGGATGGTGGTGGTGGATTGGGTTTGCGTCTCAGCGTCACCTTGTGATGAATTCAGACCGAAGCGCACTGTTAAACCACAGTCGAACAAAGGCGGATGCACATTGCACACACCGCGATGCGTCGTGTGACTCGATACTCCAATTAGTCGACGATGTTGGTTAACCGCGTCGGTAACTAGATTAGTTTGTTCTGTTATGCGTTTTGTCACGGTCGTAAGGAGGGAGGTGTTAGACGTAGGTACCTCTCCATGTCAAATTCAGTGTGTTCTATCTATGTCAAATCAATTTCATTTCAATTTAAACTGAGGTCTGTTCAATAACAATTATTGTTTTTATTACTTTTTGTTTTTTTATTTTATTGTTAAAAATATTATTTTTTGGCGAAATTCCTGTGGTGGTAGAGACTTGAAATTTGGCATGTCGCCTCCTTAGGACTTGAACTTTAAGCAGCATAGGGCCGGGATCAGCTGAGTGGCTCCCGAAGCTCATTTCTATGCAGGCCCCGGATCGGCTGAGTGTCACCAAAAGGTAATTTCTATGCTATTCACTCTATGACGCTGTAATCTGGTATGCAGCCTCCTTAGGACTTTAACTTGACACTGCCCAGGCCCCGGATCAGCTCAGTTGCTCCTACAGCTAATTTCTAAGCTATTAACTCTATGCAGCTCTATTTTGGTATGTAGCCACCTTAGGACTTTAACTTGACGCTGCCCAGGCCCCGGATCAGCTGAGTGGCTCCTAAAGCTAATTTCTATGCTATTCACTCTATGAAGCTGTCGTTTGGTATGTAGCCTCCTTAGGACTTTAACTAGACGCTGCCCAGGCCCCGGATCAGCTGAGTGGCACCTAAAGCTAATTTCCATGCTATTCACTCTATGACGCTGTAATTTGGTAAAAACATTTTATATTTTTCATACCACGAACCTTTACTCAGCATTACTGATGTATCAATCCCTACATGTAGTGCATGTGGTTAGAATAAATAAAAATAATCTTTTTTCAGTGTAGTTTACTTTTTTCACGACTTTAATCATCCATCACTCCATGCAAATTACCTAATTTCTCCCTTACTGCGAAAAACAGACATCCATGGTCAGATGTTTTTCCCAATAAGGGAGAATTTTTTTTGTCCATGCTCGATTCCAAAGGTTCATTACTGAAAATAATACAAGAACTGCTGGCTCAATGAAATTTAATCAGTGAACTGATATCATCCGTTGTTTCTACAGCAAATATACTATTATAAGGAAACGTGCATTAAATTATTAAAATTCCCATTTTCGGAAAATGAACTTTTTTCGCGCTTGCACCACTGTGCGCTGTGCCCAGAAAGAGATCGCAATAAGGTTTTTTTGCAGGGGGGGGGGGGGGGGGGGGTTCGAGTTATCGAGTTATGGTAACTCGGCCATTCCTGGCGTTTTCACTTTAAAACGCTCCGGCAAAACCGACCAACCCCTCATCCGGAAAGCTCAGCGGGGGACGTCATACGGAGGAAGCTATGGGGGAGGAAGCAATACTTGGAGTGACGGGAAGCAAGTGAATCGGGGAATTCAACATCCGACCGATTTCCCGTTCCCCTGTTTTCCCTTATACGCCTCCTCCTCCTCGGCCGCGCGAATTTCCTCTCACCCGAACGATATTATTGTCCACAGCCTACAGCAGACTTTCAAAGCCCTTCACCGCCACTTCGTTTCGATTCAATTCAAACGAACTCAAACTCCCTCAAAAACCCAAATTTCACCAAATTTTGATGAATGGTTTAGCCGTGAACAACGAACTTGCACCAACCGTCAAAAAATAGGTAGCAAAGTTGAATATCTCATATCCCTGTATAAATCACTGGTGCACAGTTTAATGTGTTTTAGCATGGGTATGGGTAGGCACTTTTCATCAACATTAAAAATCTTTAAGAACAGCCCAAAAGACCATTATTATGAATGAATGAATGAATGAATGAATAAAAATACGCTTCATTTAAAAATCCTAAAATACGAATTACTAATGATATAATCATTGACATGCTTGATAATCATGGCCAAGCAGGGCCGTCTGATGGAGTTTACCATGAAATTATAACAAATAATACTTTATGTAATTCAACAAATAATATTGCTAGACCATACTATTGAAAATCACAGTGAAACGATGCAAATTATTAACAACGGTTTATTACTTACCTACAGGTGCCCCTTTTGCGTAGATCACTGTTTTCTGTGGTCAATACGACAATGCGCAGGAGTCAATAATTCAATCATTAATAATTATTTGTTGTTAATCACGGAGCATCACGTTTGTTCAAGTTGCAAAAGTACCTATCAACAAAATTCAAAAGAGCCATTCAAATGAAATAATATCACAGAACAACCAACTCGACTTCATACAGCCATCCATGACTATAATCAGGTGTTCCCTAGCAATGAATTCTGAGCCGGATTTATACCGTTTGATTCACGATCATGTTGACGAAGCTTTTTTGGTGCAAACGAACGGCTGGGCGTCCGATGCTCCGGGTGGTCCCAAAAAAATCTTTGGTTTGAGATCAATTTAAAAACGTGAAAAAAACCACTGAAATTTTCACCCGTTAGAGATGACTGACGTAAATTCGCGGTAACTAAGAACAGTGCGAAGTACGGCATACGGTGTACGGCGGACGGACAGACATTTTTTTAATTCCATTTTCGGATTCTACATACATTGAAACGGAAACCCATCAAATTTGGAGTGGGGAAGGGGGGCGCATTTTTCACTTTTTTCCCCATGCTCAATTCCAAAGGTTCATTATTGAAAATAATAAACCAAAAGGAGATTTCCATCATTCCTACTGCCTGAACAAATGAAAATTCTTCCATTGCCGGACCTCTTTGGAAAAAGTAGGTAACTATTATCAAGGCATTTAGATTGGTGCAAGATCCAGTCCGGAACTGCCCTTCCTTGAACAGGGAGTAACCAGAGGTAGGAAATGATGTGCTATAGGAAAACTCTTCGCGGTCAGCTCGCTTTCGATTAGATACAGGGGTGCAAAATTGTATAACGCACTGCCCGAACAAATACGCGCAAGCTCGTCGCTGTCACAATTTAACAGCAGGTTGAAAAACCATTATGCTGGCACCTAAGTTATCAGCAAACCTGTGTCTGATATTATTTTCAATACAGTAGGTTGCATGTGAGTGAAAAAGGAAGATTTTTGTTCATGTACTCATATCTATACAGAGTAATGTATCAAGTTTTAGTTTTCATAGTACTTAAACAGAAGAAACTACGCTGCTTTGTATTTTTTTATCATATTATAAAGAACTGTCAAAGGCCAGAAAAATTGCAAGACCATTATCTCTGGGGTTTTGTCTGAAAACGAAGTTCTGTAGATTTTTTTCAGTTTTCTTCTTTTATTTTATTTCTTTCAGCTGTAGTTAATAGTTAATGGAAAAATGTTTGTTTTGTTTGTTTAATTTAAAGTAGGTAGCTATTCAGTTTTCCGATTGTTATGTACCAATTCTTTTAGTAACGTTAAGTTTTTCTCCGACTCTTTCCTCTGTGCACGGTTCGCCACACAGAGGAAGTATATTTCCGTACTTAATACTTTATAATTTATGTTTATATTAATAATAATTTTGCGCATTGAATAATCTTATTATTTTTTATGGAAATAAAATATTTAAAAAAAAGAAATTATTAATAGAACTATAAGGCTGAGACAGCAACTCCTCCCTATAGCACCTGACTTGGTGCGGAGTAGCATTTGCCTGTTTATCGACCACTCTAGGTAATGTATTATTCCCGTCAATAAATGCATTTAATAAAAATCAACAAAATCCAAAATAATGTATTTAACGAAATTGATGAACTGAACGATCTTCATTTACTTCGAAGTTACAAACCAGTAAAATTTTCATTAGAAATCACTCAAATTGTCGCATCGTACATTATTAGTTAATCCACAGCCAACAACCGGTTCCGCTTGAATTTCCGCATACGGAAGAAGCGCGATGGGAAAAGGAAGACGCGGAGGATCCGCCCTGCAGGAATTCAGTTTCGAAGGAGCCTCAGGAGACGGCAGGCGGCGGAAATGGCGCGCTGATGGGCTGATGCGCTGCTAAGCCGTTGATTCGGTTGTTGTGACGGAGGCAAACAGAGTTGCACGAACGGTTGTTCAATCTCATCTGAATACCGGCAAACCCCGGATGACTTGGGCGTAGGGCGGTCCGTTGGTCGGCCCTAAACTACCCACTAAGAGGTGGTCAGGAAGGGCGGGATTAGGTGGAAGGTTGGAAACTCCGAATGCACAACACCCACTACGCCACGGGTCGAAAACTTAACAATTTCGGTTTATCATTTTTAACAGTGAACCTTTTGAATCTAGCATGGAGAAAAAATTAATAATAATAACATCCCCCCCCCCCTCACAACAATACCACTCAAAATTTGAAGGTTTCCGTTTCAAGGTACGCAGAATCCGAAAATGGAATTAAAAAAACTTTTGTTCGTCCATGTAAGTTTTTTCCTTATAGTTAGTTACAATGGAAAAAATTAATGAAATTTGGCTTGTAAGTCCCATGTGGGGTCCATGTTTTTTGGTTTATTATTTTCAATAATGAACCATTGGAATCGAGCATGAAAAAAAAAAAAAATTCTTACCCCCCCTCAAAATTTGATGGTTTACGTTTCAAGGTATGTAGAATCCAAAACTGCAATAAAAATATTTATGTCTGTCCGCCGTACGCCGTACGCCGTACGGGCTACTTTTCTTAGTTACCATGAAAAAAAATTGATGAAATTCGGGTTATAGGTTCCGTTCGGCGTCTAGTTGGTCCTCGAAGCTCGACGTTACTGTGAGTCATCTCTAAGGGGTTCAAAATAGGGGTTGAAATTTTCAAAACGCCTATACCATTTTTTTACGTGAATATTTTTACGGTTTTAAATAGTTCTTGAACTTGCGAGTTTTTTAAGACCATCCGGAGCGTCGTACGTCCAGCCGTTCGTTCACAGTATGGCCCCGAAGTTTGCACCGACAGGCATTTTCGACTCCAGTGTGAATGAAATTGTATACAATTCAAACCAAATCTCGTAACCAGAGACGCGCCCACAATAGGAAATTTGGCGGAGATAGAATCATTGGTAGGGATCACCTGATTATATTGGCGGAGTATGAAGTCGAGTTGGTTGTTCTGTGATATTATTTAATTTGAAAAATGATGGCTCTTTTGGAGTTTGTTGGTAGGTAGTGAAACTTGAACAAACGTTGAAGTATTATTGATTGGTAAATTATTAGGTACTACGGTAAATCATTACTCAACGGTAAATTATTACACAACGGTTCATTATACCATCTACGTAGAAGTTGGTAGGTAGGTACTACTCCTCATCAACAATTTCTTTTCAGAACTTCATTATGTGTGTTTCTTTTTGTTAGGTACTGCTTTTCTTTGACTGAATTATTTTAGCAACATTTAACTCGTGATTTAGGTAGGTACCTAGTAACGAGTACGGGGTTAGGTACTAACCTACGGAGGGTCTGCGATCTACATAATATGTATAGAATAGTACATATCATATTATATAGACGGGTTATCTATACATAGAGCTGTGATCTGTAACAGAAGGGTATTCTATACAAAATAATAAACCGTTGTGCAGGGATTTGCAGCGTTTTTTGACATTTTATGTCTTTACTTTGGCACATGGACCCGAAAAGCGTTATACGAAACCGTTATGCGGTACCGGTAAACAAGCGTTACAGTTGATATTCTGATGATTTTCGCTTACAACCGATTCGTTTCTACGGAACTTCATGTTTGCCATTTTTCATCGTACAAAAACCGTTCACCACTCGTTGGAATCGTGTGATTTTATTGAACATTTTCTTGTTAACCGTACCCCCGTACCTGGCGCGGTAGCTGAGCTGAGCATGATGAAAAAAAGGCTGGTAAACAAGGTAGTCAGCAACAGACTAGTGAAGAAAGTCATTACTTACTAGAATCGAATGTGGTAACCTTGCACCACCATGTAACCCGGATCGTGGTAATCTTGCAACCCGTAAATAATGATACCGTCAATTATTATCCCTAAATTCCCATTGGGACATGAAATGTCCCAATGTGTTGCGGACTCCTATGCAAGCGTTTGATTAGAGTTGTTTCAAATGAAATTATATCACAGAACAACCAGCTCGACTTCATACAGCCGTCATTGATTATAACCAGGTGCTCCCTAGCAAATATCTGGGCCGGATTTATACCGTTTCTTTTTTGTAGGTTTTTGGTTAAAAGTTGGTATGGTTATTAAAAGTATGAATGGGTTGATTGATGGTTTAATTGATGAGCATAATAAAATCACTACGTATATTTTAAATATTTCTAAATTGATCATGAACTTGTGGATTTTTGAGCCCACCCGGATCATTGCACGCCAAGCCGGTCGTTTGCACCGCAAGGCTTCGTCAACATATTATCTTGAATGAAAGGGCCCAGATAATTCAGCATCTGGGCATCCAGTCCAGATAATATCATTGCTAGGGGACACCTGATTATAATCAATGGCTGTATGAAATCGAGTTGGTTGTTCCGCCACATTATTTCGCGGAAGAAAGATGGCTATTTTAGATTTTGTTGATAGGTAGATACTTTCGTTAGTTGAACAAAATAACATGCACACTTAATCACAAATGATTTATTATGTCACGCTGAATTCTTGAATCCACCGCATATTTTTGAAACTACTATTGCCTGGCCGGCTCCAGCACTCGATTTAGGGCTTTCCCGGAGGGAGCACAAGGGTACGTACTGACCATAGAAAACAGTGATCTACGCAGAAGGGACAGCTATACTGAAAATTATAAATCCTTGTGTAATAATTTGCAGCTTTTTTTCTCAAATATTATTTGGCTTCCACAATTTATAGGAAACTATTAAATACCTTGTTTACAATATGGGGGTCTGGACTAACTAGTATTTCCGCCAGGAGCGCCGCGTCAGTTGCTTCCAAGGCTACCGACCGGTTCCCTGTTTCTTTCAGATCCAAAAGGGCAACAACTCCCGAGCCACCACTTACCGTTATACCAGTTCTCAGTATGTTTTCGTACTAACTATCAACACATCCCCAAAGAAAAAGTTCCACCGTCTTACGTATACATAAAGCAACAACAATTTCGTTGAGTGGACTAACGTAACAATTTAAATCCGAGTTTCTTGTGTTTCGGGTGAGGTCCATTGAACCAAGAAACACTAAAAATGCTGCAAATTATTATACAAAGACTTATTATTTAGCTGCATAGATGTCCCTTCTGTGTAGTTCACTATTTTCTGTGGTCAATTATACCTAAAAATGCATTCCATCAACATTGTCCATTTATTCCGGTCAGCGAACTGAAATGATGTGGACAGGGCAAACTGAAGATACCTACTGGAATTTCCAGGTTTCTATTTCCAACGCTCATCTACTTATTTTTCATCGTGAGTTTAGAGGAAGAAGCAGTTCAAACAACCCAACAACCAGCTCAAACGCAAACTGGTGTTTCATGTCAGTTGTAGAAGTCTTTTAGGCAAATGTTGAAGGAAATTAGCCACTTGATTAAAGATTTATCAACATCTTTAGTTCATCTGAATTTGAAAAATTTTCGATAATTTTCCGTTTTGAAGCATTCTGTACCGATCAATTACAAAATTTCAAATAAAATTAATATTTAAAAATAATAAGATAGGTAGTAGATATACCTACTATACCTACCTAACCTTATCTAACGTCAGGTAGGTATACCTATGTCTATCTAACCTTGGCTACAAAACAAAGAAATTCCGAATTCCCCCAAAAAAAGTTTATAATGGCAAACAGCAGGAAAAGTTCAAAGATGACCAATTTTCGGAAATTAAAAAAAAACTGGGTAAAATTGGAATTTATGTGGATAGAAAAGAGGTAAACCGAAAATAGATATAAAATTGCCAAAAGAGGTGTAGAATGGTGACTCGTGACATGAAAATACTATTCTAAGAGTCAAAAACGTTTTTCCAAAAACAAGTGGTCAACTTCTACTATTGGGTTCCATGTGTTAATAAAAATAATATTATGTCGTTCTTGTATGCTTACTATGGCCTATGAGTTCGCTACTTGAAATCGGGGTTAACCAATATTACTATCATTATTATTACTACTGGTGTTCTCGACCGCTTTGATAATAGTAGACGGTTATATTCTTGAAGTTCGGTCATGAAGTAAGCGTTTCAGGCAACGTTTCGAAAATGCTGTATTCCAATCATCAGTAGCGATAAAAAATAAAATAATGATTATTATTACTAAACAAATATTTCCCGTTTTCAATCGCAGACGAGTTTGGAGGAGTAGCATGCAGAGAGATGCAGGAAGCATTGGGTGGACCTGACCTGCGGTTTTCACTTCGGCCACCTGGAAACTCCCACCTGTCTGCTGGCTGCCTGATCTCAGGCCCGAAGAGACAGACGTTGTATGTCCCAAACCGTCGAATAACAAAGCAGGAACGGGAAAATCGATCTGCGGTAGATCGTTCAACGTCCGGAGTGGACAGGATTCCAGGGATGAACAGTCGAACATCTACAAGGAACAAAGGTATCTGGTAGGTGTGGAGGGAACCAAATAATCTGGCAATAGAACGAACCAGTCGGTCACTAAACTCCACCATCAACGTTTTTACTTATTCAGTCATTTCCAAGAATTCCAGTCATGCAGGCAGCATAATCATATAAGCGAATTCACAAAGTAACGTACCTACTAAATCCACCTCTCAATTTCCATCCACTTTTTGACGATCTAACGTATTTAATGGGCCAATATCGGGCCTATCAATAATTTTACAAAATCAACAATCACTTTACAAATTATAAACAACAACAATCAACAACCACTGTGTAAACTGTACAATATTATCATCAATAATTGCCACACATCCCAAATTATATTAATTTGAGGAAAGATCACTGCCCAGTCAAGTATGACTTTTTTTAAATTTTATAAGAAAGTGTAGCGAATTTTAGCCGTAATTATCGATTCATACCTACAGACTCAGCGGCGCGCAGCCCACCAAGCAACCAAAAAACTCGAAACGACCAAGAACACTGTTTACACGACAGAACAAGTAGGGTTTACAGAACCCCCCCCCCCCCCTCCATATCGGCCCCCTGGGGGGTTGCTGAATTTTATTTCCCTTATAATAATTCTCGAGGGGCCCCTGAGGATGTGCACCATATTTCATCCCTCGGTACCATCAGGTGCCAGAGTTATAGAACCACGAAAATCATGATGTTTCAAGATTTTCAACTTGTTGACAGGGCTACAACTTCACAGACATGACGGATCGAACTGCAATTTTGCAGACGCATTCGCAGTGCTCCTACGAAGAAGAAGTAGGTTAGAGAGGGCTTTACGAGCTGAAATTTGGCACAATTGTTCACTGGGACTCTCTGAGGAGTGGTAAAAATCTTAACCTAGTCGGTATAATAGAAGCCGACTAATAACTGTTAAACGCTTTATATTATGGTAAAATAACCTAATTTCCCATGTTTTTTTTAAACGCTCCTCAGTATAAGTTTATTAACTTAGAGGGGGCGAAGGCATTAAGTTTTTGTATTTTGTTTTGTACATATTTACTTGTATTACTTATTGTATTTTTTTTTTGTGTGTGTACGCTTTATATTTTACTTGTCTTTAGTAAATGCAATTATTTAAAAAAAATTATGAAAGAATTCGCAGCAACGCTATTTTGTCGCAAAACTGAACCACCAATGCTTGTTGGAACGAAGAACTGGTGAGGTTTTGAAGCCACGATTATTACAGATGTCTACACCGCAACAATCGGTTGATGGTACCTTTGGCGGTTTTTCTTCCTACGGCGACCCACTATGGCTTGAATATTACAAAATATTATTCGGGCGAGAGAAGGCCGCGTCCGGAGTCCCTCATGAATGTTTAAACAGGAGGTTAAATTGTGCGCGTATTTCAATTGTTTATCTGACCGCATTTACCCGGCGCTGGCTGGCGAAGGCCTTTTCAAAGTGTGGGAGATCATGAAAGATTTATGAGGAGTTCAACGGCCGCCTTCTGAAGCGATTTTCGTTCTACCAGAAAGAGCTTCTCTCGCTTACAGTTTTTTTTTCCGGCGAGTAAGACACGTGTTTGAAGGGTGAAAGGAATTTTGATTGGGCTACTTCAACGGCGTTTACGTTGAATGGGGGGGGGGGGGGGGGGGGGGTTATTTACAGAGGCGGAAGGTTATCAACTTTTTGCAGACAACATTCGACAGTGAAAGTTATTGTTGAGATACGAGATCCGTGCGTTCCAAATGTTCAAGATTATTGTTTATTGATTACAAGGGCCAAGGAGATGAATGGAACGCATTTTAGCAACTCATAATGCGAAGAATAATCGTTAGAAAGAACGAGGTTGTCCTAACTACCAACAGAGCAAAAGGGCGATTTCCGCGGGAAGGATTTTTAAAATTGTTGATCTCAGAATCGATTTAGCACCACTGAAAACCATCCACTCCCAATTTTCATCTCAAAACTCCGCGTAGCATGGGCAGCAAACGGATAGAAAGAAAAAAAATGACGTCATAAGTGGATGGCGCTGAGGGTTCAACAGGTACAAGGGCTCAATAGTTGGATTACGTTTTGACAAGTCAGATTGTCCGCAATGCTCCATAAATGACCGGGATGCTCCGAGAGAGTACTTTACAAATCTGTCCCTCTACCCTGATTAATGGCGCCATCCTCCTCTACCAAAACACCCCTGGTTGGTGGAATTTCCGGTTATTCCAACCCCCTAGTAAATTGAGTTTCTACTGTTTAACAATCTAAGGGGCGGTTGCTGAGCTCGAGGTTAGGGCTTAGTCCTGGACTAAATGGTGATAGTCCGGGTTTATCAGAAAAATACGTTGCCGAGACTCGGATTATATTTGGTCCTGGACTATGCCTAGATCCAGGGTCAATTTTTAGACCTCGACTAATTTTAAACCCGGACTTCGTGAAATGACTTGCTGAGTTCGAATTCGACATAAACCATGACTAATTTTTAATTCTGGTGCCTTGCTGAGCTCCCAATAGTACTTAGTCCAGAATCAAATGTTGGTCCTGGGCTCACTTTAGCCCTGATTTTTAATCCCTCCCTTCTGCAGAATCATCTCTTTGATCCCAGAGTTTATCTGCTGTCTCGAGAGGTTTTTTTTTAGGTTTGCGTTCTTGTCTGGTAGTTTGTGTTTTTTATAGTTTGTTTTAACTTTAATGGACTACCTAGACTACATAACAGATGACATTCGGAGGCCCAGGTATGATAGGGAATCCAATCAATCCATTTGATGATCTCTCGGACGAAGAGTTCAAAGACAGATACAGACTCTCAAAAGAAAGCATTAGAGATTTTATAGAAATAGTGGCAGAATTGATGGATATGCCTGACTCTCGAGCCCCTCATACCATAGGTACCTGTGTGGAACAAGGATTTGGTAGCGGTAAGGTTTTTTGCCGAAGGAACCCTCCACCGAGAAACTGGTGATCAACAGATGGGAGGACTCAGATGATTAGGTATACTCAAAATGAAGAGGATGTCACTGACCGCGAGTGGGATGAATGAATATGTTTTCCGAGAATATTCAACAAGGGATGATTCAATTCGTCGCTTTTTCCAATGACTTTGCCGTACATAAGAAGAAGAAGAAGAAGAAACAATGTTTATTCGTGATAAATCACACCAACAACTATTCAGACAATCAACATTATAGGACTGGGCTTTTTGGGCCAACTGTCCGAGTAGAGGGATATCAGGTTTTTTTGTTTTTTTTTGTTTGTTTTTTAAAGTAGGTACGGCATACTTATGACTATCACTTTCAAGACGACATACAACACTGTGAGTGCAACAGATAGAAAATGTACCTAATATAACAAAGTTTAGTAAATTATTAGAATTAATGCCAAAGTTCGACCGTAACATATTATGCGCCACCATAGTAATATAACATTCAGTAAGATATTATAATTATTTTTTGCATGCAGAGGCTTTTCATAATAAACGTAATTATAATTTACACTAATTCTTTATCATTTTCATAATTCTTCATAATTTACAATTTTCAATAATAATAAACAGGCGAGTATGGTTTTGGTATTACAATACTCAGACACCAACAGGAGCGAGGATGATTTTAATATGTAAATAGTTTTGTGTAACATTTTCAATAATTGTATTCGTTACTATAATAATATGCACCAAACAGTGTTAGTAATTGAAATTAGCGACGAGAAATTTTCTATAATTTAATGCCTCTCTGGCAAAGTTATACAAATTTATCCAATTTGACCCGTTAAGGATTTCAATCATTTCTTGAGGTTCTACGAAATGTTTGCCAAAGTGCCTTTCTCTAAACTCCGAGAGTATTGGACAGGCACAGAGGAAGTGATAACTAGTTTCCGGCTGCCCCAAATTGCACATAGAGCACCGTGCTTCCCCTGTGCTCCTGTTCCACACCCTGCAGTTTAATCCCATTTGTTCGCATCGAATCCTAGCAATCAATCGGTACACGCGTTGGTGATTATTTCGAATGTAGTTAACACCTGTCAGTTGGAGTGCGGCGTACATCTGGTAATGACTTGATTCTGTCGCCAATTTTAGAAACTTTTCTGTCTCATTTTTTTCGATGGCGACTTTCAGTTCCTTTGCCAACCTTTCCCATTCTGGCACGGAGGCCTCCGACAAGTTCACAGAGTCAATCCCATATTTTACAGTTAGGTCAGCCCATGCTTTACACCAAAAGCCGTACATAATTTTAGTAAATTGATGTTTCGATATTTCAAATTTAACACGAAAAGTGACTGTAACTACTATAAATTCTTTCTACCCAAAAGCACCGGGAAAGCGAGTGGCACCTAGCAAGTTGAAATACCAACCAGCGCAATAGATCTTCGAAAATTCGCTAAAACCCGGTTTTGCTAAATAGTCGATTTGAAACTCGCATTTTGATAAGAGTAACTCTTGAACTTTTGATAATCATGCATAAAACTTCTTGCTTCACGATAACAACTCTATAAATATCTTTTAAAACATATTTATCATTAAAACACATGGAATGTTGCAAAGGCTCTAGAAATATGAGTAGGTGCAGTCAGTCGAAACCTTTAGGAATTACAATGTAAGATAAGGAACAACACACTGACGAAAGGAAACAACTCTAGGTTGGCAACAAACAGTAGGCGAAAAATATGGGCATGAGTAAGGTAAAGTTGGAGACAACCTGGATGAAGGCGAGAATCAGATGGAAATGATGGTACTACCAACGTAATAACAGCAATTCCCGTACGTTTCCCTCCGTTGATCTAGTACTTTCTTTGGAAAGTCTAGAACTAATTTTTAGTCCCAGGCTGAGATGATCCCAGAACTAAAAAACGTAGTCTGGGACTCAGCAAGCCGTTTTTTCCCATTTTGGTTTATTATTCTGTGAATAATACACCTATGTATTCGCTCAGCAAAAAATTTTTATAACACCCCCTCAAACTTTTTTCTTTTACGTTTCAAGGTGCATAGATTCCAAAAATGCAATGTCCGTCCGCCGTACGCCGTCCGCCGTCCGCCGTATCACGTGTACAGGCTTCATTTTCGGTCTAAAAAAATCGTTCTTTCGCACACATGCTCCATTTGGGCCCTAGTTGTGTCCCGAAACTTTTCAGCCCGATCGGAATATACCCAGGGGTGTTATGAGTGAAAATGTGTATAAAAATAGGTACTTTTTACGTTTTAGCAACATATTGGTAACATGAGCTTCTGAGGTATCGTTTTCTATGTTTTGGGGGACGAGAAGACCGAATATGAAGTCGATTTTGACCAAAGAGTGGAAAATTGAGTTCTACCAAATGTTCAGCTCCCAGAATTGATTTTTTATGAGTGAAAAACCTGGGAAATCGTCTGAAATCACCATCAGTTTGTATAATAACACTGGAAAAAGTGTCAAGACGTGGTTCAGGACGATTAAATGGCACTACCAATGATCAAAGATAGTTTAAAAAAAAAGAAAAAAAAGAGCGTACCTAATTTGTGTTTTGGGGGCCAAAATTAATGGATACCATCAGAAGTACCTATTTCGATTATTACGCATGAAAGAAACAATTAATGAACAGCCAACCTTTCTGTAGGTATGTCCAATAGAATAATAAACCCATGTGACAAGGACTTTGCAGCGTTTTTAACTCCGGTATCATGAAGTCATGGAGTTAGTCCGAGATTTTCAAACCCCCAGCTCAGCAACCGCCCCTAAAAGACCGAAACGTGGCAAATTATTACAAGGCAGATGCCTCTTCTACTTAGATCACTGTTTTTGTTGTCGATACCTACCCTTGTGCTCCCATGTCCAAAATCGAGTATTGCAGCCGGCAGGGAATGACAGCTCCATACATATTCGGTGGATTCAACAATTATATCATCGATTATTTGTTGTTATTCAAGAATTGTTGTTAGGTACGTTTGTCCAAGTTACAAAGGAACCTACCTACAAAATCCAAAATAACCACAATTCTTATGACAGAACAGTATCACGGAACAACTAGCTCGATTTCATATAGCCATGCGTGATTACAATCTGCTGCTACCTAGCAAATTATATCTGGGCTGGATGTACACCGTTTCATTCACGATCATGTTGACGAAGCTTTTCGGTCCAAACGAACAACTGGGCATACAATGCTCCGGGTGGTCTCAAAAATTCTCAAGTTCGAGCTCAATTTAAAAACGTAAAAAAATTCGAGATAACGGCGTCCTGAAAATTTGAACCCCTATTTTTCACCCCTTAGAGATGACTGACAGTAACGCCTAGCACAGCCGTTTGTTCAGTGAGGCCCTGAATTTGCACCGAAAATCTCCATCAACATGATCGTGAATGAAACGGTCTACACATCCAAACCCAGATATCATTGCTAGGGAACACCTGAGTATAATGACGCACGGCTGTACGAACTCGAGCTGGTTGTTCCGTGATATTATTTCATCTGATGAATTAGGGTTATTTTGGATACTGTTGATAGGCACTTTTAGCGAATTTTCAACAAAAATTAAGCTATTGCAGTGATTCCAAAAATTTCAGAGCATGCATTTCTAAACTTTTCCTTAGGAAATTCTGTTTCAGAGCATCCTGAATTCATCCTTAGATTTTACAAACATTTATATGCAAATAATATTATGTATACCTATGTATCTCCTCGCAATTCCCAGATGAATCATGAATCCATCCGAAATAATTATAATATACTCATAGATGCGATATGAAAAACAAGGGTCCTCGGACACGCGGAAGCCAGACAAGAATGAGATGAGCGAATCTAAAAGCAAAGTCAGGGTCTCAACCATCAAATTATTAGCTCGAGCCCGTATCGTAATTAGCTCAAAGAGTCTTTGGCTATTCCCAGCTGTTTCCCAACTTTCATAATGGAAAAGTGGAGCTGAAAAGGGCTGTTTTCATCTGCCTCTGTACCTTTTCGAACTACCCCTAGTTCAAACAGTTCAATGAAAATAAAAAGAAATTGCCTTATTGCCATACTGGGGAAGGGTGCATAGAGATGCAAGACTATCAAGTAGGTACTTTGACAGTGCTGTGGGAAATAAGCAAGGCCGGATTTTGCTTCCGAGTCTGCGAAGCAGCGGAAGCCTTGTGTTCACTTTCGTGAGCCAAAAAATTTTTGTCTTCAGAAATCAAAATTTCCACTTGCATTTTGCGTTTCAAAGCCTACTGAACAAATTTGGTTCCGTGTCTGTCGGCCTGTGGGTCTATGAGTCTGTGAGTCTGTGAATCTGTCTGTCCGCATTTCCTTGTTACAGCCATAACTTCCACGATTTTGAATTGATTCAGCTCAAATTTTGAGGGATGGTGCGGATAAGGCCCCTTGAGGTCCCATACAAATTTCAACATGATTGATCCAGCGGTACGCCCTGCGCATGCGCTAACGTTAAATTCAACAAACACGCATAACTTCCACAATTTTGATCACATTTCGCTCAAATTTTCAAGGGTTGTTTGGACAAGGCCTAATGAGTTCCAGTATGAATTTCAGCATGATCGGACCCTCGGTGCGCTCTGCGCATGCGCTGGCGTGAAATAGATTCAATTTCCTTGTTACAGCCGTAGTAACCAAAGATTTCACCCAATTTCAATGTAATTCTCAGGGATTAAGCGGGTAGGGCCCATTGAGGTCCCATATAAATTTCAACATGATAGAGCCAGCGGATCGCCCTGCGCATGCGCTAACGTGAAATTTTTCAAACACGCATAACTTTCGCAATTATGTATAATGGACGTAATGTATTATGGACGTAATGTTATGTAATATGTATACCTATATCATGTAATGTTATGTAATGTTATGTAATGTTATGTTATGTAATATGTATATTTCACGTTATGTAATGTTATGTAATGTTATGTTATGTAATGTAATGTTATGTTATTTTGCTTCCGAGTCTGTTCTATTTTATAATGGGTCACTCTGATTGTGACGAGGAAGCTCCTGTGCCATCACCTTGGCAGTGTATTTTAATTGCCCGCTCCTCCCAACGCAACGTGGCGTAACGAATCTTCATTTTCTGTTGAGCATCGAATTCTTATAGAAAACCTCAAGCTTACGACATACATGAAAGAAATGTCATCAATAATGTTCAAACAAACTGATCATCTTTTCAGTGTGTCGAAACGCTAAAATTGAGAAACTTTACGACACCAACTTTGAAGAAAACCATTGAGTGAGACGAGAACCAGGCTAGCCAAATATTATAGATTTCTACTGATATACCTAAGTTCAATGAACATTGGTTCCTTCCTATTAAAATTGAATGTCCTATTACATATTGCATAGGTGAAGCATGGAGACGCTTCACTTGCTACGTAAACTAGGCTGATAACGTTCAGTCGGCAGTTTTCCCTATGAGACGGACATTGCCCAATATGTATCATTCAATAAATTCAACAGAAGCGGAAAGACGAGGAGATCCTGTACAGCAGTAGGGTTTCTTCGTACAATAGACCATTATAAAGAAACGCAAGGCGGAAACAATCTTTGTAACCCTTTTGATAGTAAGTATTTAGACCGAGGTACGAGCAAAGGATGTTCATGATCCTCACAGAACGTTGGAGGTTATTGTCCCTGGTGGTCGAATAAAAAACACGAGGGTTTCAAACGGGATTCCTTCAGATGCGGGGCTAGGGGAATATACTACGCTTCTTTACAAGGGCTTCGAGGGGTTTCGCAGAGCTGGGAAAATACCACACAGGCCAGGAAGGTGGTGGTAGTTGTTCTTATGAACTAGTTTGGCTTGCTTAGCGATGCGTTCAGTAGACTTTTATTTGTTATTGTCGCTCTTATGACGAAACAGCAGAAGGCGAAATGAGCTCAAATCTTGAATCATCTGCAAGGAAGGCTTTTGCTCTCTTGGTAAAGTTGGTGCGGTCCCTCAGCCCCGACGACACCAACTAAACAAGTACAAAACCTTATACCTGCTTCGGCAGGTTTCTGGCGAACAATTTTGTCAACGACTAGTTCAAGATAATCCAGACCTCAGTGACTCTGAGATGTTGAAATGTGGCCAGTAGTTCATGGTATAAATGTTTGTTTAACAGTTATTTTCGGTTTTAAGCCGGC
This sequence comes from Leptopterna dolabrata, assembly GCA_954871275.1. Lineage (NCBI taxonomy): Eukaryota > Metazoa > Arthropoda > Insecta > Hemiptera > Miridae > Leptopterna > Leptopterna dolabrata. The sequence goes on along the minus strand of OX940982.1, from coordinate 33,389,398 downwards.
CATTCACAATCTGATCTGGAGGACATCGCAGCAGGCCTACAACTGATAGCGCTTGCCCACTCGCTCTTCTGCAAGGGGTCTTACTAACTCTCCTACAAAGGTTCCAGCTCAACCAGTTGCTCCCTATTTGCGACAGTGGCTTCATCACAATTGCGAATCAATGCAATAATGCAAAACGAAATATCGTGGCCCTTTGCCTTCTCAGAAGTGCTTCATCAGAGAAACGTAAAAAGGAAGTTTAGGTTAAAAAAAAGTTTTTCTTCGTCAATAGAACTATTGTGACGCGAAGTTTTTGACTGAAGTAGATAGTGAGGGCCATAAAAACTAGGTACCTGAAGATGGATAACAACAGTTTTAAATTACAGTTGATTACGCCAATCGACTACGTGTAGGGTTAGTGAATAACTAACCCCCCATTCACTATCCTTCCCGGTAGGATGCAGGAGGAGCGGGACGTTGTAGGTTCAACCGGGTCTGACTGCAAGCAAGCCCCGTGTAGTCCTGCTAGTACCACCGTCATACATCAGGCAATCGAACCAACGTAGGACCTTCAGCTCGGATTGTGAATGGATGGTTTTTGGAACCCACGCCACTGACAATCGCACTATTGTTCCTAGCAGTTGGTCAGGCTGTACCCAGCTATTCCTGGTGATGAAATGCGTGATCCAAGGAGTTTACGAGTCCTGAGGTGAGTCTGAACGCCTAGAGGGTGCAGCGGCGCCTGCAGAGCCACATTCTCTGTCAAGCGGTTTTGCCACCGGTCTGGCCTCTAGGATAGCCTGGCAAAGCCAGGCAGCTGGGAACTTGCATCTATCAGAACCGGTCCCACGAGCAGGGTGAGCCCCTGGACAGCGACACAACACTTGAGCAAGATCATTCACCGCAGACCTCTCAAAAGTGGCCAAAATCCACATCAAAAAGGACAATTAGCGTTTAAAAAAAATGTCTGCCAGTGAAGTTCAGCCGAAGACTCTTTTCTGTTATTGCGTACCAACATGTTCAGTGTTTCTGCGCGGTTATGCGTTTGGGGTGGGCCATATTTGGGGTGTTTTGGGACCTTCTGCACCCAAAAAGCTCTGTGGAGGAACTTAATAGTTCACAGTACCAAAGCGACTTACTTCTGCCCAGCTGAGATAAGCGGGGTGTACCCAAACGACAACGTGGTTTGGTTGGTGTGCTGAAATTTGAAACCTGTGAATCCACGTCTCCGAAAACACTGGCCATTGCTCCGAGTCACCGACTACCGATTTGTGCCACTCGGATCAAAACTTCCAGTTGAGAAAGGACACACTTAAGTCGGCTGGAACAGAATCCGAGATAAGAACGAAATGAAAGTCCCCAAAAGAAGAAACAGCTCATTCTAATGGAACGAGGAACGATCAGGATGAACAATAGCGAGCCACATCTTTTCACAGATCGTTGAATCTTGATTGCCACCTATTTTCTCCCCTTAATTAATAGTGGCTTTGTACGTAAGAGTTATTAATCTACAGTCATTAGCCACCCGTCTCTTGTACGAAGCTTTCTACTTTCTTACACTTATCTGTTTCCCCGTTTTTGTGTGTGTTTTTTTATCAACTTTTTTAATCATTTTCAGCGCAAGCTAAAAGTGCGAATGAAATGGCGAAGACTCAGCTGAACTTTGACCCATCCGGCTCATCGGTCACTGTCTTATCTTAATTCCTCCTTCGCTTATCCCCATTCGCCCTCTCCCTTCCCTTGAGCTCCTTAGACGTAATTTCTCTTACTTTTATTGGATCACCGAACCTTAATCCTTTTCATCGCGGGTTTTTTTCTTCTTCCACGAGACTTTTCTTTATCTACAATAGTGTTGTTCAACACTGTTAAAACCTGGGTCATAAATATTATCTGAGTGGGAGCTGTCTCCGTAATTAAGTTGATTGCGTAAGGCGAGAAAAATGAGATGCCTTGCCGAATCGTCAGTCTTCTGTAGCCAAACTGCTTTGCGTCAATCCGTGAACGCATCTGTTTGCCGCAGACTTACTCACGTGAAGTCAGCAGTAAGTCCTTGTACCTTGGCTGCAGCTATTCCGTAGTTGATGAATGGTGAGGTTAGTGTGTTACTCACCATGCAACTGATTCGAAATGAGACAGATACCGTGCGTAAATCGTGATAGCCTCACCTGCAACAAAAATAATCGATAATTAGTCCAGGATTGTGTCTATCTTTTGGTTTATTGTTCTGTTTATAATGCACCAATGTATTCGCTCGGCAAAAAAAAATTTTGGAACACCCCTTCAAAACGTTGTCTTTTGCGTTTCAAGGTAGATTCCAAAAACGCGATGCCCGTCCGCCTTATCATCCATATCTACCTTTATGCTCGGTCTAAAAAATCCGTTATTTCGCATACAGGCTCCATTTGGGTCCTAGTTGTGTCCCGGAACTTTGCAGCCTAATCGGAATATTTCATTTCTTGATTCCCGTGCTGACACTTTTTCTAGTGTTATTATACAAGTTGATGGTGATTTCAGACGATTTCCCAGGTTTTTGACTCATAAAAAATCAATTTTGGGAGCTGAACTTTGGTAGAACCTCAATTTTCCACTCTTTGGTCAAAATTGACTTCATATCCGGTCTTCTCGTCCTAAAAAGCATGGAAAACGACACCTCAAAAGCTCATGTTACTAAAACAAAAAAAAAATACCTATTTGTATACCCATTTTCACTCATAAAACCCCAGGGTATATTCCGATCAGGCTGCAAAGTTTCGGGGCACAACTAGGGCCCGAATGGAGCCGATGGGAAAGAAAGAATTTTTTAGACCGAAAATGAAGTAGTTGTGCGTCATACGGCGGACGGCGTACCACGTACGGGGAAGGACATTGCATTTTTGGAATCTACGCCCCTCGAAACGTAAAAGAAAAAATTTTTGAGGGGCCGCTATAAAAATGTTTTGCTAAGCGATTACATAGGTGTATTATGCACAGAATAATAAACCAAAATGCAATGTCCACCCGCCATATTATTCATATCTATGTAGGTAACTACCTACAAGCGGAATACTTCGATTCGTACAAGTTCAAGAAAGAGGACACCTTGTTTATATTTATCATTGATCGTCGTTTGTTGAATATAAATTATGCTATTTTCGAACTGATGAACCAGTTCGCTTGGAATTAGGATTTTGGAGAAATATAGTTTTGAGTTGAAGTGAATCCGCGTTATTCATATATTAGTCGTCCAGCATAGCAACGACATCTACTTTAATTTCGGTCTAAAAAATTCGTTCTTTCGCACACAGGCTCCATTTGGGCCCTAGCTGTGTCCTTAACTTCACGTTAAAATTTGGTCTAAAAATCATCGTTGTTCCGCACACAGTTTGGGAACAGATTTGGGTCCTAGTTGTGCTTCGAAACTCGACAGCCCAACCGTAATACACCTGGGCATATTATGGGGGGGAAATGGGTGTAAAAAATAGGGTTTTTTCGAGTTTTTTTTTGTTGAGGTTCTAGTGAACATGAGCTTGCGAGGTATCGTTTTCCATGTTTTTTAGGGAGAGAAGACTGAATTATTGACCAAAGAGTGAATAATTGAGGTGAACCTGGGTAATTGTCTGAAATCATCATAAACTTGTATTATAACTATAGAAGTATTATCAACAGGTGAATCAAGGCAACTAAATGGCAATATCAATGATCAAAGATAATTTGTCAAAAATAGGAGCCTAATTCGTGTTTTTGGGTGCAAAAATTGGGGAAACCACAACAATAGCTAATTCAGTTATTGCACATGAAAGAAACAATAAATGTACCTATTTCCAGTATTTCTGTAGGTGTGTACAACAGAATAATTAACCCACGTGACAAGGACTTTGCAGCGTTTTTTACAATGAAGCCTTGACCTGGAGGGCGATATGACTAAGATAATATGAGTAAATCAATAACGAAGAACTAGGTACTTTAAAGTAGTGTTAATAATTAGGAAAGAAAAAAGGAAATTATTAATTCTCAAATATACGCATAGAGAGGATTTTAAGTGCTCGGTCACTTAGATATCCACCGGCTGAGTCGAGATTGACATTCCATCTTGAAAGTCGAGTGGAGTCTCCGTCTTCAATGTAGATGAAGTGGCAGATGTAGTAAGAGGCTGAAGTAAACCCAATTTGGAATTGCTGAAAGACCAGAGGACGAGGTGAGAATGAATCCGAATTCCGAAAGCAGCTGAGATTTTAGAGGAACAGCTTAGAGCAGGCATGTCAAACGTGCGGCCCACAAGACGTTAATGTGCGGCCCACGAGTCGGTGCTAGCAATCAGTGCAATGCGGCCCACCCTACAATGTCCTGAAAAAGTAAAAGAAGTTGTGAAGGCGAAGGGAGGAGGGAGTTCGCTCCTGTTCTTTTCAAAAAACATTCTATATCTATTGAATCGTTGAAAAAAGAATTTGACGGAAGGTTTGAAGATGTGAAAGGTGTTGAAGATGACCTAACCCTTTTTTTCGGATCCCGAAAATTCGGCATTTCGCGGCTGAAATAATTTCTATGTTTGGGAGTACCTACCTGTGTGAACAACTCTTCTCCATTATGAAACGAAATAAGTCTCCAGAAAGGTCCAGGCTTACAGATTGCCATCTAAGCTCGACTCTCAGAGTGTTCGCAGCAAACAATATTGTTCCCAACGTGGAAAATTAGGTGGAACGAAAAATATGTCAACTGTCAGGGAAAAAATATTAAGATCCTATTTCCTTCTTGCATTTTGCTCTTAAACTTCTTGTAAACTTCTAATATAGAAACTTGATATAATTCCGTTTAGTGATTTTCTTGCGGCCCACACAACCTTTAAGAAGCACCCATTTGGCCCTTGAGGAACTTTGAGTTTGACATGCCTGGCTTAGAGAAACATCCGCATTTTTTTTGGATCGCCCTTTGTTTCAGGATCTACCGTTGTCATGCGTAGGTACCTACCGGATTGGCGACGTCACTGATGTGGGTACTGAGAATGGTCGTGGATCAGAATTTGCTGCTTTCGACCTCAGAATCGGATTCAGAAACCTCGAAAACCCTTGAACCCCGATTTTCAGCTCCGAAAACCGTGTAGTTTGTTGGGAATAAGAAAAAAAAAGGCGTGACGTTATCTGGAATGGATCTCCCTCTCACTCGATTTCCAACACGGGAGCAACAGGGCAAAAAGTATAGCAGATGACGTCAAACGCGTTTTCCTCCCACGTTTTCACCCACTTCCGTTCATTTCCGACCCACCATATATAGGCAAATTTTTGGGAAGCTGACCCTACAATTTTAAAGAATTTAAAAAAAAAATTGACGGCCATCCCTCACTGTGTTCACTTTAACATCTCTCCGTACCCACTCGATACCATCCCACCACAAACTATGTGAGACTGTCACAATACGAAATTGAAAAATTATTTGCATGGTGAAATTGTTTCATAACAGCATCATCAAACAAATCACAAAGGTTTGTACATATTTCATGCCTTTCATCTTGGATCAAGTCATTTTTACTGCATGCTGTGGTGACCTATTAGACCTATTTCCATTGATTTGAGGTTCTAGAATCGATCAAAAATAATATTATCGTGCTTTAATGATATATGTTTAGAATAAATAAACATGCATATGAAGGCTCTGTCGAAAATGAGAGGTATCTACTCAGTTCAGGAATGTCTGAAGGATGAGAATAGGTACCCTGTGAAAAGGGGTGAGAGGGGTCATAGAGATTTGTTATTCAATCACCTTGTGTGTGCTATATCGAGGAACGAAAAAAATTGGCCTAAAATATTATCTAATCTATCTAAAAAATATAAATATTATTATCGTTATTATTGAAACGTTGTATGTTTCCACTAAAAACTGATAACACTGTTAGTCTGTTTGTAGTATTCGATTTTCTCAGTTACCGCTTATTCAAATCGCTCCTTCTGCAAAACGCAATACTCGTACGACTCAAAGTACGACGGGTCAAATCATCGCAAATTCGTGTTGGACGAACGACAGGGATTCGACAGAACGTTGACTAGCCTTCTCGGAACGATCGATTTTCACGGAAATACGGGGGGATATTTCATATTCACCGATCGATGAGCTCAGAGGAAAGTGAGTCCCGTGTTAATAATGGAGCTCATTTTCGGCCGAACATAAGAGTTCCCGAACTGACGGGTAAACTCATTCACTACTGCGCGAGACATGAGATGGGTCAGATTTGTCAATTACGCGCATAAAGAGATTTTTCGATACGGATTATGTGAACACGTTTTCAGATAAGCAAACGTCTATCTGAAGCGCTGACTGGGACAATGCAATGATGTAAAAACTAAGAGCGGGCATATTAGAATGAGAGTGAACTGTAATGCGGTATATACTTAGTATTCACGATGCAGCATACAGTACAGTCATACAGTAAGTACAGCATAGGTTTTTGAGGCCTCAACAAAGATGATGATGCTTTACCGGGCCCGGTACTTATGAGTCATGCGACTGAGACATCGGTCGTAGACGCAGGGCTCACTAGGGTTCGTATAGTATTTATTTTTGAATGTAAAAGAGAAAGAGCAGGTCACATAAATTCTACTCGAAACGGACATAATACCATTTTCGCCAAAAAGAGACACGCCTCCCTTTCGCACAGTAGCATAAATATGACCATGATCCCGCGATCATCTATTTAGGAGAAGGTGACAGAATTGGTTCAAACACGTAGGCACGTATCCGCTTCACTATCGGACCTGGACCGAATCCACCGATGTTGACTCGGTGATTTTTTCGAGGATACTGAACCATACTGACCATACTGACCGTTCCCAAACGGACCGTTCTGGAATCCAAGTGTAAGAATAACACCACTGTCAATTAGCAAGGACCCTATTTTGGGATTAACAATACGGAATCACACTTTTTGGTTTTTCCAGTGTTCTAAGTAACTACCTAGTAACATTTCCAACAAATTATTTCGAACATTTTCAACAAACTGCGGTGACTACACTACAATGCCAAGTATGTAGTAGATATCCTGACCACAGAAAAGTGGTATATGCAGAAGAACCGTTGTGTAATAATTTGCAGCGTTTTTCTACTTGAAAAGGTGAAAAATAACTTTACAAATATGCCTCATTCTCAGGTAGGACATTCCCACTCAGGCATTACAGCGTTGTGCTACTGAACACATAAATTCTAGATTGGGTGATGAGATCGGCGATAACGGAGGGGTAACCTATTGAATGAGACCATCAAGTGCACACGTTCCGGAGAATAAGGAGCTGATGAAGTGGAAAGGTGAGTCAATGAAAAGGCGGTTAGTTACGAAACTCGGCATTGAGGCGATGTGATCCACTAAGCTCGACGTTTTCCGTCTTCACACGTTTCACCCAAACGAGGCTCCAAAGTTGGCAACAAACTCGTCGAGACTTTAGTAGAAAGAGGAAAAAAGCTCAGAATCCTCTTATACCTACCGAGGGTTGAAGGAACGTTTCAAGGGGCTTTTTTCGGGAGGTGGAAGGAAGAAAGGATTGAGAATGAATGATGAAAAGAGAGATACGAAGATTGAAGCAATATGGGAGGGAAGAAGACGAGGTCTGACTTCAAATCCGTAAAAGAAGCCTACGTTGCTCCCCGAACTACCACTCATGAAAAGGCACAAAACCTGTACAAGAACTGAACCAAAATGTTATTCACAGAGAGCAGGTGGTGGCAGAACCTACTAGTGGCAGAAAATTAAACAGCTTTTGAAAAAGAAGTCTTCTGCTCGATGTTTCCCTTTAGCAACTCAACACATACAACATTGCACAGGGAAAGCTTTCTAACCAGCTTACATAGGGTAAGATGTTAAAGCCAGCGTTGTATGTGTTGAGCTGTCCAAGCTGAAGGCGGCAGTTTCTACTTTTGGTTTATTACTTTCAATAATGAACCATTGGAATCGAGCATGAAAAAAAAATCTAACTCCCCCTCAAAATTTGATGGTTTACGTTTCAAGGTATGTAGAATCAGAAACTGCAATAAAAAAAATTCTGCCTGTCCGCTGTACGCCGTACGCCGTACTGGCCACTTTTCTTAGTTACCATGAAAAAAAATTGATGAAATTCGGGTTATAGGTTCAGTTCAGGGTCTAGTTGGTCCTCGAAGCTTGGCGTTACTGTCAGTCATCTCTAAGGGGTTCAAAATAGGGGTTGAAATTTTCAGAACGCCGTAGCTCGAAAACTTTCGATAGAAGGGTGTCGTGGTATCCTCCCAGAACCACTCCCTGTAAACTTGATCTCGCAAATAAACTCAGTAGTGGGGACGAAAGATGCAGGAGCACTGAGGAACCTAGTGGGGATCCCCACCATCCTCCACTAGCTAGAGGATGGAGGGAGATAGCCCTCAGGGCTATAAAAACTCGCCTTCTTCACCTCTCAAGCCATTCTACTCTTCCTCTAGTCACTGACTACTCATTTTCCTCAATCTTACTCTCTCTCCCCTTAACCTAAAAGATCCTGGATTCGGTGACATCCTCTGTGTTGGAACCAACCAGGCAAACGAGCCCTAAAAGATCCCGGAATTGGTGACAGCCGCACTGTGTTGGAACCAACCGGGCAACAACCTAAAAGATCCCGGAATTGGTGACAGCCTCTGCATTGGAACCAGCCGGGCACGCTCCCGAAAAGATCCCAGATATCATGGTGACATCCTCTGTGTTGGAACCAAGCTGGGCATAACTTAAAGCCTCCAGTAGTGAATGCACGCTACCAACCATTTACTACAAAGGGTATGGTTTTTTTTACACTATTAAATTTGTCTTGAGGTAAACAATTTTTTGAGACCACCCAGAGCATTGTACGTCCAGCCGTTCATGTGCACCAAAAAGCTTCATCAACATGATCGTGAATCAGAAGGTATAAATCCGGCCCAGGTAATCATCACTAGGGAGCACCTGATTATAATCAAGGATGGCTGTATGAAGTCGAGTTGGTTGTTCTGCGATAGTATTTCATTTGATAAGTGATAGACTATTGGATTGTCGCCAGATTTTGTAGAACCCCATAAAATTGTTATTTTGGTGGGCGGTCTTCAGTTCCGCATCGAATCAAATAAATTACAATATATTTCTGGTTATCGCAAACTTCTTACTAGAAATGCTCGCTATCAACTTACAGACTGCACATCCGAACTTGAAAACGTGGAAATAGTCAATATTTGGAAACATCCACTAGAAAGTAAGGTACGTACCTCCTTTGAAAAATAAAGCCGGCGGGAACAAACACAAATAATAATAATAATGCCTGACCGCAATGGGATTCCACTTTTGTTGAGTACAGAAAAAATTACTACCCCCACCAACCATTTGAATCAGTGTTAGGCAACAACAACTGCTTGAGGATATTGACATGTTCTATTCTCTAGTAGAACAGGTATAAAAACCGCTGCAAATTATTACACAACGGTTTATTATTTACCTGTATAGAAGCCCCTTCTGCGTAGATCACTGTTATCTGTGGACAATACCCTCGAACTCCCCTCAGGAAAGCCCTAAATGGAGTACTGGAGCAGGCCCGGGAATTAAATTTCCATACCAACGCGCGGGATTCAATAATTAAATAATTAGTTATTTGTAGTTATTCATGAAGCATAAGGCAAATAATAAACCGTTGTGTAATAATTTACCTGTATACATCCCCCTTCTCCGTAGATAGTATAATGAATCGTTGTGTAATAATTTACAGTTGTGTAATAATTTACCGTTGTGTAATAATTAACCACTGTGTAATAATTTACCCAATAATACTTCAACGTTTGTTCAAGTTGCAAAAGTACCTATCAACAAAATCCAAAAGATCTATAATTTTTCAAAACGAATAATATCACGGGTTGTTCCCGATAAGCAACGGTTTATTACTTACCTACAGGTGCCCCTTTTGCGTAGATCACTCTTTTCTGTGGTCAATACGACAATGCGCAGGAGTCAATAATTCAATCATTAATAATTATTTGTTGTTAATCACGGAGCATCACGTTTGTTCAAGTTGCAAAAGTACCTATCAACAAAATCCAAAAGAGCCATTCAAATGAAATAATATCACAGAACAACCAACTCGACTTCATACAGCCATCCGTAATTATAATCAGGTGCTCCTTAGCAATGATATCTGGGCTGAATGTATACAATTTGATTCATCTTCCTGTTGACGAATCCTGTCAGTGCAAACTTCGGGGCTTTACTGTGAACGAACGGCTAGACGTACAATGCTCCGGGTGGTCTCAAAAAACTCCCAAGTTCAAGAACTATTTTCAAAACCGTAAAAAAAGTACGACGGACGGCGTACGGACAGATCTCCCCCCCCCCCCCCGCCACCTTTCAGTAGGTACTCCGTAGTCCGTCCTTTTCTCTAGTGTAGCTCGCCACCGTCCGGAGAGCACAATCCACCTTATCAAGAGTACGTTCCTCACCCCTTACTTCCCTCACAACCGAAAAGACTCTCTTCCAACGTTATCTTCTCTATCAAGGCACGTCTAGACCTTTCACCACACCGGCGGTAATAATCAAGGAACGGTTCTTTCCTTGATCAATTTGTTATGTTTCAAAAAGCCATGAAGACACCATCTCTCCCGTCTCGTCTAAATAACTCCATTCGTAAATAAAGAAACAGTTAGAGTTATCACCTACCAATTACGATATAATGCGATCGAGCTGTGAACGTTCAGTGGGTCAGCAGCCTCCTTCAGTTTGAACGAAGCAAAGGGAATTCTTCGCAAACTCCCATTATAAGCCGTTAACAAGGTCTGTTTGAAGGGAATCGGGAGGGGGAGGGGGGGGGGGGGTTAGTTGTAATAAAAACTTTTCTTCCTCTTCATATTAGTTTTTAGCTTCAGAACAGCAATGGCTTTGGTTTCTGTTCAAAAGGCGAGATAAAAGTTCAAACTGCAAAGGCCAGCTATCACTGAACTTGATTCACAGCTAATTCAAAAGAAAAAGAAGAGAAGGATATTAAATTAAAAAAAAACAACTGGCCCACCCGATTATAAACACACACAAGCTACACAAACTCCCACCGCTTCTCGATAAAGCATTGAACCAGGAATATGTTATCAAACTAATACTGAACTTCGAGATTTAGATTTCTGAGCTCCTTTGAATCGGTGAAACTCTGTCGGTAGTACTTTCCGATTCGTTAGTAGTTATTAAAGACGATGAAGATGAGAATAACGATGAGAAATAGTGAAAAATTCGTCCTCTTAGGCCATACACATATTACGTAACGCATGGGGGGGGGGGGGGAGCGTTACTCTGCGTTATTTGATTGGGGGTGAGGGGGTTGTGTCAGCGTTACGTAACTCACACATTCAATGTACACTTCAATGTACTGTTAGGTTTTAGCTTAGATATTTTATAGGACTGTTTGGTTCTTAAAAACGTAAATTTTACATTTATCTGACGACTTCAGTTTGGTGATCTCACATTAGAACTTATTTTAATATTTATTACGAACTTATTATTTGGCTTTATTGATTTTTTTGTCACCATAAAATGGTTTATTATTTATACTGAGTTACGACTTCATTTTGTTACGTTTAGCTGGGGGGGGGGGGGTGCTGAAGCGTTAGGGTGTGTTACATGGAGGAGAGGGGGGTTGAAAATGACGAAAAAATGCGTTAAGTAATTATGTGTCTGGCCCCGTACTGAATAAACTATACTCAGCCAAGAGTTGTTACATGGGCATCGTATCAATGGTGAGCACCGAAAAATGTATGTGACAACATCGATGGTGGTATGATGTTATCCACCGTGATCCATACTTTCTTATCAACGCATTCATCAATGCAACCAGGAGGGTTACTTTCTCTCCCTAAATAATATGATCTCTCCAAGTTAACGATAAAAGTGGAAAGGCTCATACATAGGAATACCAATAATTCGGTTAACCAGAATTGTCTACCTTGATTTCTTGATCAGGTTCTGCTCTAATCTCAGTCGATCTCTCTGAGCCATGAAGTCAACTGGTTGAATATAATTAAGGTAGGAGATATGGAATAAATTCTAAAGACAGATCAGAATGCTATGAAACGGATTTGTAACGACAATATTTTCATAAACATTTTGGATCCATTACAATAGCTTCATTTTCTCCGAAGATTCGCTAAAACGGCATGGATTCCACAGCATTATTTCGATTCGGAAATCCTAAAATTTTTGCAGCGAAGGTTCAGTGATCCCAAAAGCAATCTGGAAGTTCTAAACTTGAAGTGCGATCCGTGTAGATAGAGCACGAGGCCTTAAAATAACCAGGGCTCGTCATTCTCCTGCGAATGGCGGCAGAACGCCATCACCCTTGAATTAATTCATGCAGTCGGCAGACACCAATAAAATTCTCGCTCGCGGAAATCCAAGCAATGAATATTTTATCAGGAGAATAAGAAAAGAACGGCGAGGTGAGAAGTGAGGCGTATTTCACTGCTCTGGAGTGTAAGGTAAACCCGAAGGTCGGGTCGTCGAGAATATATTCGGCAGCTGACTGGGCGGATGGGTTTTCCAAGATCGTCCCTGTAAGGCCACACAGTGGATGAGGGGTTGAATATGTACGCGAAGAGGGTGCAGGAGATACTCGGAGATCGGTCTGAGAAACCACAGTGAGTCTTTAGGTCCACAGTCCGAAAGAGGTACCGCTGGCCGTTATCAGACTCCGATATTGTAGTCGGAAATAGCAATGTAGTTAAATATCTAAAAGCAGCAGGGTTGCCACTCATACCGAATTTCGCGGGACTGTCCAGATTTTACCGACCCTTCCTAGTCCTCGAAAAGAAATTATATTAGGACGAGTATCCGAATTCCTCCATCCAGATACCATTGACCATTATCGGAAGGTGCTTGGAATTTCGCTTTTAACTGTGTAGGAGACAAAGTGTGGGAAAAAAAAGTAAAAATATTCATTCCTAAGGCAGGCATTTTTGAAGTTTGAAGTCGGATTCATTTCATAAGCTGCTAACCAAGATTTCCTCTACTATGCGGCTCCGAACACCTTCCTACAATGGACAGACTGCAATACACATACCTAAAAGCTGAACTGAGAACAAGACTACTCAGAATCCATCAGCCTCGATAATTCCTTTTTCTGATAACTTGATTTTCTTTGCCAAGTATTAATGGGTATCCTTGTTCCTATGCTTAAAATATTATTACGACTAAGTTATTCGCTAGTTACCTTAATGTCATGAATCATTCATGGTGAAAGTTGACAGAAATCGACACTAATTTGCTACAAATCTCCAGTACTAACACCAGAATAAGAAATGAGGGAATGATGGTCGTAACAGCTTCTAGCTTGAGAGTGTGATACTCAAATTAGGTAGGGTAACTGTTGGCTGGTCAACACGATGTCAAATGCAACGGAAATTGGTAAAATATTTTCTTTGACATAGTGAACTTGTCTGCAAGGTGTTAAATCTTACGCAAACTGTTTCCTCCGAGTTACATTATTACGTACTGCGGAAACTGGAGGCACCAGTGAGGGCCGGCATTCCACATGGCCATATGAGCCAATTTTCGAAGAGCCATCCTATAACATTTTGGTGTTTTAAATAGCAATTTTTAGTGAATTTTAGCGAGTTTTGATTCACAAACATAAATTTGACCAACTTTTTGTGTTTGAATATTGCCCATTTTCAAACTCACCTTTTTGTTCAATATTCGAACATTTTGGTGGAATTTCGAATTTCCATTTTTACTAAAACTGTGTCAAAATCCTGGGATTTAATTCGCTTTGAAACGGGAAAGGAACTACCTAACAATTTTTCTAAAATGTACGTACCGCAATTGTGCATTTTCGTCGAATTCAGAAAAAGATGTGAAAAGGCGAAAAAAGATGGGAATTAGGGGAAGGTCGGTACTATGGGCGCGACCCTGAAGGTTATGAAAAGGCAAAAAGGAGACCTCCGTGACGCAATCTAATCCGGTTTCCCAGGCAGCAAGGCAAGTCCTGTACGACGCGGTGGAAGAGGATCTCCTCACCTAATCCATTAGGCAAGTGGGCTTCCCTTTACAGCGAAAAAGAAGGTTCAAGGGCGTAAAGGCGATGAGTGCGTTGTACGAGGTGGCTGAGGATGAGGAGGTTGTGGAGGAGGCGGCGGTGGAGGTCCGATCCTCTTTTACATAAAAATATCTGTCTGGTTCTCGTTTCCTTCCATTCCTTTAGAGACCAGAACACTGTGTTGTTAAGACAGCTGATCATCCATTATTTTCATACAGTTTGTTCATTTAAAAAAGTGTTTAGAACTTTGATTTCAATGGCATAGGAGAAATAAAATTATTGAAAAACAAAAAGCCTTGTCTATCTTTGTGTTCTTCCGTATTGCTCTCACTGTCGAAGATGCCCCCCTTTAACCGTCAAACTTGGAAATGACGGTTTGGTGGGGGAAGGTGTTACCCCCCGGAAGTAAACTCATCTTGAGATAACTTTAAATCAACGAGGCTGTACAACTTGAATCATCAGATTTTCTCGAAAAACGAGGTGTGTTCCATCCCCCTCCCCACACTGACCATTGAAACTTGGAGGGATGTACTGCAGATGATGGGAGTGAGGGAGAGGGCTATTTGGCTACCTAACGGTAGTTGAGTCTGAATCGGCTTCTGATTTTGAAAACTTTCTCAGGGAGCCCTAGTGAATAAGTGTGAGAAATTTCATCTCGATCCCTAATGTCTATGAGGCTGTAGCCCTACCAAAGAATAAGAATGAGAACAACTAGAAAAACTTGAACAAAGGCGACTTTCAAACTTCCATATATCCGGCAGCTGATGGTCCCGAGGGTGGAAATTTGGTAAACGCCCTCAGGGGTACCTCGAGAATGGGATTACGAAAAAATCAACACCGGAGAGCCGAGAACCAGGGGACCGAGTTAGTTGGAGGGGGGGGGGGGGGGAGGCTCTACTTGTTATCGTGTAAACAGTGTTCTTGGTCGCTTTCGGGTTTTTCGGTTTTCTTGGCGGGCGAGATATAATCAGTTACCTTGAGGTATTTCAAAGGCAGTCAGCCAAACTTGAAATATCAGATAATCTCTGAGTTTACCCCCACTACCCAAACGTACAAAATGAGGACGGCCTGGGGTTATTAGCAAGGTTATAGGACGGTTGCTCTTAAATCATTTTGAGGTCCATATAATTATGGTTCCGAATTTAATGTTGAACTTCAAGAGCGAAAACCTAACGATACTTCAAAGATAACCAAGGCTGCGCACCCAGCGTCTGACCTACTCACCTGGGCCGCGTCTCCTCGGTCACCCGGACCCCTTGTCTTATAAATTTTGGTATTGGGTTAGCTGCATGCCTTCATCCAATCACCTTCATTATAGTGAAGCATCCAGTCTCAGTTATTCCAGCATTGCTGTACCTGGAAATTCACGAAAACTGACCCCTTCCACACCCAGGTAGGTCCTGGTGAACGAATAAAATACACATTTCATTTCGTAACCACAGGAAAATAACAGCACATCATGAACACGTGCAATTACAACGAGCTTGTCTATCGGGGTTGACATGAGACTCGAGTTACACATAGGTATGTAGTATGTATGATTCTTATAAGTAGGATTCAGAAACCAGGGGAAGGAGGGGGGGGTCCAGTAATATTAAATTACTGAACTTGGAAAGAAGCTCCTAGCTATATACGTAGGCCACATCCCCGGATCTCGTAATCCAGTCCATATAATTTAACAAATCTCTCATTCCGTCATCATTAGGGTTCTTCTACCCAAGAAACGGATTGTGAACTCCAGCACTGGACAGACTGCAAGGAAATAATCTTCAGGAAACCACATATTGCAAAGTTCGCACAAAGCAGCCACGATGCTCCTCTGGCTGGTCAAAAGATAGGCCTCTGCTGATCTTTTGCAAGAGTCGCGTGCCCTGTGAATAACCTCACTGCAGCGTCAGTTGTGTATATGGATGCTCCTCAATGTGCTCATCGTCTCTGATGATTATCACCTTCCTCCATCAATTGAATTCACTTCCTGAGCTTCTCAATATGCAAAATTCTAGAGCCAAGAAGTTATGAACAACTTTTCCTCCACTCCGCTCGGTCTCTCGCCGTGCTGAAAGACATCCGACGAGGCCGTCATAATGACAATCTCCGGAGTAAAACGCACGTCGACGAGAGAAGATTTGCTCAGACGTCTGTTAGAATATTAAACGGTAATTCGTTCCATTTCCATCGCCAAACAACTACAAGGGCTCTCAGCTGACGATGGCAGTCGGGCGGTGGGGGACTGAGATTCCCCGGGATATCAAAACTTTGGCTTCATACGGCTTAATGTTTTGCAAGTCAGATAACGATGCAAATTAAGATGGGGGAGGAGGGAAATAATCTGGGAGCTCGAGGCGTCCTCAGTCCTTTGTGCCTCAGATGTCATTTTTGCGTAACCCTCCTCCCGCTGACTTCGAAGTTTTCTCGCACGTACCACTGTTTTGGTTCGGGTTAAAAAACCCGTATTTAGCACGAGGCGCAACTCCATGGGAAGACGATGGTGAACGAACAACTGCAAATGTATGTGGTGGGGTTTCCAAAGGTTCAATATGCGTTTGTTCGGAAGTTCTCTGAGATACTGGTAATAACAACTTAATAGATTTGAAAATTTTTATTTTCGGAAAATTAAAAAAAATTTTATATTGATACATCAATGACAATAATGATAATAATTTTTAATGAAATAAGTGAAATAAACAATAAACAGAACGAGTGGGTAGGTGTTCAGATAATCCCATTTAAATATCGACAAATGTACACCGAAGAATTCTCCTGAGCTGAAATTTGAAAAGTATCGAGGTATCCAGATGGTTCCATTTTAATTTGATCTGATTCCGACAGTAACTAATTCTTCCTATTGAGAGTACTTATAGTTCAGTGCTGGTCGTATAATAATAAATTAAAGATTAGTCCCAGGGCGAACCAAGTAATCCGTTGGCCCGATGATTCTATACAAGTTTTATACCTAATTAAAATGAACCTTCTCAATCAGCCTCACTACAGATATTTTTTTCATGTACTAAGGCTGAACTTTTTTACTTAAACCATTATTGTCAGAAACCTTCCCAGACTGAACGGAAAGGAAACTTTACTTTCTCATAAAATTCAGCCTCAAAGAGATTGGAGATGGACAGGTTTGTTTTAGTGGCAGATCAGGTTTCTCTAGGAAATACGACCCCCCTGTCAGTTTTTCTTTTGAGACGTCTCCGAGAAAATGGCATCAGGAAAAGTTCAAGGCTTCAACTTTGTTTTTCATCACTCTCCAACTCTCGCCCCAAAGTCCCTAGGAGAAGTGGGGTTATCCAGAGAGAAGTTTATAGCGTTAAAACCCTGAAGTGAATATCCGTTGTGAGAAGGATCGTTTTGTAACGGAGAATCGAGTTTGAGTCGGTCATTAAAGAGTTGAAGCGGAAGAAAATGGATGCCTGGTAGTACTACAGGGCAAAATGGAGTGAGGGAGAGGGACTTTTTCCAGTAATGGGTTAACAGGGGTTTGTTAAGTTACGTTAAGACCGTTATTGCGAGGTTTTTACATTCGTTGTAAGTGTAACGAGATTTCTTTTCCTGTGTAAAAAGTACTAGCGGCACGAAAATTTCTTTTGTCCTTTTTTTTTTTTTTTTTGGTGGACTTCAGGAGGACTTTTTTGACGGAAAAGTTCGTGAAGACAGTTTGGGGGTGTAATGTGGCGTGAAACTGCCAGTTGGACAAACGGACTGTGTCGGGAACACCGTCAAGACGAGTTGATGGTGAACTTCACGTTTTCATCGGATATCTACTGAAACGAGGGCGATATGAAAACCTGAAACTTCAGGAACGTTTGCAGGTTTTTACTGTGGTCGAACCAAAAGAAAAGCGTTTAGCTGTGTCCAGTAACCTCTCACAGACATCTCTGACTGTACAGTGTACCCACTATTTACCTACTAGATCTACCTACTTGTATCTACCTACTAGACCTAGTAGAGTAGAGCGCCTACTATCTACCTACTAGATATAGTATCTTAAAGTATTCTACCATGGTCATATACTTGCCTATACTTCAAGTGAATTATTGGAGAAAATGAAACTACTGCAATGGGTCCAAAATGAGCACATGAATTTTCGAAATTGTTGTCATTGAGAATATGATTCAGAGCTTTCTGAATAGCATATTAGGGTTTGACTCTTTTGTGTGTTTGTGTCCTTCCAAACAAATTGATAATCTTCGTGGTTATTGTGACGTGCGAGAAATCAAACTTCGAGAAATCAAAGGCTTGGTGTTGTGGTCGGCGGCGGGCGACTTCGAGGATGAAGATCTCGAGATAGTCAACGAATAACCTTACTTCGGTATCACGCTCAGCCGAGGTTGTCCTACACGAAGCATTTGACACGGAAGGCTAGGTCAGCCAAGCTGTATTCTTGCTACCTCTGTGATGTGAATGATGGAGCAAGATGGGGCAAAGAGCCATACAGAGTGAGCCCAATAACGTGTGCCTTCTCAATGACATGTTACAAATTTTCATTTTCAGACGCGATTCCATAGCCTCCTCGTCCGGTCTTGATTTTTTTTTTTTTTTTCTTGTGGGGCTACCATGAGAGCCAAGTCTACAAGCAACTCAAAGAAGAAACTCGTCAAGATGTAGCAGCAATACCTAACTAAATACACACGAAACATGAGCAATCTTCGGAGGTGCTTGCTGAGAGAGGATCCGATATAACTTTTTTAAAGTGAACAATGTTTGATGTAAATACATTTTTCTCTGATTTTTGGCAGTTATTTGAAGATCACCGGTTTCACTGCCCCACGTTGTACTACGGATGATGGACGTCTAGAGAAACTCAGAGAAACCACTGATTAGACGTACATTCCCAGGTGCACAATTCTTTGAGAAATCCCAGGGCTAACCCTAGGGGATGGCTTCGTAGGTCCACAATAAAGAATCTGTGAAAAACGAGTAGCTTACCTGGTAATAATGAATCCCTCCTACATGGATAGATAGTACATGAACCATTCCTTGCTATCAGTAGGTATTAGACAGGTAGGCACTACATATTATGTTCGCTGCCAAAAAAAGTCCTTTAACGTTGGGATTTGAATTGAGGACATTTCATTAAATAACTCCGAAATATCGAGTTGCGGCAACTACCGGGCGATCATTTTCACATTTACTGCTTCAATACGAGGGAGATGATACCAGCATCCACAATCGTGCAGGAGAACCTGTATTGCACTCTACCTAGACTGAGCTCCGCTTGCAGCGCTGCTCCTCTAATTAGCGTTGTTACACGCACAACGAACTATGATGAAGAAAAGAGCTCCTTCAATTACGACAAACAACTACAATGATGGGACTCCAACGGGTGGAAAACTGGTAAATAATTCCCAGGCCTAAGAGAGACCGAGAAACCAGCCAGAGGCCGAGAACACCATTTGTTTTCCTCCTACTCTCTTCGGTAAAGGCTCCCACCGGCCATTCCTTTTCCCGTACCATCAATTATTCAAGAAACGCCTGGCTCTCTTCAAAAGTTTAAATATGCATAGGAAAATTTCTACCTTTACTTGAAAATTTCTCTCTCTGAACGGACAAAAACGTCTGGTTCAGAATGCCCCTGGACCAGAATACGCCGACGGATAGTCGAACAAAAACTCCTTGGTCGAGATGAGTCGTGGAAAACGGGGCCGAATGAATCAGCAAGGAAGCCTGGCGTTGCGTGGTGGAAGGAGAAATAATTAAAAGAAGGCTGATGGGAAGGGTGGTCGACTGCTGCTGGATGGCCTGACAAAGGGGAAAAAACTCGTTCGACTCCCTTCAAGATATAACAAGCTGAAAAGGAGGCTTAAGGGAAATGAGTTGCCGGAAGTCAAAAAATGATCAATGGTGGAGTTGTAGCTGGGCGAATTTAATATTCACGTCTTCCTTTCAAAAAACCTCTATGCTCCTTCGGTTTCTCGATTGAATACACGCAAGGGCCAAGGAACAGCGTCTGTTACCAACAGCTGCCACTCAATGTTTTACGGAAACTTTTCCAAGACTCACACTCCGCAATGAGAGCAACAAAAAGGTTTGCTGAACCCTTTCTATCCTTGCATTTAAAGGAGTGTTTATTATGTTCGCGTACGTAGTAAAAAACCCCATTCAGAAGAGTTATGGGTAAAATGAATATTCAGAATGAAGGCCAGTGCTTTTAGGTTCAGTTAGTATCGTAGGATCAAGTATTTTCCGCCCATTCAACAGGCAGTCCTTAAATTCAGTAAGTGTTAATTTAATTTACAATGTCAATATTCAATGACAAAGAGATTTTTCACCCACTCCTCTCCACTATCCCATAAAGATTGTTACAGACATGACCAACAGTATCTTAACCTGACAAGTAAATCGTGGGATGTTTCAGATACTGACGAAATAATATTATGATCCCTGGTTTGAATCGAAAGCAGTAAAGTTATGAGCGATATTCGCGTGTGCGTAAATGTAAAAGCGTTATAAGGGGCCTATGGGCCGTCAATTAGAGCATACCGAAAAGTTGCCAGCCTTCTGCCATTACGTTCACCCTTCCGAGGGGCCCTGATGGAAACAGTTTTACCTCGCTGTGGTCAACCGCAGAATTATTGCCCAAGCTGATGGCGGTGGGGGGTGGAAAAGGACTGGGTTCGGACGATGATTTGCTCCACTTGGACCTCGCTCGGATTGTTGAGTTATCGATATCCTATAGCCTCGATTGGCTTCGCGGTTCGGTGAACTCGGTAGGGTAAACCGAAGCTCTGGCTCTAGGTTAGGCTACTCACGATTTATCGAGATGGAACTCAATTCGTCATAATCGATTTCGAACCTGCAATAATAGTCTTCGCCATAACTAACCTCCGGTACCTGGGTGTCAGCTGGTGATGGCTCTAATCGCTACAAAGTGTAAGTTTTTACGATTAATCAAAATCCAGTGAGAAGTTGGTATTTATTCATCAACTTCGCGTAGTGAAGTGTGAAGTTAACGACCAAAATTTGGAGGAAATTTTAACAGGAGAGGCTCGGTACAGCAAAGGTATCAAGTCGGAGTCTGCGCAGTAGAGCGCCGGTGAACTGTTCGTTCAGGAACTGGTAACTAGTTCTGTTAATTTGTTCAACTAGTTCTGTCCCTTAACAACTTAAGCCGTTCAACCGTCTGTGCTGTGCATTTCCGCCGGTGTTCTTGTTTTGTGGTACTTGTCTACTACGCTACAATTTGCTCAACCGGTTAAAATTGTAATAAATAAACAAATAGACATATGTTCTAGTCATGCAGCATTATCATAAGTATGGGGAACTTTCCAATGAACTCACAAACTGCTAACTCCCTACTATTTTTATGTAGGTAACATTTAGTAATTTTTAGCCATCTTTGAAATACGCAAATATGTACTTGAATTTACTTCCCAAGTTTGGACGCCTATTATAATGGCTTACGTAAATTAACCACTCCTCACGCTTTTTTGTAATGTTTCAACAATTTGTTAACATAAAATTCAAATATGAACATTAAAATAGTGCTGGCCTCCTAGCACAACTTCCTTTCTTAATTATTATGTGAATCATACCTAAAATTTCTTATGGATCCATCTACAAGACATCATCTAACTATCTAGATACCCTCAAATATGCTCACTACTTCACACCTAACGTGCATGACAGGAACCTAGGCCACCTGTAGTTAGGGCCACTGTAGTTCGAAAAGTAAGCATGAATCGTATTTAAAGGGAAGACCCCCTAATGAACCAGCATCAAGAAAACCATTAAATCATTTTTTACTTAATAGAATAAAGTCAAATTACTGTTAAAGACATTCTGAGGCCTCTTCGGGTGCCTATTTTTCTGGGCATGTGGGTATAATTTATACCTCTGATGAGTAACCCATATGAATTTCACCGAAATCCTTCTAGCCGTTCTAGTAGAAAGGCCTTTTGGCCCGAAAAACGAAATAGACGGTCATTACGGAACACATTTCACCCATGTAAGACCTACGGTAGTTGTCGGGTGAGATTAAAATAATTCAAAAGCTAAAGGATGATAAAAACACGATAGTGAATCGCCAGAGCGTAGTTAAAATGCGGACAAGTTAATCCGTTGAGCTCGCTGGAGGTTGGTTTCGCATAGGTGAAATGCGGACAATTCTGTACTAGTAAAATGCATTGTCAAGCGATCTGGATGGTCGCTAGCGCTCGCATCTCAAAAAAGATAAACAATCCCAGAAACTATCCCGTGAATGAGCAGGTTGTTTGGGACTTCTGAATAGATCAGTGGAATGCATTGTCAAGCGATCTGGATGCTCGCTAGCGCTCGCATCTCAAAAAAGATAAACAATCCCAGAAACTATCCCGTGAATGAGCAGGTTGTTTGGGACTTCTGAATAGATTAGTGGAATGCATTGTCAAGCGATCTGGATGCTCGCTAGCGCTCGCATCTCAAAAAAGATAAACAATCCCAGAAACTATCCCGTGAATGAGCAGGTTGTTTGGGACTTCTGAATAGATTAGTGGAATGTAATGTTAGGTATGTAACAAGACTATTTAATGCCTTCGAAAATACCAGAAAAGAAGACAAGTAGAGCAGGAATTACAAAGATTGTGAAACTGACAGGACAGACTCGTCCGCATTTTAACGTACATGTTTCAAAAACACCGTCCGCTTTTTAATGTTTACTTTCAGGGATTAACAACTTACGTCCGCAATTTACTGCGTCCCAATCGCCAATGTACTCACAGATCCAGTAAAAATAGTAAATAACAATATCGTGACTAATCAGTTAAAACGAGTACGGATTCTTTATTTTAAGTTAACCATACCATAACAATACCAACTGATAAATAAACGTCGGTTGTTACATAACGATATCAGATACATATACCTTTATTTTAGATCCGGAATGAACCAATACTTCCTCTATTATGAAGACAATCTTCAGTAAACATCTCGTTACAACAAGAGAGCTTACTTTCAGCCCGTGTACATTTGACAGTTGATAGGTAGGTGTACAAAGTGGTACGGAAATACCAGCGATACCAGAAATATCTTCCTTGCTACTTCTACATGATGATTGCCTTCGTCAAAAGCACTGAGTTAATACTGCAAAACCTTCAGAAGAAATCCGTAATGAGCAGGAGTGGCCTTCTTGTTAAACTAATGAAGGGCCATTCGCCTCCCCAAACCCCTCATCCCCTTCTCGAAAACGAGGAAAATATTCGCAAATCAGTCTCTTCACTCAAGAGACATCGAATTATAAATGACAAAAATGATTTTGAAGCCGATTACGAACACTGCAAAGGGAAACGTGGAGCTACGGGAGTGGAAATAATTACGGAAGCAATCACGAGAAGATAATGAACGATGAAATGGAAGTAAGGAGACGCTCAGAGAGAAATGTTGACGGGTAATAGGGCAGTCATGAGGAGCCTTTCACAAGGATAACCAACTGAAATATCCTCAAGATAACGTTAACGTTGACATATTGATATATATTGATATATTTATATGTGTCACTAAACTACACTATCGAAACAGTATCTTTATATCATTTTTATCAATAGCTATCTTTATATCAATAGAATATAATTATCGTTTTGACTGAAAAATTTGATCCCTCTTGCTAATCTGAACGTGCATTCTGAAGATAAGGTAACTAACTACCTACCTACTCGATGTTGGTGTCTAAATGCTTTGCTTTCTAAATCTCTGTCTGACAACCGATCCCTACAGACTTCTGTTTATATCTTTAAGTGAAAGTAGTTTCCATTCCAAGAATTTTTAGACCAACTTCACACTCCTACGATGAGCTTTTTCTATGCGATTTCAAAGTTTCGGCAACAAGTGACGTCACAATGGGCAACGGGTTCCTGCCCAGGCCAGAGGGGAGCAATGACGTCACTTGTTACCGAAACTTTGAAAGCTCATTTAAAAAAAACTACTTCATATTGTCTCTAAGGATGTTGGTCTCAAAATTCTTATAATGGCATCAACTTTAATTTAAAAATGGGAAAATATTATAAATAGAAGTCATGGGTACTAACTCCTCATTACTTCAGTACCTACATATACCTAAAGTCTTGTAATTCGTTCACATTGCAACTTTATTGATAATTTATGAATACTCACTTTTCGTTTGATTCTTTCAGTGGATTACACCACAACTATTTAAAATACACTGCCAAGGTGATGGCACAGGAGCTTCCTCGTCACAATCAGAGTGACCCATTATAAAATAGAACAGACTCGGAAGCAAAATAACATAACATTACATTACATTACATAACGTTAAATATACATATTACATAACATTACATTACATAACATTACATTACATAACATTACATGAAATATACATATTATACATAACATGACTTCCATAATACATTACGTCCATTATACATAACTAGCCTGACCGCTCGCTTCGCTAGCTAACCGAGATTCGCTGTACGCAGTATCGTGGAACCATGGAGGGGCCCATGGATGCGCTATGGTCGACCGCGGGGGTAGTCCGAAGGGTCGATCGTAGATAGAATTTCACGTAGATTACGAATACGCGATAAAAAATAGGGGTTACCATTTCAATTAACGAAGTTGACCATGGTCGACCATAGTCCGCTATGGTCAGGGAATTAAAAATGCGACGTTGCACAACTTGGGAGCCTACTGGATATTCGTGCCAAATTTGGTCGATATCCATCAAGCCATTCAGGAGTTGACCATGGAGGGGCCCATGGATGCGCTATGGTCGACCGCGGGGGTAGTCCGAAGGGTCGATCGTAGATAGAATTTCACGTAGATTACGAATACGCGATAAAAAATAGGGGTTACCATTTCAATTAACGAAGTTGACCATGGTCGACCATAGTTCCGCTATGGTCAGGGAATTAAAAATGCGACGTTGCACAACTTGGGAGCCTACTGGATATTCGTGCCAAATTTGGTCGATATCCGTTGAGCAATTCGGGATTCGACCATGGAGGGGCCCATGGATGCGCTATGGTCGACCGCGGGGGTAGTCCGAAGGGTCGATCGTAGATAGAATTTCACGTAGATTACGAATACGCGATAAAAAATAGGGGTTACCATTTCAATTAACGAAGTTGACCATGGTCGACCATAGTTCCGCTATGGTCAGGGAATTAAAAATGCGACTTTGCACAACTTGGGAGCCTACTGGATATTCGTGCCAAATTTGGTCGATATCCATCAAGCCATTCAGGAGTTGACCATGGTCGACCATAGTTCCGCTATGGTCAGGGAATTAAAAATGCGACGTTGCACAACTTGGGAGCCTACTGGATATTCGTGCCAAATTTGGTCGATATCCGTCAAGCCATTCAGGAGTTGACCATGGTCGACCATAGTTCCGCTATGGTCAGGGAATTGAAAATGCGACGTTGCACAACTTGGGAGCCTACTGGATATTCGTGCCAAATTTGGTCGATATCCGTCGAGCCGTTTGGCCGTGCATAGAAGGACAGACAGACAGACAGAGCGCATGCGCAGGGCGAACCGCTGGCTCTATCATGTTGAAATTTATATGGGACCTCAATGGGCCCTACCCGCTTAATCCCTGAGAATTACATTGAAATTGGGTGAAATCTTTGGTTACTACGGCTGTAACAAGGAAATTGAATCTATTTCACGCCAGCGCATGCGCAGAGCGCACCGAGGGTCCGATCATGCTGAAATTCATACTGGAACTCACTAGGCCTTGTCCAAACAACCCTTGAAAATTTGAGCGAAATTGAATCAAAATTGTGAATGTTATGCGTGTTTGTTGAATTTAACGTTAGCGCATGCGCAGGGCGTACCGCTGGATCAATCATGTTGAAATTTGTATGGGACCTCAAGGGGCCTTATCCGCACCATCCCTCAAAATTTGAGCTGAATCAATTCAAAATCGTGGAAGTTATGGCTGTAACAAGGAAATGCGGACAGACTGACAGACTCACAGACTCACAGATTCACAGACTCACAGACTCACAGACCGACAGACACGGAACCAAATTTGTTCAGTAGGCTTTGAAACGCAAAATGCAAGTGGAAATTTTGATTTCTGAAGACAAAAATTTTTTGGCTCACGAAAGTGAACACAAGGCTTCCGCTGCTTCGCAGACTCGGAAGCAATATTGAAACTGATTCCTATAATCCTGTTACGCGTAGGTAATTTTACTACTCTATTTGTTGCTATTCGATCATTTCGACTCATTTTTGACTCAATCATTTTGACTCCCAACCAATTGATTCTATACGTCCATGTTACAATAAGTGAGGAAGCTCGTAAGCATGTTACAATAAGTGAGCTGCCCAACCAACTGGCACTTTTTTTTCTGTCAGTTTCTGAATGCAGAATAAAAATCTTGGGACGAGGAAGAACTGTTCTTTCAGGAAGAGCATTTAAATATACTGAGAATCAAACCAGACTCCGTCCTATCCTCCTCTCATTATTCTTAAATATATAAATATACTCGCAACTTAAATATATATTCTCAAATAATTAGCTAACAACTAAGCAGCGTTGTTGAAAGTAGTGAAAGAGTTTATTGAAAACAAAACTTGAAAATGAGTCGGGAGAATCGTTCATGTTAGCTGTTGGCGAGTGTCACTACACTCGAATTCTGCGCGTCTACGCGAGAAGAAGTAGGTTAAGAGCAAGGAAAGAGCATCCGCGTTCGCCCGCTGTAGCCGCATTTCACGGGTTTAGCGAAAATATACGGTACGAACAAAAATATTCTAAAACTAACTGAACAAGAGAAACGGAAAGCCAATTTTAAGGGGATTAAATTCTTTTCATGATTCCAAAGGTTGTTATCGAACGGTACTATGAACAGAGAATTGAAAAGTACAAGATTTGTGAGGAGAAATTATGGATGACCAGCATTTCATGGAATCACAAAGAGAACGCCAATTGAAATCGTAGTAGGTAACTGAACAAAACCAGAAACATACGCATCTCAACACATGCTTTTATGCATAATTTATTATAATAACTATGTATATTATTATTATTATTATATATTATGAATGCAAGTGTACGATATATAATAATATATAACTGTAATGCTGAAATTTTTGAAGCCGTGGTGTACAGCTAGCAGGTGGGCTGCAAAGAAAAACAGAAAGAGCAAAATGTAGACATTTCCATATTTGAATGTGTAGTATGAGGCAGTAAGCTTGTTTTAAGTTGATTAAGTTCCACTTGTATGGTTCTTAATATTACAATCATCGTTCGTAGGGAATCGGGAGTAATTTCAATATTATTACTATTTTCCTCGCAGAGGTACGCGAGGACCCCACCAACCCTCCATAACACAATTTTCGTTTCATTAGACCCGTCTTGTAGAACCGCACTGGCTTCGTAAGAGGAACCTGGGGGGGATATGTGTTCTCGTTATTACATTAAACAAATTCGAATGAGATTAAAAAAACAGCGGCGGCCTTGTGGGGGAATGGCATTTCAACGTTTTACATTCAACGTCGTTAGACATTATGGAAATAAGGGTTGCGGAAATCCTGAGGGGCTGACTGTTAGGTCTGGGCATCTTTGAGCGCGTTGATGTGGTGATCCTCCAGGGACGTACAAGCTCGCCTTCCCTCTCTCGAATATCTTTCACGCTTTGCGTGTTCTACATCCCTGCATAAGTTCAGCGTTATGCTCATCTGATTTTTTTCTAGCACGGAAAATGTTGCTATTGGTTTGAACGGAAATTTTACTATATTATTTTATACAACACACAGGCAAGGCCCCGACTGCATAAAAATAATACTCTAACGCAATTCCACAGAGGTAACTAAAATGATCAAGATATAGTCAAAATTATCAGGCTCTGTAGCCTGCAAGTGTACAGATGAAGTAGGACATAACTGCTGAGTGATTTTAAAAAACTGTTCTACCTGGTTGTTTCGTTTCACAGCAACAAGACAACATTGAAGAGTTTCGAATAAACTCACGTCATTCCTGAGGACAGCTTCATGAGACAGCCGCATTAATTTTTCCATATTTCCAGTTAAATAGGAAACTATATAATATATTAGAACAACACGTGGTGTCAGGAGTAAATCCTTGAATAAAGGATAATTACCTACAAAGACAATAATGTCGAAAAAACCAACATATATTTGAAGATCACCAAAACAACATACAAAGTAAATTAAACAAAGAAGGCTTCTATTATAAGAAGGAGACAAAATAATGTAGGTATACAATAAATATTTTTAGAATATCTACACGGATTTTTGATTCGGATGAAACTTGAAAGATGTATCTTGGGCAAAAGTGAGAATCGGCATTTCATTGGAGAGGGAGTGGAGCAATGGCACATTTGCGTTAAAATGGGCCAGTACGTACGATACGTTAGGTAGTGATTAATCAAGTAATCAAATTCAGCCTGCGAGTTAGGTCGACCGGAGTCTCGGAAACGGGACCGCAAATTCCGTACCAACGTCAAGGTCTGATTTTGAATGGAACTGCGAGAACGTAGGTATTTTTCTTCGCCTTTACGATCAATAATAACATCAATATTCGCCGGAGAAATGGGAATGGGAAATTTTTCTGCATTACTTCTCCCAAGGTTAATTCAAAAATAACGTACACATTATCGATATCTATAAATAAGATTCTCGTGTTTTCCATAGAAACATTAACAACGTACAACTAACCACCCCCTCCTAACATCACACAACCGAAAACACACACACATACACTTACACACACAAACCACATAATAGGAAAACTCTTTTCATGTCAAAAGTTGTGTTCTTCCCCTTTGTGACTTCCCCTTGTGACTCTCCCTGAACAGACATTCCGTAGACCGTCAATAAAAATTGCATGTCAGCCGAAATACATTTTGTCGTTTCTTCATTGAATCCGAGATGAGAAAGTGGAAATACCCAGACCGGCAATATCGCATACTATTAAGATTCCTCATCCAGCTGGTTTTTTCCCTCGTGGCGTTTCCAACCCTTCGCATAACGAGGAACTTCCGTAACACGCATCAAAGTTTCTCTCCGAAAATTGAGAGGAATTTGGTGGACATCGTAAAATAGTATGAAGGATCACTGCACTTATGATTTTGTGGAATTTGATTATGTCGGAAGGAGGGATTCAACATTCAACACTTGTAATCAGTCTGGGGAGGATGGAAAGCTCATTGCAAAGTAAGCATTATTTTTTAGTGGGAGGGGTACCAGGTAACCATTGAGGAATAATGCTTAAACCCGGAACCTGGTGTCATGCAATTAGAGGAGCGATGGAGTTTTGGAAGTTTGTACGTCAAAAACGCATTACTCCTCATCGCCAACCTCTTGCTCGAAGACGTCCAGTTATGAAGTTGGAATCTTATCTCACACGTTTAATTAGTTCCCCTGACCGTCTGATTCCAGCTTCAAAATATAATCTCACACAAAAACCGCAGCTTATTAATTTATTACCGACAATTTAACCGATTTTGGAAACCTACAAACCATTGTAGTTATAATACAACCGCCTAAAGCACAAACAGGGCTTGAGTGTGAGTAGTGTTTATAAATGAGACTCGGTTTGGTTTCCACACCAGTTTTGGGAGTAGCGAAACCGTTTTTGGTGCGCAGATCTGGATGCAGAGATGCAGACACCATGTCAGTCGATGTGTACGCTTGCTGTATAGATTATTAGAAAGCATTTGACTAGCTATGATAAAATGATGGAAATACTCAGAGACGCACAGATGCACAGTATTATAAGGATTTTGGTTCACCATCATGACCTAGCTGACCAATCAAATTTTGATTATTCGAGCAATCATTAATAAAGAACAACGGTTTATTATTTTGTATAGAATACCCTTCTGTTACAGATCACAGCTCTATGTATAGATATCCCGTCTATATAATATGATATGTACTATTCTATTATATGCATATTATGTAGATCGCAGACCCTCCGTAGGTTAGTACCTAACCCCGTACTCGTTACTAGGTACCTACCTAAATCACGAGTTAAATGTTGCTAAAATAATTCTGGTGATGACAAACAGTACCTAACAAAAAGAAACACACAATGAAGTTCTGAAAAGAAATTGTTGATGAGGAGTGAAAAAAGTTGCAAAAGTACCTACCAACAAACTCCAGCCCCTTCTACGTAGATGGTATAATGAACCGTTGTGTAATAATTTACCGTTGATTTACCGTAGTAATAATTTACCCATCAATAATACTTCAACGTTTGTTCAAGTTTCACTACCTACCAACAAACTCCAATAGACCCATCATTTTTCTAATTAAATAATATCACAGAACAACCAACTCGACTTCATACTCCGCCAATATAATCAGGTGATCCCTACCAATGATTGGCCGTATTCACAAATTCCTATTGTGGGCGCGTCTCTGGTTACGAGATTTGGTTTGAATTGTATACAATTTCATTCACACTGGAGTCGAAAATGCCTGTCGGTGCAAACTTCGGGGCCTTACTGTGAACGAACGGCTGGACGTACGATGCTCCGGATGGTCTTAAAAAACTCGCAAGTTCAAGAACTATTTAAAACCGTAAAAATATTTACGTTAAAAAATGGTATAGGCGTTTTGAAAATTTCAACCCCTATTTTGAACCCCTTAGAGATGACTCACAGTAACGTCGAGCTTCGAGGACCAACTAGACGCCGAACGGAACCTATAACCCGAATTTCATCAATTTTTTTTCATGGTAACTAAGAAAAGTGGCCCGTACGGCGTACGGCGTACGGCGTACGGCGGACAGACAGAAATATTTTTATTGCAGTTTTGGATTCTACATACCTTGAAACGTAAACCATCAAATTTTGAGGGGGGGTAAGAATTTTTTTTTTCATGCTCGATTCCAATGGTTCATTATTGAAAATAATAAACCAAAAACTGAACAGTTTTGAAATTCAAATTTCCACCTCAATATTATTTTTCATCATTACGTCAAGGACATCACTCATAAGCCAGGAAACAAACAGGTGGTGCCAACTTGACCTTAGAAATGCAATGAATTAAATACATGTTATACATTGATCGCTTCTCCCAGAGAGTTTCTCATATTTCAATTAATGTTTTTCGACTGTTTTTCATTCGAAATTTGTCGATATCTATGATGAATGGAGGGAAGTTGGAACCATTTTAATGATTATTCCGCATACAATTAGAGGTTACTGAATGATAAATGCCCACTACCTTGTAAAGATTCATTTCCCTCAACCTGGGTGGAGCGCCACCAGCCGCGAACCAAACAGATCAATGAATCAACTTTTTTGGCTGCTACTCCTCGCTCTCAAACAAAAAATTCTTTGCAAAAAAAAAAAGTTTGAGTCATGCAGCCTGACCATATGAGCCAATTTTCAAGGTATCGTAGGGATAACATACAATGTGTCAGCTTCGGCCTGAATGATCCTGTAGCTGAGGCCTACTTACACTAGATATTGAGTTTTGACAATTCATGACTTTTTACAGTTCATAATTGCCCATATTCGAACATACCCGTTCATTTTCCATTACTGATAATTTGGCGAAATTTGAAATGCTATATCTATTGAAACACAACATATTAACTGATACTCGTAGATACTCAATATTATATACTTGGAGACTGTTGAGGTCGAGTCAAAGAGAAGACGAAAGAAGGAAGACGGGAAATAAAGTAGTTTATCTCCCGACCTTTCGGCAGTTCATTCCGCCATATTCATGGGCTACGAACAAGAATGAAAAACTTCTTTGTTGGTACATAGAAGTCTACTGGCTTTTCATACTAACAAGATTTGGACTAGGTTGTTTATTAAAAAGAGGAACTGCGGTTAAACACAGTTAAAATTAATATTAGGTGAAAACTTCTACTACTTAGTACTTATACAACTGCAGGAGATGATGCAAAGAGTACGCAAAAAGTCAAAATTATCGGAGCGGATGTTGGAGCCAAATTATAACTTTCTCGGATCATGTCCAATTCACAACTGAACTAACATTCTAAGAATACGAACGGAACGGGTAGAAAATATGGTAGAAACAATATTATTTTTGACGGAGAAGGGTAGGCTCCAGCCAGGATTTGCCGTGAGGTGAATGCGCTCACATGAGGTGGTATTATATTTAAATGTATAAGGAGGTATATACGATTTGATTCAGAATGATATTCCGAAACGGATGAGAAACAGGAAATTTAATTGATCAAAAATGCATGTACTGGACATTTTGGATCCATTATATTTTATCTTTTTCCAAAAGCTTGCGTGGTACGCCTCGATATACATACCTACTTGAAGCATCGAACAAACTTCCATCCCAAACTCCAGTTTTCCCACATCTGCAGAAACTCGTTCTTCAATAAACTGCGGCCATGAATGTCAAGTTCACATGATTTATCACTCGGCATCAAAACCCTACCGCAGTGAGTTAGGCGTAGTAGGCTGTCGTCCAGTTTCCACCGCACTGTTTCCTGCGGTTCACTTAAAAATTAAAAATAAATAAAATGAAATAATAACAAAATTTAAAAAAAACACTTGAAGCGGCTCGAATTAAAAATAAGCTTTTTCGGTAAGTGTCGCTCTTAATCTCGTAGTTGCGGATTACGAATTCAAGAGAGCCGAGGGCTCGTAGAGCCGGCGAGTGGCGGAATGTTTTGAAATACTCACGAGCCGGTTTTAATTAAAACACTTTGCTCCATACATAACGTAACACCGAAGTTTACGTGAATCCATTTGTTACGTCTGGAGAATTTATCACGAGTTGTACGGAAGAACTGAGCTGATGTAAGCATCAAGTAATAATTTCGAACAATGATGCAGAACATAAAATGCCTAGGTACAGCACATCCACACTCCCGGCAATATCGTACTTTCGGTCAGTTATGCATTGTCAGAGCAATGATCTGTAATACAGAAAATAATTAGGAACATGAAACGTTTTCCTCATACTGAATGAGCAATATGTGACAGTGTTAGTGGCGTATTGGATCATCAACGCAACAAAATATCGACCGACGTATTGAAAAAGGAAGGCTTAGGAGTGTCGTCCCGTTGTTATAGGGGCTATAGAGATGTTGTCTGGGGGTGGAAGAGTATTAGTACGAGTATATTGTAGAAGCTGGATGATTTAACACCTGAAGGGGCGGGAGGTCATTCTGCTGTGCAGGCCAGTCCCCCCAGTAATGACAACATTTCTATGCATGCGACCGCCTCGCCGCTCTAACCCGCATATTGTTAGCCTCGGGTCGGAGTATTATCTTCAGGTAGGTGTCTACTAGTAACCCGACTATCCCACCCCCCTGAGACCGGCTGCATAATATATTTTGGCGTTAAACCTGATGAAGACCTATTAACTTCCCCTGATTCATCGATTAATTACAGCTTCATTTACATGTCCCCGGCAATCGCTATGGTTATATGAATAAGCGTGACTGGGGATAATGGTAACTTCCATAATTACTCCAGTGACGTCCCTGAAAACTGCCTAAGGCATTTCTCTAACTCCATTTGCATTCGTCGTATTAGCATTCGTCGTATTATTATCGTGAATATAATTTTTCGGGGGGGGGGGGGGGGGGTATATGACTGTTCATCATCCACTAAATTCTGACAATGAAATTCCCAGTGGTTGTCATACGCAATCAATATGTCCTATGGCTTAATAAATTCGTTGCTCTTCATCTGATTTTGATTATTTTTATTGCAGTGAGTCCAGTTATTTTTGGCTCTTATATATTATACTACCTAAGACTGAGGCGGCTTTCGTCACAATCCTCGCTTCCTTGTTCGACGCTTGAGTCTCATAATTGTTTGGGAATTCAAGGGTAAACACTTTAGGTAATCAAATTTTACTGCACGTAGTTTTGGAGCAAAGGCAGTGCCAGGAACCGTTGCCACTGAATGTAAAACATGTCCCATTCAGAGGACCAAAAATTTAAATATAATTATGTATTACCACCAAGCATCAACGCGCTTTGTGGGCAATGCCTCTGCAAAATCCGAAAAACAGCTGACTTTGGGTCCTATGGTTGAATTTCCGTTTCACTGGCCGTCAGAATTGGATTTAGGTTTCGGTATTACGACGGAACCAGGATCGCGACGGTGACGGACTAACTCGGCAAAATGCAAAAACTGATCATTATGGATCTCACGACTTGAATTTGTTTGGTCTGACCCCTGACGCCGATTTCCTTCCTATTTAACCTCCGACGCTGAGGTTACTGAGTAAGAATGGCCAGCAAACGGAAGTATGAATGCTCATATTGGAGAATGTCCATTCGTGAACATTATTTTTTTTGAAACCTTGTAAGTACTCTAAAATCCTAACCCGAAGACAGAGTTAACACTCGAACATTTATAAAGGAACTGTTTACAATCGAGTTGCTGTCTACTGGTCTCGAAAAAACGTCAAAAAAGCAAAAATCTGCAGGATTTTCGATTTTAGCGAATATTCAAAGAAAATGAAGCTATTGCTATGGACCCAAAATGTTCAGAACATGAATTTTTTCAAATAATTTAGGTATAGGCAAATCAGAGCATCCTGAGTTCATCCCTAGATTTTATTTTTTTTAAATATTTATGTATATAATACAGTATGTAGTTATTTAGTGTCACTCCAGACGAAATATGTCCTTGGGTACATGATTAAAATTCTAAATTTCACCAAAACGTTCGTATTGCCGAACAAAATGATGAGTTCGAAGATCAGCAATTTTCAACAACTCTAAAGGGGTCAACTTTTAGTTTTTAGGGGTCAAAACGTCGAAAATCGCGAACAGCAATATTGATATAAATAACTGAAAATGAAGGGTGATTAAAGACAGAAAAATACTATTTAATTTGTTTTTCTTATAGAATAAGGGTCACATTTGGAGTTTTGGGGGTAAAAAATCCGTATTGGTCAATATTAATTCACCTGACGTTGTGTGGATGGTGATTCAAGACGGAGGGACTATTTCGATGATGAAAATATGTTTCTCAAAAACAAATTGGGTCAAATTTGACTTCATAAGGGTCACAAATCGGTAAAAATGGCAATTTAAGAATCAATTTTAAAGTTTTTCCTATTGTTCAATTTTTATCG
Organism: Leptopterna dolabrata; assembly: GCA_954871275.1. Lineage (NCBI taxonomy): Eukaryota > Metazoa > Arthropoda > Insecta > Hemiptera > Miridae > Leptopterna > Leptopterna dolabrata. The sequence continues at coordinate 33,354,422 of OX940982.1, read as the reverse complement.
TTCACATATCAGTGAGCAAAATGATCATTTATGTCGAACAGTAGTTGTATGAATGCAGATTGGAGAAAAACAACAAACCAATGCGAGTTCTTCAAATCCGATGACCGCAGAAGAAAAATACACCCCATTTAATTGGCCGTACGTGATATATGCCCCCCAGGTCACTAAACCCCTCCCCGACACCACCCTTCACTTCCCACACCGTTTTGAAGCATCGCCTCAGTAAATACGGCGCAGAGCCAAAGCCAGATCCCCCTCTGCCGCTGATGCATAAATCATCGGATTAGTTACCACAACCTGCGACAGGAGGTGTTTGGTGCACACTGTGTGCCAGAAGTGGCGGATACTTTGGTCAACACCTTTACTCGGCCGGCTGTGTGAGCCCTGACGGCGTTCCATGTGCGAGACAGCAGGTGCTGAATCAACACTGTCGCTAGACTGGAGTGAGAGAGGGTTCACATGCTCTAACTCAACGTACCTTCTTTGAAACGATCTGATTTGTCAAGTACGACTAAGCGTACGGACTGCAAAACATCAGATTTGAATGAAGTCGCCCAAAGGCCCACAGATTGAACGGTGAGGGCTTCAATTCCCAGGACTAATTTCTCCTTATTGGAAGAGATTTGAAAGTGTGGACAGTCCCTCAATCTTGGCGCCGCTTTTGCCTCATCAGTTCGCTTCTACTCTCCCATCTACTCTGCCATTTCCTAGGTACCATCATTTTCTCTTTCCGTTTTCGGCTCTTTCAGCCTTCCTGACTGCCGCTAAAATCGTGTAACAGAGATCGAGCACAGGGGAGAAGTGTTGCACACCCCAGGCTCAGCAGGATATTGGCTGAACGGGGTATGAAACTTATGCGATCAGTTGAGCTGACTGGGCCGCTTCAGAGAAATACGTAAGCCACGGGTCAGCTAATCATAAGGTTTCCTTGCGATGGTAACCGAAAGGCCCTTCAGAGAAAGTTGGTCAGTTAACTTTGCGATAAGCAGAAATGTGTTCACCACAGTAACCTTCCCTATAGTAACTCGATTCCTACTGGTAGAGTCGACAGATCTAATTCAAAATGGCTGGGTATGATTTGTGCGTCAGTTCCGTAACTGTAGTTGAGAATCGACGATAAATATTGCGTTCTATCCAGTGTTTTTCCTCCCCATTAAACTAGTAGGTCCGCTGACCAGTTAGCCTCAGGTATCTCCAGTAAAAGAAATACAACGTGTACTTACCCCAAATTAGCTGTTTTTGGATTTTGGACGGCGCACCGAGTGGCGCCGTCATAGTACCAAAACTGTACTGCGATTTCTGACAGTCCTATGAGTATACCCTGAAAACTTTATGCCGAAGACCAATTAATACCTCTGTTTTGGCTCTTGTGGTGTCACTCTCGGTGCCATCGCGCCTCTTAGACGTCTTCGAATTACCACAAACTATACAGCGAATTCACAAGGCCCAACGACTCTACAACCAAAATTCCAAGTCAAAATACGCTAAATTGCGGCTTGTAGCGCGGTACAGGCAAATGTCGCTCGAGTCCAAGAAGTAAGAAGCCTCACTGACGTTCGGCAGATATGGAGAACAATGTTAATTTCGGTGCGGATTTAATTTTGTTAATATTTTATTCGTTTAGAAAACTGTATTTATTTTAATCCAGTAGATGATATTTTTTCTCATTGTAATTGGGAATGATCCCGTTATCTGAATAAATTGAACACAATACAATACCCTTGGCTGATACTGTTGTATTAATACATAGCATTAATACAACATGCTTGAATTTGAATTCCGTGGGTACATATGTAAAGTTCGACCAGTGTCAACTTTAGATAGCTACCCCACCCCGCCGACGATTCTTATCTCTGTGATCCTCCTACCTTATCGACATCAGTTCAGCAGTTGGTATCCGGACCGGAACTCGGACGGACGTTTGAAGTTGGAATAAGTTTTCACGCGATCGATATCACGTGTTTTTGATTTCTTCGTTTACAGGTACCTATGTTTCATTTCGTATTTAAAGTGTGGTTATAATTTTCATGATTTTCCATTCTCGAAGTATTCTCTATTATTTTATTCCTATTGTTAAATAAACTTCGTTTACAGATGCAATCTGCGTGATTATTTCGAGTGAAAATCCTACAAATCAAAAACACGACTCAAGATGCCGAAGTATCAGCTCTACATTGTAGCAGAAGCCAGTAGCCCGGGTGAGAAGACGACGATCTTGAAGCTGAAGCGAATCAGATCAGCGCAGGACGAAACATGGTACAGTTTTCCGGACGAACATCAAGGTATGAGTCGTCATAAGCAGTTAGCCGAGCTCTCTCCAGTTAAGAATGCGATAAACTCAATTAAAACCAGAGGCCAGTACCGAACTTTTTACGTAAATTTTTCAGCCGAATTAGAATCTTTGTATCGGGATGAAGCTGGAAACTTTACTTTCAATGATTTCCTATTAGAAGAAACATCTTTCGAACCAACATTGTCGACCACCTCCTCTGAACTGGGATTACCTGAGCTAGTTTCGTGCCTTAATAAGCTTGTAGATGAGAAAAACTCCTCTTTGAAAGAAATCTTAAATCATCTGATGGTTGAAAAATTTTCAACAAAAAATAGAAATGTTACGGCTTGGGTAAAGGATTTTGAGCGAGAAGTGGCCCGATTTTCAATAAATGGTTCCAGACTGATCGAAGTTTTCCGACAATGCTTGGATCAGTCAATGAACGATTGGTTTTCGAATGCTCAGAAAAAACTGGGTATCGAAGCTGATTGGGAATGTTGGAAAAACAATTTAATCTCCACATTCAGGGATGATTCGTGGACACCAATTAGATTCGCCTACAGCTTTCGACATATGGCTGGATCTTTAGTCGACTACGAGTACGTCATAAAAAAGGAAAGGCTACTCCTTGATCTAGACCACGAAATCCCAGACCCCATCATCCTGAACCTCATAGTCTTGGGTCTACCCGATAAAATTCAAAACGAGCTGAGTAGGGCATCTGTCAGCACAATTCAACATTTAATTTCAAAATTGAAGAAATTCGACTGTGAACCCTCGAGAAGAACAACCTCTACGGATTGGGCGGGAAATAAACCTTCAACATCCAAAATATCGGAAACTTCTGGGAAACTTCGTAAACCACCGCCGCCGGAAATCAAGAAAAATTGTTCAATCTGCGAACAACAAAACCGAGGCACCCGTTATCACCTGTGAATAATTTAGAGATTGAGGCAGAATTGAATACGAAAATTAGTGATCAAAAAAACTTGAATTGATACCACTGATCAAACTGGATTTGCTAATCAATGATCGCCACAAATGTACAGGAATTTATGATTCAGGAGCTAATATTTCTGTAATCAATTACAATTTCCTAAAGAAATCGGGTATTTACATTTCTAAGGCGGATGATAGCAAATTTAAGATGGTTAGTGGTATCGGAAAAGTCAGCGGAATTGTTAACGTTAATCTTAGAGTGATGAACCTTTGTCAAAATGTATCACTTTTCGTAGTTAAAAGTGAAGAATTTCGCCACGATTTTCTGATCGGTCTGGACTTAATTCTCAAATTTAAATTATGCCAAAATGAAAAATTAGAAATTAATCAGACTTTGTCTGAGCATCCAAATTCTGACGCCGCCTTTTCCACGGTAACCTCTTCAGCCGATCAGACAAATTCCAACGAATTTCCTAACATAACTGAATTTAAAGTGAATCTAAATCATTTAAATAATGATCAACAAACAGGTATTGTTGATATTTTGAATAGGTACAGAACTGTTTTTGCTAAGGATAAGTACGATGTTGGGTCAGTCTCTGGTCACGAAGCCACCATAAAGTTGATAGAACACAAGTATGTTTCCAAAAGACCATACAGGTGCTCTTTAGAAGATCAGCAAGAGATCGAAACCCAAATTGCGAGATTGTTGAAAGCCAAACTTATCGAAGAATCAACCTCTCCTTTTGCGGTACCCGTTACTTTAGCTTACAAGAGAGATGAAAATAAAAAAAATAGGTTATGCATTGATTTTTCGGAATTAAATAAATTAATTGTACCTGAGAGCCACCCATTTCCATTAATAACTGACCTAATTGTCAAAACAAGAGATTGTAAATGGTTTTCAGTACTGGACATAAATAGTGCATTTTGGTCAATTCCTCTCAGAAGCAAGGACTACTATAAAACAGGGTTCGTCACGCAGAGTGGCCACTACAATTGGAAATGTTTGCCTTTTGGACTAAAAACTTCACCTGCAATATTCCAGCGCATATTGAGAAACATTATTCGCCGGAATGACTTAGATTCGTTCTGTGTAAATTACATAGATGATATTTTGCTTTTTTCAAAAACATTTGAAGAACATTTGGAACACACAAAAAAGTTATTGCAAGCAATCATAAAAGAAGGTTTCAGACTAAAGCTCTCCAAATGCAATTTTGCTACAAATAGCGTGAAATATCTAGGCCATATAATAGCAAATAACTTAACAAAACCTATAAACGACAATGTTTTGCCAATAAAACAATTCCCAACGCCTAAAAATAAAAAAAATGTGAGACAATTTTTGGGGAAAATAAATTTTTATCGTAGTTACATCCCAAGAGCGACTCAAATTCTAGAACCATTCCACAATTTATTGAGAAAAAACGTTAATTTTACTTGGAACAATGAATGCGAAAAGAGTTTCAATTTAATCAAAAGTTATCTGTGCTCAGAACCTTGCCTTGCTATTTTCAACCCAAATCGACAAACCATAGTTCAAACTGACGCAAGTCTCACCGGTATTGCTGCAATCTTAAAACAAAAACAAGATGATGGGAACTTCAAACCCGTAGCCTATTTCTCAAAAAAACTAAACGAACACCAGAAACGTAAAAAAGCGATTTTCTTAGAGAGTTTAGCAATCAAAGAAGCTTTAACATACTGGCAGTACTGGTTACTAGGTATCGAGTTTGTGGTCCAATCAGATCACAAGCCATTGGAAAACCTGAGAGTTAATTCTCGAACTGATGATGAATTGGGCCACCTAATGTTTTGCTTGTCGCAGTACAATTTCAAGGTGATGTATGTGCCAGGAAATACCAACTCTGAAGCCGACTGTCTATCTAGAAACCCTGTGTTAGAACCTTTCGACTCTGAAGATGAATTAAAAATTGTGAATCTTATCGAATTAGAGGAAATAATCAAAGATCAAAGTACATTACAAGACGACTTATCTTCATACAAACGAATCACTAAACGAGGGGACTTACTGTATAGCCAATATAAAACTCAAAGTAAAATAATTGTTTCAAAGGACTTTTGCAATAACTTAATTGAGAAGGTTCATACTAAATTCGGCCACATCGGTGCTAAACAAATTGAACTAAAAATAACCCCCTTTTATTTTTGCAAGGATATAAAAAAACTAATAACAAAATTTTGCCAATCCTGCAGTGTATGCATTAAAAATAAAACTAGAGCACCGTTTGTTTATGGTCAACTTTCTCAATTGGGCCCAGCTACCCAACCTTATGAGTACATGTCCTTGGATACCATTGGTGGTTTCGGTGGTAATCACTCACCAAAACGGTACTTGCATCTCTTGGTGGACCACTTTACCAGATTTGCATACATCCACACGTCAAAGAACCAAAAAGCAACTGATTTCATCGCACTTCTAAGCAACATAGTGTCGAAAGGTGTCAAAATAGGCACATTGTTAACTGACCAGTACAGTGGAATTAATTCAACTGAGTTCAAAGCTTTCCTAAGACAACATCGTGTGAATTTAATCTTCACTGCCGTAGACTGTGCCTTCTCTAATGGGCTTAACGAACGATTAAACCAAACCTTGGTTAACCGCATTAGATGCAGGATAAACAACGAACCATCAGGCGCAAAGTGTCCATGGCCGAGAATCGCTGAGCAATGCGTAGAAGATTACAATAATACCATTCATTCTTCTACAAAATTCAGTCCCAACTATTTACTTAATAATGAAGATGTACACATCGTTCCACTGAGTTGCCAAGTTCCAAGAGATTTAGAGGAAGATAGGAAGAAGGCTTTCGAAAATTCCCAAAAAGTTCATGCAATTAACAAAAAAAGATTCGACAGAAACCGGAAACCACCCACTTTTGAAGTGGGAGACTCAGTTTACATAACACATGGCAATAGTCTGAATCGTAACAAATTAGATGAAATTCGAACAGGTCCATTTAAGATTCTGGAAAAATGTTCTAAGTCCATTTATAAGATTGACTCAGGTTACCGAAAGAAAGAGTCTAACAATTTTCATGTCTCAAAGCTGTATCCTTACTACTACAAAAACCTGGTTACAGATAGTGGCTAAGAATCATGCAGACTACAATTCAAGCTAGAAACTCTGTAAAGGAGAAATTAAGTAGACACCTGTGTACCCAAAAAAAAAAAAAAAAAAAAAAAAAAAAAAAAAAAAAAAAAATTCGGCCGGGGGTGGGGGGATGTAAGTTCGACCAGTGTCAACTTTAGATAGCTACCCCACCCCGCCGACGATTCTTATCTCTGTGATCCTCCTACCTTATCGACATCAGTTCAGCAGTTGGTATCCGAACCGGAACTCGGACGGACGTTTGTAGTTGGAATAAGTTTCCTGTAGTTTGAAAATCCTACACATATACATAAAGTTCCTGTAATGTTTCGCAGGCGACCCACTGTTGGTCGCAAAGAAGGCGTGAAACCAAAACAGAAGCAGAAGAAAAAAAATGGGAGGAGGGGGAAATAAGCCGTCAATTATTGTTACACCAGTTGAACCCACAGTTTTCAAGTAAGTTGGTAATGAGAGGCGCCATAGAACAAGTACGTAGCGAGTGAGTTCAGCGTCAGCAAGGAAGAGTTTGGTCGCTTTATTACAATGTGAAAAAGAGGGGAAGGTGGAAGTCACTTTGATCAGTTCTTCACTAGCGATGAATTTCGGGGCTTTTTATTACTCATCGCAACAAGAAAAAACACAATACACAACTTCTGAATTTTTGACACGCCGTCCGCCGTCCACCGTATCATCTACATCTACTCTAATTTCGGTCTAAAAAATTCGTTCTTTCGCAAAGGCTCCATTTGGGTCCTAGTTGTGTCCCGAAACGTTGCAGCCCGATTAGAATATAACCAGGTGTGTTATGGGTGAAAAACGCGGGTAAAAATGCGGTTTTTGGTGTTTTAGTAACATGAGCTTGTGAGGTACCGTTTTACATGTTTTTTAGGACGAGGAGACCGAATATGAAGTCGATTTCGACGAAAGAGTGGAAAATTGAGGTTATAACGAAGTTTGAGTCTTAAATTTACGTAAAATTTGGTGTAAAATGTAGTTCTTCCGCACATAGCTTGCGTCCCGATTTGGGAACGCATTTACATCTTAGTTGTGCTCCGACGCTCGGCAGCCCGATCGGAATACACCCAGGGGTGTTATGGGGGAAAATGTATGTAAAAATAGGAGGTTTTGAGGGTTTTTTTAAATATTTCAGTGAACATGAGCTTGTGGGGTATCGTTTTGTATGTTTTTTAGGGCTAAAAGACCGAACATGAAGTTTATTTTGACCAAAGATTGAAGAACTGAGGTAGTAACGAAGGTTCGGCTTCCAAAATTCTATTTCTATGAGTCAAAAACCTGGGAAATTGTCTGAAGTCACCATAAATGTGTATAGTAACACTAGAAGTAGTAATAGAAGGTGAATCAAGACAATTAAATGGCACTATCAATTATCAAAGATAATTTGCCAAAAATAGGAGCCTAATTCGTGTTTTTGGGGGCCGAAATTAGTGAAATCCATAAAAAAATAGCTATTTCAATTATTGCACATGAAAGAAACAATAAATGTATTTCCAGCATTTGTGTAGGTATGCCCAATATAATAACAAACCCTTGTGACAAGGCACATGAACTGAAAATTGCTCACGAATAATCGTTACGAAGAAATGCTTACGGATACTTTCCTGATGATTTTCGCTTACAACCGAATCGTTGCATCGTACAAAAATCGTTCAACACTCGTTGCAAAGCTCTTGATTTATCTGACTCATCGCAACGTCTCACACTGCCAATTCCCTCCTCCATACATCCCTGAGAAGCACTGATTACGAGCTTGGTGCGATGTAAAAACTTGTTTGGAGGGCACTTCCAGAAGGAACATGACGGCAGGTTATGGTTGGTGGAAGTAGCGCTCACCAGCCCCATATAATGTTCTTTTGGAGCCGTATACTTACTAGTTTACCGATGCCACTCGTATACATGAAAATGGTCTCCCGTCGTTGCATACATGTATGCAACTTCTTTCTATAAGTTTTTTTTAAGCCCAACTCGCCCCTGAGTTACCGAAAAATCGAACGAAACCCTAGGAGGAGATAACCATTGGGATACTGATTTTTCCTGAACTGGACCCGGTAAATGACATCGACTCACTCTCGCGGAAAAGCGTGTGAATAACAGCCCTAAACAAAGCAGCCTTTTCAGGGGGCGACACGGCCTTTCATCGGAGCACGCTGTATTAAATGGAGCCGAGTAAGGTGAATAATCAGCGTGTGAATGTGAGCCGTACGAGTTGTATAGCACGCACTGCGTGGAGTTTGACAGAAAGAGCGGTTCCGCCTCGTGTCAACTACTTGACCCTTCTGACAAGCTGAGGCAGATAATGGAGTCGACCAATGCACTGCTCCACCGTCATTCGGAATGACATGCATTTTCATATGATGAGCCGAGTGCATTCGTCAGATCCGCCGGAATTATTTGCTGGGGTGAAGAAGTCAAGTCGTCACGTCAATCCCACACCTTCCTTGTCACTCGTTCTCTACTCCAATGCCACGAGAGAAAGAACGTTTATTTAAGTATGTTTTGTATTTACTCTAACGTTCGCCAAATCAACCGTCAATCTATCTATTAACAATTATAGGATTTCCCGTTTTTCATGTGGAAAACACTCAAAACTTCGGATACAAATAAATAAAACTTTGGTTTTACTAAAACTGCATTTTATTGCGACAAAGCTCTCCACCTTAATTTAAGGCACACAACAACAATGAAGTGGTATATTCTCTCAGTTCTCTATTGCGGTTGTACGCCTGACGATGCCTTACGTTGCTGAAGAGCTTGGTCACAATAAAGTGTAATTGTGGAAAAACTAAAGGTAAATTCATTCATATCCGTGTATGTAGGTAGGTACATTGATCAGAATCGAAAAAATACAATCGTGCTTCTATTACGTTTTATGCCATTTGAACACAATCGGGACCATTTTGCCTGTATGTCGTACCTATGTTTGTGCGCTCATCAAGACTGACTGAGGATTTAAAACAACATGCGGCTTAATCCAACTTAGTACCTGAATTTTGGAAATAAAAACATCGGAATTTTGAAGGTGGTCCATAGGAGAGGGTAAGGCAAACACCGCACGGTGTGAAGGTACGGGACTGTTATCTAGCGTCTACCGCTGAAACAGCAAGATATCTCCCATGAACATAAACTCGAATTTGACATCCTCTTTCACGAGAAATGTTTTTGATTATTGCAATTTTCTTTTTCAAACCTCAAATCATCATTCCAATACCGATTCAACATTGAATTTTTATAATTTGTTGGTGGTTTTAACAATTTTGGCTGGTTGAATTGAATCAAGGCCCCCCCCCCCCCCAAAAACTCAAATTTGGCCTTCAATAATATGAAAAATAGTTTTTACTGGCGAAATAATTATACCCTCTTCTTTATAGTATCAGTTTTTCAAAAAAGCGTATAGGTGCCAAAAATGTTGCAACACTTATTGCAATAGCGTATTTCTAAAATTACATCTTTTGCTTCGTACAGTGCAACTGATTTTGAAAAGCAAAAACTCAAACAGGCACAAAGATCAGCGTTTCAAAATTCATCAGCATGTGCACGTATGAAAAGCCATCCTAAGGCCTCAGGTAATATCGAACAAACGAAATTTAAAAAACGCTGCAAAGTCCTTGTCACATGGGTTTATTATTCTACTGGACATACCTACAGAAATGCTGGCTGTTCATTTATTGTTGCTCTCATGTAAAATAATTGAAATATCTAGCTATTTCTGGTGGTTTCCGCCAATTTTGGCCCCCAAAACTTGAATTAGGTACGCTCTTTTTTTTTTTCAAATTATCTTTGATCATTGGTAGTGCCATTTAATCGTCTTGATCTACGTGTTGAAACTTTTCCTAGTGCTATTCTACAAATTGATGGTGATTTCAGACGATTTCCCAGGTTTTTCACTCATAAAAAATCAATTTTGGGAGCTGAGCATCTGGTAGAACCTCAATTTTCAACTCCTTGGCCAAAATCGACTTCATATTCGGTCTTCTCGTCCCTCAAAACATGGAAAACGATACTTCAAAAGCTCATTTTACTAACATGTTACTAAAACACAAAAGTACCTATTTTTATACACATTTTCACTCATAACACCCCTGGGTATATTCCGATCGGGCTGAAAAGTTTCGGGACACAACTACGGTCCAAATGGAGCATGTGTGCGAATGAACGAATTTTTTAGACCGAAAATGAGGCCGGTACACGTGATACGGCGGACGGCGGACGGACATTGCATTTTTGGAATCTACGCACCGTGAAACGGAAAAGAAAAAATTCTGAGGGGGTGTTGTAAAAATTTTTTGCTGAGCGAATACATAGGTGTATTATTCATAGAATAATAAACCAAAAGTTTACTTCATCGTGACGACACCTGAGGCCAAACCTTCAGAGCAAATGACCATAAAGAATGGGGAAATTTCACCGGTTTTATTTTATTTTCTTAAGTAAAAGATTTCAGTGAGTGCTTTCCGAAAATGAGCTATATGAGGGGTAGCCGATGAGCGAAAGTGGGCGATAAACCAGTGAAAGAAAGAGAAATGACATCACAGGTAAAGGCCCTCACCCTCGCGTCCGCCTGGGGGGAACCCTCAGCGCCATCCACTTTTGAGGCCATTTCGCTTTCTTTCTATCCGTTTGTTGCCCAAGCTAAACGGAGTTTTGAGATGAAAATTGGCAGTATGCGATCTTAAATGGTGATAAATCCGATTCTGTGACCAAAATTAAAAAATTCCTACACATGGAAATTGCCCACTGAGAGCGCTGTTCCGCCATTTTTGTAGAATGCGACGCTTTGACGAGTATTCGAAGTTTTCTTCACCCAAATGGAAATGACGGCATAGCGTTCTCCGTTCCTATCGGCCGCCTGCTCTGAAGGTTTAGGCGAGTGGATAACTACAATCAACATAGTTCCGGTTTCGGTTGAGTACAAGATTTAATTTCGTTCATGCGATTACGCCTTATGTCTACAAAACGCTGCAAAGTCCTTGTCACATGGGTTTATTATTCTATTGGAGTTCTAGAGATTCTTGTTGGCTGTTAAATTTATTGTTTCTTTCATGTGGAATGATTGAAATAGATATTTCTGATGATTTCCACCAATTTTGGCCCCCAAAACATGAAATAGGTACGCTTTTTTTTTCTCTTTTTTTTAGATCATCTTTGATCATTGGTAGTGGCATTTAATGGTCTTGATTCACCTGTTTACACTTTTTCCAATGTTATTATACACATTGATGGTGATTTCAGACAGTTTTCAAGGTTTTTGACTCATAAAAAACCAATTTTGGGAGCTGAACCTTTGGTAAAACCTCAATTTCCGCGTCTTTGGTCAAAATCGACATCATATTCGGTCTTCTCGTCCCCAAAAACATGGAAAAAGATACCTCAAAAGCTCATTTTACTAACATGTTGCTAAAACGCAAAAAGTACCTATTTTTACACACATTTTCACTCATATCATCCCTGGGTATATTCCGATCGGGCTGAAAAGTTTCGGGACACAACTAGGGCCCAAATGGAGCATGTGTGCGAAAGAACGATTTTTTTAGATCGAAAATGAAGCCTGTACACGTGATACGGCGTACGGCCGCGGCGTACGGCGTACGGCGTACGGCGGACGGACATTGCATTTTTGGAATCTACGCACCTTGAAACGGAAAAGAAAAAATTTTGAGGAGGTGTTATAAAAATTTTTTGCTGAGCGAATACATAGGTGTATTATTCACAGAATAATAAACCAAAAAGGCGGTACTTATTGTGTAGCTTAGCGTGTGCTGTTGTTGGTGGTAATTCAGAGCGTTACATATCTGCCTATCCACGCAACTTGAATCAAAGAATAGCACTGTTAAGGGTGGGAGAACACGCCCCTGCAACTTAATTGCGATCAAGATCTGCGAGAGACGCTATCAAAATTTAATTTTTAATTTTTAATTTTTTTTAATTAATTTACATAAAAATTCACTGTTGCGTAATAAGTTGCCTCCTTTTTTTCATGGGCGCGGAGGCGAAAGAAAGGAATCCGCATAGCGGCGTTGATATTACGGGAAGAAAATGAAGTCAGTAGGGCGAATTCCTGTAAAAAGGGCCGTCGAGCTGAAATACCAAAGAGCTGGAAGAGTAATAGCTCGACCGTCGAGGGGGCCTGTTTCCGCGACACCGCCAGCTCCACACTTGACGTTTGCATTTTATCGAACTTCCGCCGGAGTTACCCAATAACTCGAATAAAAAAGGTTTTTTGGTCAGTTGAACTTTGTAGTGCCGAATTTCGAGCTTAATTGACTCATCGGAGCACGGAACCTAATGACAACGTTCGTTTGTCACCAAACATGCTAGTTTAGTGAGATTCTCATACAAGTGTATGGTATATATGGATATTAGTGTGTCTCAAGAAGACCCATCGAATCGGCTATATATGGAACTGTTGGAATCAGCGCGACAAGCTCTTTTCATCTACGGGCCAGAGTTGAGAAAAAAGCAGGTACCTACTCCCGTCTCGAAATTATTGAAATTCATTTACTACAAGATGTAATTACGTTAACGAAAATGACAAAAAAGAGAGATTTCCACCCACAAAACATTCTCACCACTCTTCAGGAACTTATTTAGTAGGAACGTCAGGAATATTACTTGGTTTAGTGTCAAGTACACCCGAAAAAACCAAATTAGATTTTACACATCGCCTCGAACCATCCATCCATCCGTCCGTTTTTACCATGCATCCGTCTCCCAAACATGAACAAATCTTTGTGAATCTGAAGTAAACAGTAAAGCATTTTGATAAGATTTTTAACCTTCTAAGCCGCTTTTTGGAGCGAACGTTGGAAAAATTAGGAATAAGGTTTTAAGGAACTATCCCCATTCAAACTCGCTTGAGATTTCATGAATAAAATCAACCAAGAACGAAAGGAACCACAATAAAGGACGAAAATAAAGGAACCATGAACCGAATTCTGAATTTCCACACATTCCGGCCCTAAGTGGAACATTTCATGAAAATCGGCCAAATAGTTTTGGCTGTAGTGCTTGATCAAACAAGACAAACCTGATAGCGAGGTGAAACAGTACTGTTTCTTCAGAGGAATATTCTAAAGAGACTATTATTTACACATGGTTAACAGCCGTTGTTTTAGCTTTTTTTAGATTTTGAGCTAATAAATTCACCTATTGCGATATCTTACACTGAATTTCCGTGTTTTATCGAAAATAAACAATTATGAAACGGGAAAGCTATTTCAATGGCACAGGCAGTAGATGATTACGTTCCAGCAAGTTCTGAATTCACTCCTGATAATCATGCCAGTAACCGTGATCGCGGTGCTGAAATGAACCTCCAGCAAGGTTATCGATGGCCTGAACAATAAAGCCGAACCCCTGCTTGTTCCAACGTTTGACGGAAAATCACGAGAACCATGGGTTGAACTAAGGTAAGTAACTTAGTTTCTGCCTTTGGTATTTGCGACAAGGAACTCAGTTTCAATGTGCTGCATTGAAAACGTCTCTAAAACATATTTCCCCTTCACAAGTATCACCTACAGCTGACGCTGGTGGTCGTCCTGCCTAATAGTAAATGATTGAGTCAGAAAGGGAAACTACTCGTAGTTTCCGGGGAACGGCTACAACAGTAAATATAATAAGAGAGAGCTGGAATAGCAATCTCCAAGGTCAAGGGTATGCAAAAACCCGCAACACACCTACGAATTTACGAAAATGTCGTTAGTAAACGTACTAACGAGAACGAAATTTTTGAAAATTTTGTAAATTTTTCGAAGGAAATAATCATTCTCGAAAATTTCGAATTTTTCGAAATTTTCAAAAATTTCGTAAATTCGTAAACGTGTTGCGGGTTTTGCATAGTCTCGACCTTGGAGATTGCTGTTCCAGCTCTCACTTATTATATCTACTCTGCGCACCACCAGCAGGTATACAAATTGACCCTTCCCGATTTATTTATTCGTCGACTCATTGTTAAATGGAAGTAGGCAAGTAGGAATCAATAAAGAAGATCGAGCTATTTATTGCACTGGCAAAACGACACTCGAGCAATCAATTTTCACACTTTTCCGGGGGGGGGGGGGGGGGAGGCTCACATAAATCGAAAGGCTCATCTCCGAGCAATTACAAGTTATAAGTTTCACCTTCTGGTTTATGAGGTTCATTTCCTCCCAACACACAAGTCAACTTCCATTCCCCCAGCACCACTCAAGTATTTCTGGCCGATCCCATTTCTTCCGTCTTATTTCAGTTTTCATTGCTTCGTCTCACCACTTTGGCGGTCTTAGGCATTTATCAGGCCAAGAGAAAAGGCTTACCTCCGCTGAGGTGAAAACTAATTTTTCCGTTTAAATGCTCGTTTTTCAGGTAAACGCTTTCTTTGTGATGAGCAACGGAATAGGAAAGGCTTGATATTCGTACTTAGTTCCTTGCTGATTGATTGATCCTTCAAATATATTTCAAGTCAAATTCAAAATTTTCTAAATAAATTCTAGGTTCTCCGAAACAAATTTAAAACTCGCTGAGGAGTTATAATATAAAACCACTACAAATAACTATATTTATCTGTGTGGTGGAGGCATAGGTGAGGGGCGAGGAAGGAAGAGGTAGCGGACCTAACTAAGGCGTCAGGAGGATGTGTGCCCAGTAGAGTGGTCACAAAAAGTCAACTTTCGAAATTCAATCGTGGCAACCCCCTAAAAGGTGCCATTTGACTAGAAAATGAGATTCCCAAAGTTTTAGGTCGATCGGACAACATTAACCCGTGCCGCATCGAGGTTGAAGTTTAGAAAAACTCACTTTTTTCATAAAAATATGATTTCTTTCCTCATAACATAGTAACCATTTGTCCTAGAGACTTGAAATTGGTCTTATTTTATTTGAAATGTTATCTTCTTCAACTTTTACTCCAATAATGTTTTCGCTAGATCCTATAGATTTTATGTTATTCAGCTTTTTCCATCTCAAAACGTGGTCCGTTTCAGCAAATGTGCCTTTTTACGCATACCCCTAAAAACCACACTCCAGTCAATGAAATCGACCTCTAGGCAATCTGATACTTCTTTATCACTCTGGTATATAGAAAATTGATACATTTGAATCTAATAATATATAATATATGGAGGGGGTAGGGGTGAGATGGGTGGGTGGTGGGTGCTATGAAATGCACAAAAAACAATAAAAATTATGTAAAAAGTGTTTTAATAATACAAATTGAAAGTTTTTTGTATAGAAAATAATAGCCTGGAACTTATTTTACAACACAATATATCTATTCCAACACCACTGAATTTAGAACTACATTAATGGCTTAGATAGTGAGGCTTTATCGACATCAGGGTAAATTTTCCTACATTCTGACACAACTTGTAATAAAAATTGGCGCTGTTCTTCGTCTTTTGTCAAGCAAGAGTTGAAGTCCTGTATCAATTTCACTCGTCTTTCAGCAGTGTCGTTGATTACCCTTAAACCGTTCACTATGTTTTTAGCATGCAAATAATGAGGATTTTTGTTGTGGATGTGGCGTCAGGAGGATGTGTGCCCAGTAGAGTGGTCACAAAAAGTCAAATTTCGAAATTCAATCGTGGCAACCCCCTAAAAGGTGCCATTTGAGTAGAAAATGAGATTCCCAAAGTTTTAGGTCGATCGTATAACATTAACCCGTGCCGCATCGAGGTTGAAGTTTAGAAAAACTCACTTTTTTTCATATAAATATTATTTCTTTCCTCATAACATAGTAACCATTTATCCTAGAGACTTGAAATTGGTCTTATTTTATTTGAAATGATATCTTCTTCAACTTTTACTCCAATAATTTTTTCGCTAGATCCTATAGATTTTATGTTATTCAGCTTTTCCCATCTCAAAACGTGGTCCGTTTCAGCAAATGTGCCTTTTTACGCATACCCCTAAAAACCACACTCCAGTCAATGAAATCGACCTCTAGGCAATTTGATACTTCTTTATCACTCTGGTATATTGAAAATTGATACATTTGAATCTAATAATATATAATATATGGAGGGGGTAGGGGTGAGATGGGTGGGTGGTGGGTGCTATGAAATGCACAAAAAGCAATAAAAATTATGTAAAAAGTGTTTTAATAACACAAATTGAAAGTTTTTTGTATAGAAAATAATAGCCTGAAACTTATTTTACAATACAATATATCTATTCCAACACCACTGAATTTAGAACTACATTAATGGCTTAGATAGTGAGGCTTTATCGACATCAGGGTAAATTTTCCTACATTCTGACACAACTTGTAATAAAAATTGGCGCTGTTCTTCGTCTTTTGTCAAGCAAGAGTTGAAGTCTTGTATCAATTTCACTCCTCTTTCAGCAGTGTCGTTGACTACCCTTAAACCGTTCACTATGTTTTTAGCATGCAAATAATGAGGATTTTTGTTCCATAAGCGTGTATCGGTGTTTAAAAAATCTGTCTCTATGGAAAACCGCTTGAAAAAATTCAAGGTTTGAGAGGTGACAAAAAAATCAAGTTGCTTATCCAAAATTTGCTCTACATGTGCAAAATCTAAAATCGCTTTTCTATCCCTACCATCAATTTCACTATCGGGTTCACCTAGGGAAAATAATTTCATGGCCATACTTTTTTTAATGTTGTCGTCTAAAGTGTGGTCGAGAAACGAGAACGCTATTTTCTCTGAGCTGAGGTACCACAGATGGTTTACAAATTTTGACAAAGCCTTATCTGCTATTTCTGTGTCAATTTTCCTATACTCTACTAATGCTTTCAACATTTCCAGATCTTGTTTAGGGGCCAAAGCAGGTTTGGGGGCATTGAACCATGCCTTGGCGTAAATATTTATTATAAAAACACAAATTTCTTCTATTCCTTTCATTTCTTTTTGAGTTAATAACAATTGAGCTCTAAAAAGATAAATTTTGAGGCAGTAAATTGCTTTGGCCATCCACCTGGCGTGATGAATTGCACCAGGTGCTTTAAAAGAAAAGTTTTGGGGAGGAAGCCCTATAAACACTAAACAAAGTTGAAGAAACTCTTTGTAATCCTCTCTGGGCTGCAGGGTTTCCAAATGTTCCATTAAAAAAAGTGAAACTTGATTAATGTTACTAATTTTGCATCTAATACTCGTATTATCATCATGTAGACTAGTTTTGTATTTAGTTTGGTCGAACTTAGGCCACCCAACTTGAAATTTTTTGAAAACGCTAGGTTCAGGACCAGTGGTCGAGCCTATCTTGCTATCAAACACGGCTTTCAAAATAATTTCCAAAATATCATGACGGCATGCTAAGTACAAAAGTTCTTTTTGCAATAATTGCTCCAGCAAACCACAAGCCCCCCTAACCCGACCAGTATTTTCAGCTGTGGTGTCAAAGCACATTGCTTGAATTTTGTGTGCTGCACCCCACTCTTGAATGGCTTCAAATACCGCCTGGGCTTGCAAGAGTTCAGTACTATTTTCGAGTTGAGGAACTCCGATCAACTGTTCCTCATCTCCACAACTAATCAAGATCGCTACTCTTTCTACGTTTTCATTTTTCAAGATATCTGGTAGCTGGTAGTTACCTAGATCCCCCCCCCCCCTTATTACAGCCTCAACCTTTACATTTATACCTGAAACATACTCATTTTCAATAAACCAGAGTTGCCAAAGAAGTATCAAATTGCCTAGAGGTCGATTTCATTGACTGGAGTGTGGTTTTTAGGGGTATGCGTAAAAAGGCACATTTGCTGAAAAGGACCACGTTTTGAGATGGGAAAAGCTGAATAACATAAAATCTACAGGATGTAGCGAAAACATTATGGAAGTAAAAGTTGAAGAAGATAACATTTTAAATAAAATGAGACCAATTTCAAGTCTCTAGGACAAGTGGTTACTATGTTATGAGGAAAAAAAGAGTATTTTTATGAAACAAAGTGAGTTTTTCTGATCTTCAACCTCAATGCGGCACGGGTTAACGTTATCCGATCGACCTAAAACTTTGCGAATCTCATTTTCTAGTCAAATGGCACCTTTTAGGGGGTCGCCAGAAGTGATTTTCTCAAAAAAAATTTTGCCTATTGCCTTGTTACCACCCTAGTGCCCAGTGGTTACCACCACTCTGGGATCTTTTAGAGTACGGAGAGAGGAGGATCGAGGTGAGAGAGATTAGTCATCGACTTGAGGAGAGCGTAGAATGAGTTGGAAGGCGAAGGAGCCGAGTTATTATAGTCCCTGGGACTATCTCCCTCCATCCTCCATACTAGTGGAGGATGGTGGGGATCCCCTCCAGGTTCCTTGGGCCTCCTGCGTCCTTCCTTGGGCCTCCCTGCGTCTGCCACTCCATTCCCTGGTTTTATTTGCGAGATCTTTAAGAGCTATTTTACATGGAGTGGTTCTGGGAGGATATCACGACAATCTGTTTATTATTGTCGTGTATCTATATAATACCCCTTCTGCGTAGACCACGGAATTCCTAGCAGCATAATACCATGAATAAATAAAGCTGATTTTTCGTTGGACCTACCAACCCACGGACGACACTTACACACAACAAGAACGCCACCAGAGTTGAAATATATAGGTAAGATCTCTAACGTTCGGCAATTACAGTTACATAAAAATACATTTTACATCTCCCCCATCTCCTGCAGCGCACCATTTAGACCCCCCCCCCCGAGTGAGTTCTTTAAAATTCTGGTGGTCGCTGAACCTAAGTAGTTCTTCAAATGATATAATATTACGGAACGACAAATTAGATTTCATACAGCCACGCGTGATTATAATCATATGTTCCCTAGCAATGATATCTGGGCTGGATGCATTATCTATACAAACTTTCCTATACCACCCAGGGTCTTACTCTGATAGGAATCCCATGATCTACGCAGAAGGGATATCTACACAGGAAAATTATAAACCGTCGTGTAATAATGTGTAGCGTTTTTCTGTTGATATTGACTTTCTCCCAAACTTCAACGTGTTATTAACAGTTTCTACGATGTTGTTCAACTTGTTTTTCTACCAATGGAAGCTTCACGCGAACTGCACGGCTCTGCTAACTCTTTCTTTCAATTCAGTGCCGACGTCGAAACGCTCGGTCCCGTTCGTGACCGGTGTTATTCATCAACGGAGTCAGACTCCACGAAATGTCGACCACAATAGTTTCCACAGCCGACGCCCCCAACCACAACAACCCATCGTCTCCTTGTTTTTCCCAAGAGAAAGACTCAGACCCTTGTTCTTTCCTGTCTGCCCTTTCAAACAGCCGGGACCATAAATAAAAGCGCAACTCACTCGCTCTCATTTTTCCTAGATAAAGCTTCCCCCTTTTGTGGTTGGGAATAAGATGAATGAACGAGATGGATCGGTGAAATTTCCAACGGCCTTATCCGTCAGCTTATGAACAATCTGTCAGGATTGTACAATTTGCTCTATACTGGGAATCACCGACTGAGTTGATCCAGGCATCTCAACCCCACTCCTCCCCTACACCTTATCATGGGCTTACAAGAAGAAATTATTGGAAATTACAGCAAAATACATCATGATAAATTGAACATAACTTGAGCATTCACGATCGATTTTCTGAGTCACTCCAGACAATTGATCAGACTTTTACCAGTGTGTGACAATTTTCAAATATCGCCAAAACGTTCGTAGGGGTCGGCAGATGGGCGATTTTCGAAAACAAAAAGATGGGTTAGTGGGTCAAAAATTGTTTTGAAAACATCAAAAACTGAAATACCATCACTATAAATGGTAAAATATAATTATATTGGCGACTTGAAAAATAAAAAAGCAGGTATAATCCATATTCATGATGTTGTTAATAAAAACAAGTGGGTAAAATTCGAGTTTTCTGGGGTTAGCATTAGCGAAAAATCTGTAAAATTGCCAAAATAACAAAATATTTATACGTAAATTTGCCAAACGAGTCACGCGATGGCGGCGTGACGTGACGTGAGGCATGAAGGAACGTTAAATAATTATTATTATGTAGGTACTAATTTTTTCAAACAGCTTTTTCAAAACTGCTTCAAATTCGAATTTTTGAGCGTCAAAAAGTTATAGAAATCGTCAAAAATAGTTGGCCAGCAACCCACAAAATTTCCTCTAACTGGGCTTTTTTTTGCCGTAAAACACCTAAAGGATTGCTCAAATATAGAAAAAACTCAAATAAACGTAATGGAAAAAATATCTTCTCCGTCTAATGAGCTCAATTCCAGCTCCTAAGGTTTGTGGATTGGAAAATGTGGGTCCGGTGTTTGGGGGGGGGGGGGGGGGGGGGGGCTCTCTAGTTTATGGGAAACTTGAAATCAAGAGGGGTCGGTTGTCGAACTAGACGAAGAAAACGATCAAACACCATGTTTTCCAGACATGGGGCTAATTTTGACTTCAGATTTGATTTCTACTAGGTACTATTTCGTTTTTGGACTTTTCAAAAAAGCCTTTTTTCTAGTTTTTTTTTTCAGGCGACAGTTTATTTTTCAAAAATTGTTGGTCTTACTGGATTTTTTTATACGTTTCTTCAACACAAAAAGTTTATAAAAACGGGTTTCCCTTCATTTAATTATACCTTCATTCAAAACATTGGAGAGAAAATCAGAAAAGCTGATGTTTGTTTGAAAACGGGTTAAAATTGACAATTTTGGTAAAGAAAGATTTTTTTCATTATTTAGCAAATAAAATGTAAGGATTCTAATAAAACGGCCACAAGAATGTGACAGATATTTATTTTGAAAGATTTTTCTATGTAAAACAAAGGTTGTTGTGCTACTTAGCTGTCCTACAGTGTGGCATTCAAAAAATCCCCCCTCCCCCCCCCCCCCCATAACAGGTACTTTTTTTCTTATTTTGAAACGGAATTCGAATGCTGAGATGTGTTGTTAGTTTGAATAAAATATTCAGCATTCTACTCGAAAAATTAAGGGAGTAATGTTCAAGAAACCTCAGAAAATATCACAAAGTTGAGAGGTTTTACGGTCAATTATTTTTCCCTTGATAAAACAAGACCTCCTCAAAATTGTCCTTCATCCGTTGATCATCCTCCGACTTTTACTGTTATGAACGGAAGGGGGGTGTTATTAATGGGACGCCCCGTATAGATTGGTATGGGCTGCGGTTGATTTATTGTTATCCACCTAAGGGTCTAAGCCGTATCACCAACTCTGTTACAAAGAGGCCCCTGTTGAGCGAGTTGGAGCGTCCGGTCTTCACAGCCCCGTTCGGGATGTGAAGTTCGCAAACGTCTTCGGATCGGTTCAACTCGGGTGGGCACCGCTTCAGAAACCTCAGAAACATTCCATGTGCTCACGAGGCCATTCAGTCGCCATTCACCTCTGAATAATGAAATATCAAGGGAAGCCTTAAGAGTGGGAGGGTTCAAGTAGTTTGACACAAACAGTTGAAGCCTCCTCCCCAGCATATGCCAAGACAGCCAATTCCAGAATTATAAAAGACACTGGTTTTTCAAAGAGGCTGGCTATCAAATAAAACCAGAAATCAAATCGAAACATCTACGAGTATATCTATAAAAATCTCATGTCACGGTGTTTGTGGTCACACTCCTCCGATACGGCTCGACCGATTTTTAAATTTCGTACGTATATTTGGTAGGTATGAGAATAGGTCGTAAAGTATATTTCATTGTTCTCGCGTGGGCAAACATCGAGCTTATTTGTGTTGGCTAAAGACGGACTGACAAGAAATATCGAACACTCACGTGCTCTTCTAAATTAATAGGTATTGATTTTCTTAATTTAATTTTCCTACTTTAGGATAAAAAATACATTACTTTTATTTTCTTTACATCTTCCTTTTAAGACATCAGACAATGAATATGTCCGTTATGTTAATGAAATACATTGAATTGAGAAAATTTATTTTGTTTTGTTTTGAGAATTAGTGTTTTTTTTGTGTTTTTTTTAATCAGCGCTTTTTTCCTTTTTCTGTCATAAATTCCATCCCCACAAACTTACAATACATTCGGTATTTTTTATTTAAGAACCAAAATATTCACTACAAGTGATATATAATATATGGCAGAGCAACGTTTGCCGGGTCAGCTAGTGTCAAATAAAAACCTTTCACATGGAAATGATAACGTCACATGACATACGACAAATTGGCTACAAAATGAACGTTAGTACAAGAACGAGAAAAGAGTTCACCATACGAGACTTTGTTGTCAACTCACACACAGAAGAGAAGAGGTCGAAACTCCTCATTACCAGAGAAAAATATAATGAGAAAAACATTTTTCTCATTACATGAGAAAAATATATGATAAAAAGGGGAATTTGCTCATTTCGGCAAAATGAAATTAGTATCCTTCTCAGAAGACTCCCTTCGCAATTAAAACCGGAAATGGAAAGATGGATCAATTAATTGTTTGAGCTAGAAAGTTGAAAAGGGTTCAGGGTCTTCCGTATTTCAAACGGATTATGAAGAGCAAGTTTTTCACGGTTGGTATTCACAAGAGTTTTGAGTAGTAACACATTTTCTCTCAGAGGAGGGGGGGGGGGGGGGTAAAATTATTCATTTCAAGAAACCAGCTCGTTGGATGGAGGGATTTTCTGATTATTACGAGAATGTTTTTATCATTTTCCTAATTGGAATTAATGGAAATATTTTTATTAGATTCTGCTCCGTCATCATAAAAGTTATATAATAACAATTATATCCAAGTAATGGGGTGTTCCAGTCTACTTTTCTATTAATACCTACTTACTTTTCGCACTAAGAGAATAGGTGCATAAATACTAGGATATACAAGTAAAAGATGAAAAACCATAGTAGCACAATAATTGAAAGTAATTACTGAATAAAGCTCGGAAGGGAAATAAATAATTCATTTTGATATTGATGATTAAAAAGAACAGTAATAAGTAGTATTTTTAAATTTACTAAAATTCTAAATTAGCTTTCTATGTAGAGGCAATTCTGTAAACAATCTTGGACCTAAAAACGGAAACTGTCTCTTAAAAAAATTATCACATATAGGGTGAGGGATCGGTACCTTAATCACTGAATTAGATCGTGTAATACCGTGTAAACGAGGGATATACGGAAGATAATGTCTGAAGTAATATTTGAGCAATTCAACCACATAAATAAGTAAGCCGAGGAGGGAGAATGTTGAGTTTGGAAAATGAAGGTGTAGTTGGGCTACGGTAACCAGATCTGAAAATGAGGCGTAATACTGATTTAATTGCCACCTCCACTGCTCTTAACGACTTTTAATAAGCCCCACAGCATAAAGTAAGGCAATAGGTCAAAACAGAATGGATAAAAGCATGGTAAGTCATTTTCAAAACAGACAGAGGTAGGCATTTATTTAAAAGTGGGCGGATCAGTACATATTGATATTGCGTATTTTTATCAACAGGGTTTCTTTTGTGTATTCATCAATGTTGATTGAATGGGGTCTTTAGTGTGGGTTCTATTGTATAGATGTACATCTTGGGCTGTATAAAGATGCAAAAAACATGCTGCATGATAGAAGTGTTGAGGAAAGAAAGCGAATACGAGAGGTACGGAAGGGAATTTAATTTAAAGAGAAATTTGCTACTTCGGTACTTACTGACTTTTAAATGCCCGTACCGTCGAAACGGCTGTTCTAAATGAAATCCAGCCCAAAACTCTTGCGTACGAGTCCGCAACACAGTGAGACATTTTCATGTTGTACCACAAGCTTTAACTTGGCAGTAGGTAGGTAACTAAGAATCATTCTCGCTTGTTCTTTCTTCATCATCAGAGAAGATTTTGCGCTCTTTCACACAAAAATGTTTTCAAACCATTTTGAATCCATCGTACACTAAGTAATCGTAATTTACAAAGGAACCTGTTCACACACAAAACGGGAAATCGCAATTAACAAAGGAACCTCTTCTTAATCTTAATTCAGGACTTGAAAGGAAATACAAACATTTAAGGATAATAATTAACGGAATTATTCACGGGTTGCAAGGTTACCACATTCGACACTTGTAAACAATAACTTTCTTCATTACCTATGTTGCTGACTACCTTGTTTACCCCCCTTTTTCTCATCATGCTCAGCTCAACTACCGCTTAAAGTACGGGCTACGGGGGTTCGGTTAACAAGAAAATATTCAATAAAATCACACGAGTAGAGAACGATTTTTGTACGATGAAAAATTGCAAACATAAAGTTCCGTAGAAACGAATCGGTTGTAAGCGAAAATCTTCAGAAATTTTGCATTTTAACAAGTTTTCCTGTCGCTTTTTGCTAACGCTTTTCAAGTTTGTGTGCCAAAGTAAAAACATGAAAATGTCCAAAAGAAAAAAAAGGAAGAGGATCTTCGAATTGATTTGCTCACTTGAAAAATATGATTTTTACATTCCAAAAACCTATCAACTGCTCCACCCAGTGACAAATTTACTGAACTACATATTTTCAAATTCAGAATAGTTCTCATTTGAAAATGAGAACTATTTGTTCAGCAACTACAAATAGTTCAGTAAATTTTAAAATGCCTCTCATTTTCAAATGAGAACTATTCTGAATTAGAAAATAGTTCAGTAAATTTGAATTCACTTAACAAATTACTGAACTATTTCAAAACTCACTAACTGAACTATTTGAAAATACTTCAAAAACTGTCAGTATGAAGCGACAGTTGAAAATCATGGATAGGTGGCCTAGACAAACATACGTGAATACATAGGAATCCTATCCCGTCATTACTAAGTCGGGGGTTGGAAGTCAGCCGAAAAAGCCGCATTTATCTGGACGAGGCAGTTGGCCTTCGAAACAGACCAACCGTCCGTCCCGACTTTTTTCGTCGAGCGGCGGACCTAAACGGCAATGGCAAACATGAAGTTCCGTAGAAACGAATCGGTTGTAAGCGAAAATCTTAAGAAATTGTGCATTTTAACAAGTTTTCCTGGCCGCTTTTTGCTAACGCTTTTCAAGTTTGTGTGCCAAAGTGAAGACATGAAAATGTCAAAAAGAAAAAAAAATGAAAGAGATTCTTGGAATTGATTTGCTCACTTGAAAAATATGAAGTTTACATTCCAAAAACCTATGAACTGCAACATCCAGTAACAAATTTACTGAACTATTTTCAAATTCAGAATAGTTCTCATTTGAAAATGAGAAATGTTTGTTCAGCAACTTCAAATAGTTCAGTATATTTGCAAATAGAACATTTAGGTTTGGGACAGGCAGTTGGCCTTCGAAACAGACCAACCGTCCGTCCCGACGTTTTTCGTCGGGCGACGGACCTAAACGGTGTTTCTTCCGGGAAAAACGTCGGTCCCGACAGTCGGGTGCTTCTGTTGGTTTGTGACGAGCACGGGTCCCTCACACGGGTAAGAGCATGTGGAATGCAGTGCAGAGAGTTTGCTGTTGGTCGGGAGGACGAGGTAACCCATCGCCAGCTTTTCCAAGTTCAACCGAACGGATACAAACTCGAGTGGAAGCCCGAGTTTCCGGTCCATTGAACCGCCCGTGATCTGTGATTTATAAGGAAACCAAACCCCTTCGGCCCTCAGTTCGATACCGACCCACTTGGCCCAAGCTCCCTCAAGCCAAAAGCTTTAGGGGTATAACAATATCTTTTCTTGACCCCGAGATCGAGTGCGGAGATTAAGAATTGTGTACCAACCTACAGTTACGTGAACGGTTTGAATTATTTGACGTATGCACTGTATGCCCACAAAATCTGGGACCACAGGCTTGGAGGTATTGGTCGGGCTTCGCCAAATTACATGGGCAATTTGCATGGGTCCTATTTAATCGCTCAGCAAACAATTTGTGTAACACCTCCTCAAAATTTGTTCTTTTACGTTTCAAGATGCGTAGATTCCAGAAATCCAATGTCCGTCCGCCGTATCATGCATACCGGCTTCATTTGCGGTCTAAAAGATTAGTACTTTCGCACACATGCTCCATTTGGGCCCGTTGTGTCCCGAAACTTTGCAGCCCGATCGGAATGTACCCCGGGGGTGTTATGAGTGAAAATGTGGATAATAATAGGTACTTTTTGTGTTTTAGTAACATGTTAGTAACATGAGCGTTTGAGGTTTAATTTTCCATGTGTTTTGAAACAAGAAGACCGAATATGAAGTCAATTTCGACCAAAGAGTGGAAAATTGAGGTTCTACCAATGGTTCTGCACTCAAAATGGATTTATTTATGAGTCAAAAACCTTGGAACTTGTCTGATATCACCATCAATTTGTATAACACTAGAAAAAGTGTCAACAGGTGAATCAAGACAATTAAATGGCACTACCAGTGATCAAAGATAATTTGAGGAAAAAAAAGGAGCGTACTCAATGCGTGTTTTGGGTACCAAAATTGGTGGAAACGATCGGAAATATCTATTTAAATTATTTCACATGAAAGAAACAATAAATGAGCAGTGTAGGTGTGTCCACCAGAATAATAAACCCACGTGACAAGGAATTTGCAGCATTTTAGCGAATTTTCAAAGAAAATGAAGCTATTGCAATGGCTTCGAAATTTAAATAATATAAATTTTTGGAAATTTTCTTCATAGAAATCCGTTTCAGACCATTCTAAAACGATTCCTGAAATTTAACACTTTTTTATATGTATATATATATATATATTTATATATATATTTATTTATATATGTGTCACTCCAGACGATAACTCTCGATAGAATTGAGATAAACAGCTCAAATTTGCACAAAAAATCTATCTTGGCAATCGAAAGGCTAAGTTCGAAGATGGGCGAAATTGGCCTACTCTAAGGAGGGTTTTGGCGCATTTAAAGTGCGCAAAAATTACCCAAAAATCCCCAAAATGTTATTTTCCAACAAGTGACCCCTCATTTTAAAGGTTTTTGCACGCTGAACACGATGGTGGAATCGGATTTTAGATATCTTGATCCGTTCTCAAATTAGAGCATTTAAAGTGCGCAAAAATTACCTAAAAATCCCCAAAATGTTATTTTCTAACAAGTGACCCCTCATTTTAAAGGTTTTTGCACGCTGAACACGATGGTGGAATCGGATTTTAGATATCTTGATCCGTTCTCAAATTAGAGCATTTAAAGTGCGCAAAAATTACACAAAAATCCCCAAAATGTTATTTTCCAACAAGTGACCCCTCATTTTAAAGGTTTTTGCACGCTGAACACGATGGTGGAATCGGATTTTAGATATCTTGATCCGTTCTCAAATTAGAGCATTTAAAGTGCGCAAAAATTACCCAAAAATCCCCAAAATGTTATTTTCTAACAAGTGACCCCTCATTTTAAAGGTTTTTGCACGCTGAACACGATAGTGAAATCGGATTTTAGATATCTAAATCCGTTCTTAAATTAGAGCATTTAAAGTGCGCAAAAATTACCCAAAACTAGGATAATCTTTAAACTCTTACCCCCACCCCCTTAGAGTGGTCAGATTGAAAAATGTGAGAAGTATTAATTGAAGACGAGAGTTCGAAGCAAAAAAGGGGGAGGCAAACGATTAGTACAACTCCTTGAATTTACCCACAGCGATCAAATAAATAAGCACTTAGTACAATTACGTAATAAACAAACGGTAGAATCAGGATGGACAAAACGTACAAATTAAAATAAATACGAAGAGAATATACATAGAAAACCAAATTTTAGACCGAAGTTTTCCTTTATTCAAAACCATAGCCATTAATTCGAATATTTCTTTGAAAATTCGCTCATTAAGTCATGCTGCATGACTGATTTTTTTTCTTTTACGTTTCAAGTTGCGTAGATTCAGAAAATGCAATGTCCGCCCGTCGTATCATGCATACCGGCTTCACTTTAGGTCAAAAAAATTCGTACTTTCGCACACATGCTCCATGTGGGCCCTAGTTGTGTCCCGAAACTTTGCAGCCCGATCGGAATATACCCAGGGGTGGGGGGGGGGGGGCAAATGGGTATAAAAATAGGTACTTTTAGTGTTTTCGTAAAGTGTTAGTAACACGAGCTTTTAAGGTATCGTTTTCCATGTTTTTGGGACGAGAAGACCGAATATTAGGTTGATTTTGACCAAAGATTGAAGAATTGAGGTTGTAACGAAGGTTAAGCTCCCGAATTTCATTTTTTATTAGTCAAAAACACTGGAAATTGTCAAATCACCATAAATTTGTATAATAACACTAGAATTAGTATCAACAGGTGAATCAAGACAATTAAATGTTACTATCAATGATCAAAAATGATCTGTTTTAAAAAAACCGAGCCTAATCCGTGTTATGGGGGCCCAAAATTGGTGGAAACCATCAAAAATAGCCATTTAAATAATTGAACATGAATGAAACAATAAATGAATAACTACAAATAATGAATAATTGAATGATTGAATCATTTGTAGGAAACTTCAATTCCGGGGCCGGCTCCAGTACTCGATTTAGGGCTTTCCGGGGGGGGGGCTCGAGAGTATTGGTCACAGAAAACAGTAATCTACGCAGAAGGGGCATCTATACAGGTAAATAATAAACCGTTGTGTAATAATTTGCAGCGTTTTTTATTTTGATGGGGGGGGGGGGGGGTTAAAAAAATGTTCATGCTCGATTCCAAAGGTTCATTACTGAAAATAATAAACTAAAAATTTACTTCTTTAAAATAATGTAGGTAGTCGGAATGTTATAAAATTACAAAATTCGACAACATTGAATGTTTTCACCTTGCAAAATGCGTGAAAGTACCGTGACGTGGTGGGCTAACATCTGATTTTGGGTGTAGAAGGCGGGGGGGGGGGGGGGTCATGTTTGAATTCCAACCTACCTAATACAAGTTTTCCTATTTTTGTGCATAAGCCAAAGGGGATTTAGTGAAGATATCAAATGACTGGTTTGCGGGACTGTTCCACTGGAGCGTGAGGTGTGACGAGAAGCACCTGGCGTTTCCACAGTGTTGGGCAGAGCATTTACTTATCATCTACAGTCGGTAAGGAAGTCAGTTCTTGACGTATGAGCCGGGACGGGACGACGTTGAAATCCCAACTGGGCGGTAACCGGGATCCGAAACCCCTCTTGACCCAGATAACTGAGGGGAATATCCCGCTAATAAAGGCCCTGGCCGGGGGTTGTAAAGTAGCCGCTATCCACAGGGAAGAGATGTCTGCCGGAGACAGTCTCTCCACTGTGTCTCCGAGGTGTCACCTTCACACAGACTTTATTTCCTCCACTGTCCAGTTATCACGTTGAAGCTTCCAGCGTGTCCCGTTTCTACAGGGGGCTTAACCCTTATTTTCGTTATCCAATAACTGAGCCCTCGGATCCCTGTAAGCCTGCAGTGGATTGGTTGTTTGTTCCGGAGAATCCTTCGGTAACGCGATTCCGTCCCTCCGACGCTGCGGAATCATCGAATCATCAGATTCAAAATGAACTGGTACGCTGTACCTAATCCTGTGATTAGGGCCTGTTCCATCGGTTCCGACCGATCGGAACAATCACCGTTCGAATCACCGAATTTCACTCGACTTTCTAAGTCATGCCAGGGCCGTTAACATGAAGAAACCCACAATTTAAAAGAAAATTCTACTTTAAAACTCACATTAAAACTCTCGACTTCTATCCCAATGAGCTCAAAACCGAGCGTGCAAAAAAGGATGCATATTATAAAGCTTTAAAGTTTTGTTATGCTTGTAAAATTAATCCTGACATATTCAGTAGTTTTATGAATTTTAGAGGACGAATTCTTGGCAGGATAAAGGAATTTCATTAATTACGGAGAGTTTCTGGTTTGAATCTCTTTGGGTACATGGCATTTGTTTCATTATGTTTGAGTGCTTAAATATTTTTGGCTGAGATCTGCTCCACCAGCCGCCACAAGATCTTATGAACTTATTGGCTGGTGGGCAGAATGAAATTCACTTCTTTTGTGTTTTTATGTATGATATTTTTTTGTACGATATTTTATATGTATACATGTACCATTTTATGTGTGTTTTACTTTCTTTCTTTCTATCAATAAATTCAATTCAATTCAATTCAATTCAGTTCAAATAAATTCTTCCGTGCCGTTAGAAAGCAGATATTATGAAAAAGTGATAGATAGGTACTGGGTAATCTGAAATGCATAGAAGAAATACCCTGATTTGGAAGCGGGAGGTTCCATTGAAGAAAATCCATACTTCGGAAAATCTCCTAATTGGCACTTTGAACTTAATCATCAACTGCAAAACATTATTTTTGGTTTATTATTCTGTGAATAATACACCTATGTATTCGCTCAGCAAAAAATTTTTATAACACCCCCTCAAAATTTTTTCTTTTCCGTTTCAAGGTGCGTAGATTCCAAAAATGCAATGTCCGTACGCCGTCCGCCCATATCACGTGTACCGGCCTCATTTTCGGTCTAAAAATTCGTTCTTTCGCACACATGATCCATTTGGGCCCTAGTTGTGTCCCGAAACTTTTCAGCCCGATCGGAATATACCCAGGGGAGATATGAGTGAAAGTGTGTATAAAAATAGGTACTTTTTGTGTTTTAGTACATGAGCGTTTGAGGTATCGTTTTCCATGTTTTTTTGGGACAAGAAGACCGAATATGAAGTCAATTTTGACCAAAGAGTGGAAAATTTAGGTTCTACCACTGGTTCTGCACTCAAAATGGATTTTTTATGAGACAAAAACCTTGGAACTTGTCTGAAATCACCATCAATTTGTACAATTACACTAGAAAAAGTGTCACCACATGTGATCAAGAATATTAAATGGCACTACCAATGACCAAAGATAATTTGGAAAAAAAAGGAGCCTACCTACTTCGTGTTTTGGGGTCCAAAATTGGTGGAAACCATCAGAAATAGCTATTTAGATTATTACGCATGAAAGAAACAATAAATGAACAGCCAACATTTCTGTAGTAAGTCCAAATAGAATAATAGACCCTAGTGACAAGGACTTTGCAGCATTTTGGAAACTGTTGGATAATTCAATTTGGAAAATTTGAATTCGTATTGGAAAATGGTGAATTCAATTTGGAAAATGTTGGGTTCAATTTGGAAAATGTTGGATTCTGTTTGGAAAACTGTGGAATAATGCATTTCGGAAAATGTGAGTTCTTTTCGGAAATTGATGAATTCGCTTCAGAAAATTTTGGATTCTATTTCGAGAGTGTTAATCATTTGATTTGGAAAATGTTGAGTTCACCTAAGGAAAGGTGAATTCTATTTGGAAATTGCTGAATTAAGTATGGAAAAGCTACAGTATATTTTATTTATTTACTTATTTTGTACGAATATTACAGATGATCACAAATAGGATATTTTATGGAAATCTGTATCGTCATAGATGGAAGTTGGGTTCCAGGTGTGGGTTTTGGCTTCTAAAATTGTTGGGCCCGTTGGCGTTGTTCGCTCAAGTTGCTGTGAGGCGGCTGCCGGTGTAATCTGCCGCTCAGATGAGAATATTTTCCGCGTTGGATATTTTCCCGGAGGCGGGCGACCCCGCAGCGGGTCCGCGTTCGTGAAATCTGCATGCGGGCGACCTTCGGCACGGGCTCGCAGTCCGTCATCCGACCCGAGACAGCCGCAGGTCCTCCGTCCTCGGTCGACTGGGGGGGGGGGGGGGGGCACCGCACGTCCTGAATCTCAAGCAGAGGACCCCCCCCCCCCCCTCCCACCCTTTAACCGGTAAACAGCCCCAAATCCCGTTCACACGGTCTCGTGGTTAAACGTCGAGAGGGGGGGGGGGGGGGGGTTTGCTTTATTGTGATAGCAAACCCCCCCTCCCCCCACATCACCATCGACAGTGTACTCACCAACCTTTTCAGGACGCCCACACTGGACGGTGCGCCGGGGAAGTCGAGCCATCTGATGACAAGTTTGATCTCTTAGGACATAAATATGAATATGTGCGAAACATCGCAGCCCGATCGGAATATACTCAGGGGTGTTATGAGTGAAATTGTGTGTAAAAATAGATACTTTTTGCGGTTTAGCAGTTGGTAACATGAGCTTTTGAGGTATAGTTTTCCATGTTTTTGGGACGAGAAGACCGAACATGAAGTCGTTTTTGACCAAAGAGTGGAAAATTGAGGTTCTACCAAATGTTCAGCTCCCAAAATTGATTTTTCGTGAGTCAAAAACCTGGAGAATCGTCTGAAATGACAATCAGTTTGTATAATAACAGTATAAAAAGTTTCAAGATGTGTATCAAGACGATTAAATGGCACTAACAGTGATCAAAGATAATTCGAAAAAAAGGAGCCTACCTAATTCGTGTTTTGGGGGCCAATTTTGGTGGAAACCATCAGAAATGGCTATTCGAATTATTTTCACTTGAAAGAAACAATAAATGAACAGCCAACATTTCTGTAGTTATGTCCAGCAGGATAATAAACCCATGTGGTAAAGTCTTTGCAGCGTTTTTTTTTAATAAACAATAAACAAATAAATAATGAGTGCGTAGATTTCGTCGAAATTAGCTCATACTCGTTAGAAATTACTTAAATTCATCAGAAATCACAAATATCGTTGTAATATCGTTGTAAGAAGGATCTGTAAATTATTGCGGTGGGTATTGATTGATTGAAATGGCTTTCTCTCCGGCGCCTCCACAATACCGGGTATCTCAGTATCTCTTTTGATTCAGGAGGCGGTGATGTCTTAAGGGAGCCTCGCCAGATCCCTCAGCGTCTCCATTACCATAATGATGACGATTCCCACGAGGAGCCGACGGATAACCGTCAGATCGATGGTCCTGGGGGGTCGTGATGGGCAGCCGTTATCCGCCGGGAAGACGACGCCCGTTGATGGGCCCTTTTACGGCGGCCCACTCGTTTAACCCTAACGGCGGACGGTAGTTAACGTTGTGGGCGTTCGACGTGACGTTAGCGTCACTTTAAAACAATGATGTGGGTCGGAGGGGGAGGAGGGGGGGACGGTCAAACAAACAACTCCGTCGCCAAGACAACTCATAACCAAACTGATAGGAAGCTTTGTGATAAGATCCATGAGCAACAATCAATCTGGTTTTGGTTTATGTAGTGAATAAGGATGAACAGACGAGGCCGAAAGTTAGCTTGAGAATGGTTATGTATTTGTTGGCCCCTTGGCTCTTTATAGGCCCCTGACATGATCAGAGGGGGGTCGGGGGGTCCCCACTCTGAGGTACAACATGTATGTACATTACATTGGTTGTGGAGGAGCAGCCGATCACAACACTGCTCCCCCCAGAATTTAAGTAACGCATTTAGTTAAATTTTGTTCTGTTGCGGTGGCGGTTGTCGGGCGTGGGAGGTGCGTGTGCTGGTTGCGGTGGTTGCGGTGGTCCGCTGTGGCTGTCCGGGTCGGTGTCGTTGGGGGCGGTACGTTTGCGACGTATGAAGAGCCGGGGTGTTGGTTGAGTGCGTGGGTACGGCCGCGGCGGCTGTTGTTGCGGGCGCCAGGTGCATGGGGTGCGGCGTTTTTGTGCTCGGGGGTCCCATGTGCGGCGGTAGAAACACGAGCCGTTCGTCGCGCTGCGTGTGGTCGGTCGTGGCTGCGTCGGCGGTCGCTGTTGTCGTCTGTTCGAATCACACGAACCTCTTCGGTGACGGTAGCCACTCGAGGAGACGAGACGTTCGGGATCACGTGTGAGCACTCCCGTTTTCCTTCTCCAATACCCACCATCTAGGCATACCCGTTCACAGCTAACTCCGCTTTTTGCTTGCCCACACCCCTCATCTTTTACCGCCGCACTTCAACTTTTCGCCCCTTCCCAACAAAGCTATCTACCTATTGTCTCTTAGTTCACTGCCAACAATTATAGTCCGATCTAAGGGTGCGTGTCGAAAATTAGACTCGCGATGATTTGAAGATCCTGAAGATTTGAACATTTTTTAAGCTCATAACGAAGGGTAGATGCGGTGAGTTAGTGGAAATCCATCTTCAAAAACGACATGTATCAGAAGAAATAGTCTTTATTTCCACGAGAATTACTTACACTTGCAGACCGGTTTCGGATGTTAAACCATTATCAATACAACATACATCATTCTGTGTCAGTATGTTGTATTGATTGTATTGTTTAACATCCGAAACCGGTCTACAAGTGTAAGTAATTCTCGTGGAAATAAAGACTAGTTCTTCTGATACATCTCGTTTTTTTAAGCTCCCTTCAAATATCGCGGTAATTTACAAAATACACGATCCTTAGTTCCGTATCATCGGTACTTATAAACTCTATAAATTAAATTTCTCCCTTGAGAGGGAAAAACATTAAATCATGTTTAATGTTTTTCCCTCGCAAGGGAGAAATTAGATATAGTTTTTTAATGTCAAGAAAAAATGAAAGCCACAATTTCACTGAACTCTACAAGTATAATGTTGCATTTACTGTACTTATTATAGAACTCGCCATCAACATATGGTTGCTACAACAGAAGGTAGTAACTGTGTAGTAACCAATGAAAAACGTAGCTATTGACTCTTGTTTCTTTCGAGTGCGATATTCTTTATGGTTGCTACAACAGAAGGTAGTAACTGTGTAGTAACCAATGAAAAACGTTGCATATTTGCGTGTCGGAATTCACAGAATGACCCCCAGCCCTAAAACATTAAACATGTTAAAAAATCCTTCTAAAATCTAACTCATGCTCTACAGATCTTGCATGAACCCTTTTCCAAATCAAATTAATCGTTTTCCAAAGCAAATGAATCCTTTTGCCAAATTAAGCCAAATGCGAGGAAACTAAAAAAATTATCAGTTCCAGTCTTGAGAAACAATGCAACAGTTAGAGGAAAACTCACTATATTATAATATACAAAATAAATTCAAAATAGAATCGATGTTTTGAAAGATAAACTATCACAACAACAATATTGACACATAAATCCAGTATTGGTATTTGACTCGAAAATATTGTAAAAACTATATTTCGCCTACCTTCCAAAAAACTTTTCAGTGTAAACAACGCATGCAATGATTAACAAACTGGAGTGCGGGTGGAAAACGGGAGTGCTCACACGTGATCCCGAACGTCTCGTCTCGAGGAGGGGGAGCAAAGGGTATGAGGCGATCGGCGAGAGCAGCGAGTTTCGTGACGTCGGGTTCGATGCGCGCCGCTATGTGAAGGCGAATGCTGTCTGGAAGGGCGCGTGTGAAAAGCTGCCGAACGAGAGGGGTCGGTGTGTCGGCCGGGAGTGCTCGAGTGAGTCGGGGGGCGAGGACTGACGGTAGTTCGTCGTCGGAAGTCGGTTGAGTAAGGCGGTGAGCCGGGAGCCGTCGGACGGTGCGTGCGTGGCGAAAAGGCGAGTTGTCAACGTCTGGTAGCTGTTGGCGTTCGATGGTGCCAGCCGCAAGTAATTCGCCGAAATGGGCCAACGCTTTCGCGTTGAGGTCCGGTAGTATTCGGCGAAGTTTCGCGTGGCATGGAGGTCCCTTCGTGACGATTTGATGTTCTACGCGTTGAGGTGTGTCGGCCGGGAGGGCTCTACGGAGTCGGCGGGCGTGGACTGACGGATTCTCGTACTCGGAAGTCGGTTGGGGTCGTCGTAGAGGTCCGCTTGTCGGGGCTCGAAGGCGCGGGCGAATTTAGCATGCGGCGTCGTGAGGCCTTCGTGAGTCAATGTGATCTCGAGTTGGGCGAATCAGACGTGCGGGAAGGCGGGGTCGTCCGGCCGGAGCTGGAGCGTTGATGTCGGTGGAGTCGTTTCTGCGGGTGTCGGTGGTTGTTTCGGGTCCGTGTTCTCGTTGTAGGCGCCAGTCCCGGAGAGGTGTCGTCTGGAAGTGTCAGCAGGAAGTGTGCGAGGCGCCGGCGTCCGTTTCCTTATATAGGAATCGGATGGTGGGGCGAAGTAGCGGGGGGCCGCTGCGTTGGGCGTCGAGGCGGGCGTCGGTGGGGGCGGCGCTGTGGGGCCTCGGAGTGGGGTGCATGTGCCGGGCGTAGTGCTGCGGAGGTGGGGCTCGTCGCAGACGGTCGGCGGGCGCTGAGCGGCGTTGTTTGTCGTTGGTAGGCGCTGTCGTCGCTGTCGTCGCACCGCGGTCGCAGACGGCGGGCGGAGGCTGCGTGTCACCACTCGGGGTCACCAGTGTAGTGAATAAGGATGAACAGACGAGGCCGAAAGTTAGCTTGAGAATGGTTATGTATTTGTTGGCCCCTCGGCTCTTTATAGGCCCCTGACATGATCAGAGGGGGGTCGGGGGGTCCCCACTCTGAGGTACAACATGTATGTACATTACATTGGTTGTGGAGGAGCAGCCGATCACAACAGTTTATTATTTTTAATAATGAAACTTTAGAATCGAGAAAAAAGGGGGAAAATATACCCCCCCCCCCCTCCCCACCACCACCACTTCCATCAAAATTGGCTTCCGTTTCAAGGTATGAAGAATCCGAAAATAAAATTAAAAAACGCTGCGAAGTCCTTGACACATGGGTTTATTATTCTGCTGGACATACCGACGGACATTTTGGCTGGTCACTTATTGTTTCTTTCCCATGCACCAATTGAAATAGCTGTTTTTGATGGTTTCCACCAATTTTGGCCCACAAAAAACACGAATTAGGCTCGGTTTTTTTTAACAGATTATTTTTGATCATTCATAGCACCATTTAATTGTATTGACTCACCTTTTAATACTACTTCTAGTGTTATTATACAAATGTATGGTGATTTCAGACAATTTCCCATGTTTTTAACTAACAAAAAAATGAAATTCGGGAGCCTGAACCTTCGTCACAACCTCAATTCTTCAATCTTTGGTCAAAATCAACCTAATATTCGGTCTTCCCGCCCTAAAAAACATGGAAAACGATACCTCACAAGCTCATGTTCGTTAAAACCTCAAAAATCCCTCGAAAACCCCTATTTTTACACAGATTTTTCTCCCGTAACACCCCTGGGTGTATGCCGATCGGGCTGCCGAGTTTCGGAGCACAACTAGGGCCCAAATGGAGCATGTGTGCGAAAGAACGAGTTTTTTAGACCGAAAATGAAGCCGGTACATACGGACATTGCATTTTTGGAATCTACGCACCTTGAAACGTAAAAGAAGAAATTTTTAGGGGGGGGGGGGGGGGGGGGTATAAAAATTT
The DNA here is from genome assembly GCA_954871275.1 of Leptopterna dolabrata. Classification (NCBI taxonomy): domain Eukaryota; kingdom Metazoa; phylum Arthropoda; class Insecta; order Hemiptera; family Miridae; genus Leptopterna; species Leptopterna dolabrata. The sequence goes on along the minus strand of OX940982.1, from coordinate 33,317,145 downwards.
TTTGCTGAACGATTACATAGGTATATTATTCACAGAATAATAAAGCAAAAAATTTAATCCCCCCCCCCCCCCCCAACCATAAAAAAACTGGATGGTTGCTGTTTCAAGGTATAAAGAATCCTAAAATGAAATCAAAACCGCTGCAAATCCCTACACAACGGTTTAATTATTTGGTATAGTTCACTCTTGCATTACAGATCACACTTCTCTGTATAGAACACCCTTTTGTTACACCATATCGCAGCTCTCGTACAGATAACCCTTCTATATTTATTATGTAGATCGCAGACCCTACGTAGCTTAGCAACTAACCCCGTACTCGTTACCATGTACCTACCAGAATCACGTGTTAAATTTAATGTTGCTAAAATACTTCTATCGATAACAAGCAGTAGCTAAAATGGCAAAAAAGAAACACAAATGAAGTTCTGAAAGGAAATTGTTGATGTGGAGTGAAAAAACGCTGCAAATCCCTGCACAACGGTTTATTATTTTGTATAGAATACCCTTCTGTTACAGATCACAGCTCTCTGTATAGATAACCCGTCTATATAATATAATATGTACTATTCTATACATATTATGTAGATCGCAGACCCTCCGTAGGTTAGTACCTAACCCCGTACTCGTTACTAGGTACCACCTAAATCACGAGTTAAATGTTGCTAAAATAATTCTGCCGATGACAAACAGTACCTAACAAAAAGAAACACACATAATGAAGTTCTGAAAAGAAATTGTTGATGAGGAGTGAAAAAAGTTGCAAAAGTACCTACCAACAAACTCCAGCCCCTTCTACGTAGATGGTGTAATGAACCGTTGTGTAATAATTTACCGTTGAGTAATGATTTACCGTAGTAATAATTTACCCATCAATAATACTTCAACGTTTGTTCAAGTTTCACTACCTACCAACAAACTCCAAAAGAGCCATCATTTTTCAGATGAAATAATATCACAGAACAACCAACTCGACTTCATACTCCGCCAATATAATCAGGTGATCCCTAGCAATGATTTCATCTCCGCCAAATTTCCTATTGTGGGCGCGTCTCTGGTTACGAGATTTGGTTTGAATTGTATACAATTTCATTCAGACTGGAGTCGAAAATGCCTGTCGGTGCAAACTTCGGGGCCTTACTGTGAACGAACGGCTGGACGTACGACGCTCCGGATGGTCTTAAAAAACTCGCAAGTTCAAGAACTATTTAAAACCGTAAAAATATTTACGTAAAAAAATGGTATAGGCGTTTTGAAAATTTCAACCCCTATTTTGAACCCCTTAGAGATGACTCACAGTAACGTCGAGCTTCGAGGACCAACTAGACGCCGAACGGAACCTATAACCCGAATTTCATCCATTTTGTTTCATGGTAACTAAGAAAAGTTGCCCGTACGGCGTACGGCGTACGGCGGACAGACAGAAATATTTTTATTGGTTTATTATTTTCAATAATGAACCATTGGAATCGAGCATGAAAAAAAAAATTCTTACCCCCCCTCAAAATTTGATGGTTTACGTTTCAAGGTATGTAGAATCCAAAACTGCAATAAAAATATTTCTGTCTGTCCGCCGTACGCCGTACGCCGTACGGGCCACTTACCTTAGTTACCATGAAAAAAAATTGATGAAATTCGGGTTATAGGTTCCGTTCGGCGTCTAGTTGGTCCTCGAAGCTCGACGTTACTGTGAGTCATCTCTAAGGGGTTCAAAATAGGGGTTGAAATTTTCAAAACGCCTATACTATTTTTTTACGTAAATATTTTTACGGTTTTAAATAGTTCTTGAACTTGTGAGTTTTTTAAGACCATCCGGAGCATCGTACGTCCAGCCGTTCGTTCACAGTAAGGCCCCGAAGTTTGCACCGACAGGCATTTTCGACTCCAGTGTGAATGAAATTGTATACAATTCAAACCAAATCTCGTAACCAGAGACGCGCCCACAATAGGAATTTGTGAATACGGCCAATCATTGGTAGGGATCACCTGATTATATTGGCGGAGTATGAAGTCGAGTTGGTTGTTCTGTGATATTATTTCGCTTGAAAAATGATGGCTCTTTTGGAGTTTGTTGGTAGTTAGTGAAACTTGAACAAACGTTGAAGTATTATTGATGGGTAAATTATTACTACGGTAAATCATTACTCAACGGTAAATTATTACACAACGGTTCATTATACCATCTACGTAGAAGGGGCTGGAGTTTGTTGGTAGGTACTTTTGCAACTTTTTTCACTCCTCATCAACAATTTCTTTTCAGAACTTCATTATGTGTGTTTCTTTTTGTTAGGTACTGTTTGTCATCGGCAGAATTATTTTAGCAACATTTAACTCGTGATTTAGGTAGGTACCTAGTAACGAGTACGGGGTTAGGTACTAACCTACGGAGGGTCTGCGATCTACATAATATGTATATAATAGAATAGTACATATCATATTATATCTATACATAGAGCTGTGATCTGTAACAGGAGGGTATTCTATACAAAATAATAAACCGTTGTGCAGGGATTTGCAGCGTTTTGCAGTTTTGGATTCTACATACCTTGAAACGTAAACCATCAAATTTTGAGGGGGGGTAAGAATTTTTTTTTTCATGCTCGATTCCAATGGTTCATTATTGAAAATAATAAACCAAAATATTCAGTGCCGGTAGGGTTTCGATCTCCGGAACTTTGGCGATCCAGTTCGATACGTATACCACTGCCCTGCAGCGCCGACCTGGCCGAGGGATAAGTGATGTGCGCTCTCAACGCAGCTTGATGCCTGAACACGCTGCTCTTTAGGGCAAATTTTATAGAAAACTGTGTATGGCAACATCGTAAAATGCTCGGATGGTCTCAAAAATTCAGAAAAAATCGAATTATTTAAAAAAAGTGGGGAAGAACCCAAAGATCAAAATAAAATTTTCCGAGATAGAATACATCGGATTTTAAACCTATAATTAGTATATAATACGTATATAATTAGTTGGCGGGTCCATTCGGTGGATAGATGGAGAATTGAGGCGCATGCATTTGAAATGAGGTGGTTCAAAAATGACATAATAGTAGGAAGGAATGTAGTAGGATTGTAGTAAAAGGATTAATGGTAAGTGTAACAGGATTAGTTTAGGCATTCATATATACCTACGTGTTTTGAATGAAAGCAAACATTTGGCGTCGGTCGGACAATTTCACTGCCCACAACCATTATGAATGATAAAAACTCTGAGAGGCACTTTTTGTTTGAAATTACTAGCAGAATCTATTCCTGTAGCGGGAAATATAGGGTGCCAATATCTTTATGGTTTGTTGAGAATAATCATTTATTCATGATAGGGTGGCTGAAGTTTTAGGCTGTAAATTGTAAATTTATATATGGTTCATTAACCCCCTTTCAGGGCTTTATAGTCAATATATGATATTAGATTGCAATTCTAAAGTAGTATTATTATTCCGGAATCTATATCTTTGTCATACCCTGTACTAAAAACTGTATAACAACGGCCATGTCAACGACCTCATACGTGGCAATATACGTTTGACATAATCTCTACAATCTAACCATACAACCACCTAAGAGAGTCTAATCACGATCCGTATAATTCAAGAAGATGTTGATCACGCATAGGACTTTATCGCGAACCGAGCTACGTACTGTGATCCACTCGGAACGAACCCCACGAGCGGAGGACGATCCTCCAGCGAACGTCTCATAGTATTATTGTCGTTGCACAAACCCTCTGATCGTTGAGGTGATTAAATGTTAATTAAGTCGCGCTATTAGCGAGGCGCAGCTTACAGTTCAGAGGTTGGGACGTGAGACAATGGTAATTGGCTGATACGGTTTCCGTCTCCACAGTTGGTTGGTTAGAGGAGAGTTCAACCTTGAAGAGCAGTAGTTTCCATGGCTCTTTTGGAGTTTGTTGGTAGGTAGTGAAACCTGAACAAACGTTGAAGTATTATTGATGGGTAAATCATTACTCAACGGTAAATTATGGCACAACGGTTCATTATACCATCTACGCAGAAGGGGCCTGGAGTTTGTTGGTAGGTACGTTTGCAAATTTTTTCAGTCCTCATCAACAATTTCCCTTCAGAACTTCATTATAGATGCGTTTCTTTTTGCCATTTTAGTTACTGTTTGTCATCGACAGAATTATTTTAGCAACATTTAACTCTCCGACTGAAGTAAAGGGTCTGCGATTTACTTAATATGTATAGAATAGTACATATTATTATATAGACGGTTTATCTATACAGAGAGCTGTGATCTGTAACAGAACGGTATTCTGTACAAAATAATAAACCGTTGTGCAGGGATTTGCAGCGCTTTTTTTTAATTTTTTTTTTTTTTTTTTGTCTTGTTGCGGTGCTTAATTCACGATGGAAGAGAACGAGGAGGTGTTCTCGAACCTGACGATTCTTAAGCTAAATGGAGGGTGAGTTTTTTGGTGAAAATTTGAGGATGGAGGGTGAAAAGCAGAGTCACTACAATGTTTTGACGCGTGAAGCTTACAGCAAACACGTACCTGAAGTTGCGGAGGCGATTTCCTCAAGGAATAAGTCTACTATTCAGTACAGACGGCTTCCAGAACGGAGGTTCCACTTCATAGAGGTAGGAGGTTCAAAGAAGTTGGTGACGCGAAGCTCCCTTATGAAGTACAGCAGTAGGATTTTTTTTTAAATTTTTATATGTACATATTTTTTTCAATAATAAGTAAATAAAATGATTAGTAATGATTTGGTTTTATTTAAATTTTCACAAATCCACTTTTGACTAGTTGAAACAAGTATTGCCTCCATTCTGGTTTGAACGGTAAGGCCTGTCAGTGAGTACTAGTTTTCACTAGTGATTACCAGAAAAACCTGAGCGTTTCTTCGGTAATACTAGTTCCGTCAACTTACGTTAGTAACTACCAGTTTCCACTAGGCACAACTAGTTTTGGCGAAAGGCCGTTGGAACAACTAGTGCAGGCTAGTTAAAACTAGTTTTTTCGGATTTCGGGTTTTAACTGTAACATGATATTATACAACCAAATCCTGCATCGAACAAGATCAATAATTTTCATGAGTTTTTTACAGGTTTAGATCGCCAAAAATCATGGTTAGGTCCTACATCAACCATTTTACAGGTTTTTATCGCAAAAAATCATACAGCAGGATCTGAGCAGGTTGTTGATTATAGTGAGTTTTCAAAGAGTATAAGCATAAGCGTTACAGAATATAATGGTCCAATAAGTTCTGAGCATTCTGAATGTAATAAAGATTCTAAGATTCGATTCAGAAATCGAAAATTGTTTTTCTTCCAGACTGTAGCGGCTCTACAAGATACTAAATTTCAATGTTCGCCAAAATGTTAGAAATGGAAAACGATTTGGCAAATTTCAAAAATAAAACTGCAAATTATTAGCAATTACATAATGTTATGCATTTTTCCACCACCTCATCTCCTCCAACGCGGTGGATTACAGCCTCAAAAACGTTCCACCCGGTCATTTGTGAAATACAGTAAAAATTCGTTAATACGAGCAGATAGAAAAGGAGAGAGGTGGCGCAGCAAGGTCCCTGCCAAGATCGAGATTATGCAAACCCGCAACACACAACACGATTTTTTTTTTTTTTTTTAATTTTTTTTCTCGAAAATCTGTTATTACCTTCGTGAATTTTAATTTCGTAAATTTGTTATTACCTTCGTAAATTTTCGAGAAATTGTTTGTGTAAAAACAACATTTTTGTAAATTTTTAATAATTACAAACCTTTCCAAAATTTTGTAAATTTTTCGAAAAATTCGTGATGTGTCTTGCGGGTTTGCATATTCTCAATATACGCGCTTTTTCTCCGGTTCCCTCGATGTGGAATCCCGTTTGATACGCTCTCAGATTCACTGCCGCAGTTTTTGTTGACAATCAATTAATAAAAATTTTCATTTGTAGAAAGTTTTTGTTGACACAGCACCACTTTTCTTTGACACCGTACAAGTAGGGAGGGCGTTCAATGAAAGTGTTTGTGATGGGGAATTTGAGGAGGCTTATCCAGGTTACACCACAATCGACTACAATTTGCCAACGAGTACATCCATAGATCTCGTGGAAATGATCAACGAGGCCATCACTGATGAAGACGTACCTAAGGATCAGAGAGATGACGAGGAGGAACAACAGCTCCACCACCTCCTTCACTCTCATGTACCATCGATTCGATTTCTTCCTTGAGAAGAGCACTGACTGCAACGGATTTTTCCGAAAACTTCTTGTCCTTGGGTAGAATGGAGGCCTTTTTATGATCACTTACAGAAGTATCAGAAACAAAAAACCGAATATTACCTAAACCTTTATAGGAGAAATACAAGTTTCCTGGTTAAATCTCAAATACTTGTTCTCATTCCTAAACCTGATAATCTTAATCACCATTAAGAAGGTCAGCGGGAATTAATTATTATAGCACAGCTCTTAGCCCTATTGGCTGGCAGAATTTATTATTGTATTTTCAGTGAGATTTCTGGGACTCCAGCAGTTGAGTTAGAAACCCTCTCTTACTGAACTGGTTCACCTTAAATTTTCACCATCTACCAAGTCCCACCATCTTACAAAGTGCAGCAGCGAAGGAGGAAGGGAGGGATTGATGAACCGATGAACTGGTGGGACTGAGGGGTTGCGAAAATGGAGGAAGGTAGGAACGCCCGTTCAGAGAGAACGTCAACTCTTTCGTCATCCGTTCAGTTGGGATTCGTTCCTAAGAACCTCGGTTTATTCAGGCCGGAGGCCACACATTGTGCTAACCCTGCGTTACTTCGAAAATTCGCTAACGAATCATTAGATTGGCTGGTAGACACATACCAGGTCATTTGATGATTAAGGGATGTTAGTGGCGTTGATTTTGAAATTCCATTCGTACGTACGACTTAGTCGTCGAGGAAAATGTTTATCGCCACTCGGAAAGTTCAGGTGACCTACAAATGCGGTTTAACCGAAGATGCCTGGAATAATAACAACATCGTCTATTTATACGCTTCGGTAGGTTGGAAATTCGCAAGTTCGATCCTTGTTGGTTTCACCTTCCTATTATCATGTTACATTGTAACGTCACATTCGTGGGGGTCTCATAAATTGGTGCCGAGGTATTGAGTGACAACCTGAAACCGATCTTCACGCCCGAATCATTACGAGAGAGAAGACCAAGCGGCGCTTTCACAATTGAGTGCCGCCGCTCGACATTCAGACCCCCGAGGAAACCCGATTCGCGTAATCGATTACCTTGTCAGACCCACATCGAGAATCTAATTGCTGGAAAAGCTAACCTGTAAGGAAACGAGCCGACAGCCGTCGGTAAAATTGCACACTGGGTAAAAATAACCGAACTGTGCCTTTTTCAGTACCTAATACATGTTATCAATCCAGCAATGAGGGTTACCTACTTACGGGTCTGAAAAATTAAGTTTTTTAATTTTTTTTTTTTAATGTAAGTAGATTCTATTCTGAGGATTTTGGTACCAACCGCAATCTCCTAAGATAAGTAGTTTTTATTCTGATTTTTTTTTCAATTTTCGCGCACTAGTGACGTCACATCGGGCAAGGGGGACCCTCACCCAGGTTGTAGGGATGAAATGACATCACTGGTGCACAACACCTCTAAAAATCATAGAATAAAAACTACATACCGTAGGAAAGTGCGGTCGGTGTCAAAATTCTCACGATAGAACCTACTTGTTACATTTAAATAAATAAATAAAATAAATAAATAAATAAAACTTAAAAAACTGAACGCGTGGGTATTCCCCATTGTGTTCGCAATCGCTTTGTGGAGCTAACATTATTGAAGCAGGTACGGAATATGATTTGATATTTTTCCGTGACATTTTTCTTTCAGATTTTTCTTCAAAATCGCTACAGAATTATTGTAACGTGTGTAATTGTACTCCCAATTCGAACTTATCGACGAAACTGAAAGGTCACCACGGCAGGTTTGACATTTAGTACAACTTTGAAATTGAGACTCATCAAGTAAGGGCACGTTTCGACAGAAACTGATTTCATTTCTTGGTTCTCAATTCAAAATTTGTTTACACGAGTATCCGACAGTATTACTCGTAGTTTGTATAAAAGGCATGACAAGTACCTACTTTCTTTGAAAAATTTGTAAATACGGCTACTATGACTTCGAAAGATGAACACCATTTGGTGAAGCAATGAAATTAATGGTAGGTACCTAGTTCCACAGATTCAATAAACTTACTTTATTTGATATTTTGAAACTCCTCATGGGGCCCCCCTCATATCTTCGATGCAATGACTCGTTAAAAGAAAATTTCAAATGGCTAGTAACACTTCTAATTTTTAATGCAGATCTGAAACATCAGACTTTTCCACACTGTCATTTATGTGCAAATTCGCTCGATCGACATAAACTTCGTTTTTCAAGAGGTAGGTAACCCAGTTTTTTTTTTCAATTGAAAATTCGGATTTCACATCAAATTTAATGTAAAATCCATCCTCAACATGATTTTTTTTTGCGGCACGCGACTCAAAAAACTGGGCGTCAAGCAGCCCTGGGGTTGCGCAAAAATGTGGATGAGTGTGGCACATGTTTTTTAATTGTTTTTCTATGCTGAATCACGTGATCTGACTAGATTTTACTACGCTAACTGCCCAAGAAGTATAAATATATTGTGTATATATATAGGTATATTTTTTAAGGGAAAATCAACTTTTCCCAAGCTTTTAATTTCCCTGTCAACTTGAAATCTCTAAACTTTCTAACTAGAAGAGAGAGTTTGTTTTGATGAAAAATGTGTTTTCATGGTAAAAATATGGATTTTTTAAACAATACTAAATCGTCTTCAGAAATTTAGATGAAAGTTGTCCAGGCGACGACTAACAGAAAAGGCGAACTATTCCGCGCCCTGTTCGAGCAATTGAGGATATCTGTCAAAGGCTGTGAAAACATAAATATAAGAAGATCTGATGGGAGGGAGGGGTCTCCGGGGACACCCTGTTTAATATAAAACAAGTTTTGAAGATAATGTTCGAAGAATTCTTGTAGATCGAGTGGTCCAACTGATGTAATGTAGAGGGTTTTTAAATAATGCAACGTCTATTTAGTTTACTCGCCACCTCTTGAACATGTGTGTTTTTTGTATGTGTGTGTGTGTGTGTGTTGAGGCCTTTATTTGGCCCGTTATGCATCATGAGAGGAGGAAAGCTGTTCCTGTTGCTATGATTTTGGCTCACCCCCTACGACGGCTAATGACGTCGATCGACTTCCGCCGATATCCCAACAGACCAACAAGTGGTTGCATCTGTCTAACCTCTCAGAAACTGCCGTAATCTACATCAGAGCGTACGCAGCGCCACGCTCCTGACTCCGTCACTTCGCTCTTCACACGAACTCGGCTCTTAAGTGATAAGTCGATGTTACTTTGATGCTCCATCAAGTTTAAATTAGCTTTAGAACCACTTTGCTGAAGGAGCCTCCAAGACAATATTGTTATACTACCGGGTGGTTCACTAAGTTTAACAACTTGATGAACAAGAGTTAGAAATCCCACGAGTAACGTGAATAGGTGTCGAGGAAAATGGTATTCTATTGTCAATGATAAGATCAACATGCAGTCGTTTGGGGTGAACGGAGGTTCACGAGTACCAACCTCTCCTTCAATACCGAGCCGTCTTGCGGTTTCGGATATTTGTATACTCAACGCGCCGTCCCGAAAGGACTGTTCGTAAGTTACAAACAGAACGAATTATTGTTCATAGGATAGACAGCTTGTACTATAAATACATGTAATAGTCCGGATAATCTAATAAAGAATCACCAACAAAGATCATTTATAAGCAGCAACTATTATTTCTTTACGCAGATACCAGTTATTACGACGTGGAATAATAAGACAAAAAATAAACCTTCACTTTACCACCAATTTATATTTAGCACGAAGCTTTTCAGTCAAATTCTGAGCATCCTCAGACGGTACGTAATTCACATAAACATAGATAACAGTGAAACCTGATGGTAAACTGAAGATTTATTTTTTTTCTTATTATTCCACATCGTACGATTACTTACTAAAAAATGTGTCCAGTTAAATTCGATGAATTATTAGTTATTAGTCAGATGCCTATATGTATTGGGGAACGCATAAACAATCGGCTTATGAGCAACGCGGAATTTCATACTTTTATGTTTGAGAAACGACTATTCGGAGATCGCCTTAGGTACGAGTATCCAATCTCAGGGTCTGGAAATGATTGAACCCGTACCTATCTTTCCGCTTTATTTTTTCGACGTAATGGCATTTCTACAAGCATTACATTCATCTGGAAAATCGAACTCCAAGTGCTCTGCACTTGGCATTAGAAATCACCCATTTACCCATCGAATTACATCACTAGAAGGAATAGTTTTAAAAAAATATAAAAACATAAAAAACCAATACATAGCTCTGGCCATTGCCAATACATTGAAAACAAATCAATGAGGATGATTGGACAACATGCCTTCAAGCGTTATACCTACCTACCTCCCTTGAATGACTATATCAATCGTGTGCCCTTAGAGTGCTCTTTGAAATCTCCAGGGAACGACGAGTGGATTCCAATAGAGATGGGATTCGAGTCTATTCGGACTGGGCAGAGGAAGCTATCGGCCTCAAACACAATCTAAAAGGTATAATGGAGGAATGAATTGAGAAACCTCTGGACATCCCTAGCGGTTCAAGTGGGGTCGGAAGGGAGGAGGAAACTGGATAAATTCTCTAATCGAATCGTCTAGTGCAAGGAAAATAACGCACAATACACGTCCCGACCTTTTCCGTCAGGTTATCGCCACAGGGAAGGTTTTGGTGTACGTGGAAGCCACCGGGCCCATTCGAAAGGAATGTTCAGGTCGGAGCAACCCTCCAGGCGGGACAGTGCGCTGTAAATCGCATCGGCCACGACACGAATTGTCCTCCTCTCAAACCACACCCCGTTCGAGCCCTTTGAAAAGCAAATGAACTCACCCGCACACTAAACCCTCGTTTCATTGGACAACCTATTGTTATATGGCACTATTTACTACTCAAGTATGGAAGGTATTCGTGTTATGGCATTTCTCACAGACAAAGGTAACTCCAGCAAGTTTTGTGCAGGGAGCCATCTGCAAGTAGCGTCAGAAAAGTAAGCTGAGCTGTTTAGGACATCTGAAGCCCTAGCAGCCCTCGTTGAATTAACATCTTTCATCTTGTGAATCTTGGCTAAATGTAGTAACATGAGTAGGTGGGTGTTACTGTGCTGAACTATTCTGACGTCAGATCAGAGTCAAGTATTGTTCTACCTACTGATGTTTCCGAACAAGCGTGGAATAAATACAGTGTCATGTTCCCTCATCCTGGAGAAAGCTATCGTCCGAGTCTGTCGTTACGCCGATAAAGGGTTGAGCGACCCAAACGGCTCCAAAGATAGGGAAGTTACCCCGTAGCATCCCGCATCTTGGGATTGTATCTTGGCAACATCCAACCCACAGACAATGTCAAGAATAATAGCGGCAGATAAGCCGGTCTGATAGTTCCGAACAAGGAGACTGTTGGAACGACCAGTCATTGTCCGTCGCGAACACTCAGGTTCTGAGATCTCGAGGAGTTTACTCGCTCAAATATTGACTCTCTCCGAAGGCGTTTCTACCTAGGAAATCAAGATCATTGAGAGTGTTTTTCTTCCGAAGTGCACAACTTCGGCCTTCACGTTGTCAGTAACGATAACAACATACTTCGTCTAACTCGCTTCGTTCAATCATACGAAATTATTGGGTATCACTTTTTTGTCGAAGACATCCGTTGCTTGAATTAACTTCAATTAGGATGCGATCTTGGAACCCGTCGACCTTTCGATACTTCAAATGCATTTTTATGGATCACCCATTGATAGTACCTATTGGTGAAAGCCAATCAATGTCCTTCGAAATGCGCGTCAATTCCCCAAATTCGATACCTCTCATGTACAACGCAGCCCCCAACAGAATCAGGTGGAATATCTTGGAAGTATAGTTTCGAGGAATCGAGAATCTGATGTAATTTTTTGTCGAGGACATCCGTTGCTTGAATTACCTTCAAGAAAGATGCAATCTTGGAACCCGCCGACCTTTCGATACTGCTCTTCAAATATATTTATGGTTCCCATATATTATTGGTGCAAGCCAATCCAAGTCCTTCGAAATTCGCGTCAATGCCCCCAATTCGTCACCTCTCATGTATAATGCAGCCCTCATCAGGATCAGGCGGTCCATCTTGGAAGTATTGCTTCAAGGGATCGAGGATCTGATCTGGATGTCCAAGCTCGGATTAATAAGGCCACAGGAGCCTTCGCCCAACTTCGCCCCATACTACGGCGATCGAAAAACATCCTCTTGTGCACCAAACTGAGGATATTCCAATCGAATGTTCTCTCAGTACTATTCAACGCATGCGAAAACCGGCGCGGAACGGCAGCCATTCACAAAAACTCTTTGTTAAAAAAGTATTCGCGCTCCATCCTTGGCGTAAGATGGCCAAACGTCGTCTCCAACGAAGACCTATGGACGAAGACAGGGATGGAGAAAGCTGAGCTGCAAGTTAGGAAAGAAAATGGCGCTGGCTGGGACCTGGGACGCACGATGGGATAGCAGAGAACGCCCTCAGGGCACACTTCGCATAGAGAGACCAAGGATCACTTGGAGAAGTACCATCACTGAAGAGGCCGGAAACCGGGGACGCACCTGGAATACCCTGAGGTCGCTGGCGGGGGATATGAACGGATGGAGGACGTATTTAAGTGAAAGTAGAGAAGCAAACAGCCATTCCAGGCTGGGGCTTCACGTCCAACTCGTTTTTGTCGAGTTGATCAGAAGTCCTCCAGTGAGAGGACCAGAACTCTACCTGTTCATTTCGCTCTATACTTGGCTACTCATTACCTCATCCCCTCGAGTGGAGAGGGGTTCGCCCAACAGCTACATGGGTCATAAGAACTGAATCATTCGCGATGAAATCGTGGAAACCCATTTCAAATAATAAAACGCTGCAAATCCCTACACAGCGGTTTATTATTTTGTATAGAACACCTTCCTGTTACAGATCACACTTCTCTGTACAGAACACCCTTCTGCTACAGATCACAGCTCTCTGTATAGATAACCCTTCTATATAGACCACAGATCTCTGTATAGATACCCTTCTATACAGATCACATACCCTCCGTAGCTTAGTACCGAACCTCGTACTCGTTACTAGGCACCTACCTAAATAACATGTTAAATGTTGCTAAAATTATTCTGTCAATGACAAACAGTAGGTGAAATGGCAAATAAGTTCTGAAGTTAAATAAAGAAGTTCTGAAGGGGAAATTGTTGATGTGGAGTGAAAAAACATACACCCTGCTCTTTACGGCAAACTGCATAGAAAATTGTATGGCAACATCGTAGAATGGTCCAGATGGTCTCGAAAATTCAGAAAACATAAAACTATTTAAAAATGCGAAAAAACCATACCTCAAAATAAAATTTTCCGAGACAGGGGTACTCTGGATATTTTAATCCTTATTATTCACCCCTTAGAGTTGAGTGAAAGTAACGCTGTGCTTCGAGGACCAACTAGAGCCCAACGGGACCCATATATCAAATTTCGCGAATTTTGGTTCATGAGAACTAACGAAAAAGTAGCGGACAGCGTACGGCGGATGGCGGACAAACCAAAACGGAGTTATGAAAGGTTCGGTGATCAAACCAACGTCAGTAACAAACCGAAATCGGCACAACCTTTCCGTAACGTCGTTTTTATTCTTTGACACGGGCCATACTTGGACGTATCACCACGTGTCAAGGCGGTCACCCATCCAAGTGCTAATCACACTCGAGGTATCTGAACTTCGGTGATCTCACGGGAATCGGTTTATTCCACCTGAAAAGGCCGCTGAGCTTGAGGACGTTTGTTGAGGTCCTACGCTCCCCAGCGGAGTAATCAAGTGGAATCAAGAATTATTCATTGTAAGAGGGAATTATGTCACAAAATGTGCGAAAAGCGTTGGTGTTCAGGATCGTCTACTGCAGGGTGGACGCGAACTCCTACGTACGTAGAATTCACTAGTCGAAAGCTCCAAAAAAATAAACCTGAAGTAAAAATTTCCTTCAGCCACAAAATATCCGTTTTGCCCGCCAGAGTAGCGTGCTCAGTGATTCGCATCTCGCTCTTGGATGTGCATATCGACATCTGTTCCTTCTTCCTCTATTAGGTGTATATATAGAAACCTGTCCCTCCCGGACATAAATTCTTTCAGCTCTGTTTGGTGGGAGCTTTTCGCCTGGAGAGCAGAGTGAGATGTTATGATAAACTGAGCTTTCCAACGGGGGTTTAACTGAGATGTTGACTAACGTTGTTGTGATTCCTCATCTACATAGTGGTTGTACGTGAAACTCATTAGAAATATGGTCAATACAATATACGTCGTGCCGCAAAAATCGGTCCTACCTCCAAGAGAAAAATATGGCCATGTTAAATCTGTGGGAGGAAAGATAATTTATTTCCCTCTGCGAGAGACAAAGCCCGATCCTGGAAAATTATACCCGAATATTACAACCATGACCTTGCTAGGCACACTCCAAAACAGCAACAGAAAAAAAAACAATTTCGCCAAAAAATTACTCATGGTGTTTTGGCATCCGACAGATTTGCAGCCCGCGATAGAATAAGTTGTTTACAATAAAGTTGTGAGGAGAATCATTCGAATATTCATAACTTCCGTCGGCCGAACTGACAAAAGCAAAGAGCCTTCGAGCGATTTGGCAAATATTTCGCATTCACACGTGCCCGTCTTGAATTGGTCGACTCCTCTCATCGAAGTACCCAAAGAAGCTCCGGAGCTCGCATGGCGTGAAGAAACCGAAAAGAAATAGGAGCAATAGAATTTATATGGGAAAATGAATGTACCTACATAGTGGAAGGGGAGAAATAACGGGGTTATAAAAAAAGAGAGAAGGAAACAACCACACTAAGCGCACGTTAATACTTCCAATACCGTCATCGCTTGTGAACACGCGACCTAGCGATTTGAAGACACCGGAATGGGATTTTCTTTTTTCAGATGCATGTGCCGTCTCGACGCCGCTCCGCTTCTTTATTCATTTTATTATTCAACAGTTTTGTAGTGTTTGCCAACAAATTTATGTCGAGCGAATTACGGTTCTCAAGGCTATAATGGAGTCTCATTTCGTGTACAGTGGAACTTCACTTGGGCGAACACCAAAGGGGAATAATTTTTGTCCGTCCAAGAGAAGTGTCCGCTTATTGGAAGACCTCTCTTGGACGGACAAACGGAAAAATGTGGATGTCCGCCTAAGAAGGGTTCAGGGGGATTTTAGATGTAAAATTAACGATCAAAATATTCCAACTGAGTTGTTTATTCAATACAATTACATAAAATCAGTTTTCAAATGTTTTTCAATACCTAGATAATATTATCATAAAAAAGAGGTTCATCAAATTTTCCCAGAAAAAAGTGTCTGTCTTTTAGATACTGCGGGCACTAACATTTATCACATCGATTTTTGTTCAATGAGAGCGCTTGACAAGGCATCCTGTCACGTATCTAACAGTAAACTGAGAGGTCTACAATAATCTGGCTTTCACACAGACAACTAAACACCCAAACAGACCTTCAAACGCTTACAACACACTTAGGTAAACGTTAGGTAAACATTATCAGAAACGCGAGAAATGCGCAAGAATGGACGAGAAAAACCGGCCCTGCTGTCCACCTGAGGGAGACCGTTGAGCCGAAAAATGGCATGTTCAAGTGTCCACGTCCTTCAAGGGAAGTTCCAAACACTGATTGATGCAAAACAGATTCAAATGCGTCCTGTTCGGGGAATTGACATATATGTCCGCCCAAGGGAAGTGTCCATTAAGGGATGTTCCGCTGTACATCGTACAATGAGACGAAAAAAAACGGTTTCAATATAACTAACCTCTGTTTATCGATGGGAAGTTCTTCGCTGATTCCGGATACAACCCATGATTTTTACAAAGATTATGAGTTGCAGTGTTCTCAAAAACCTACAAATTATCCCACCTTTGCCCAACGGTATTTAGCCAAACTTGTTTTTTTGAGAAGAAGAAGAAGAAGAAGAGGAAGAAGTAATTTCCAGTCATACAGCATGGCCACGTAAGCGAACTTTCGAAGTAAACGTGTTAAGAAAAATCCGCGGGGGGAGGGGGTACGTAAGTGGGAGGAGTGGCAGGGGTATCGTCGTCTTCTTCAATTTTTCACCCACAAAAACTCAAACTTGATCCCCTTTCGTCTGATTTGATTGTTTTGGTAAATGCTCCTATATAATCAATTTGTAGCGTATTTGGCCGTGTTTACCGAGTTCCAGACATTCTTGACTCCAAAAACTCAATTTGCCCCATTTTTTAACTTCAATATTTTTCACGTTTTTCATTCACTGATATTATTGCGCTATCAATAACATTTTGTCAAAAATGGAAATTGTAATTTAGTAGCCCTATACCGTTGAAAGAAAATACGGGTTTTGATTATATTCGTTTTCAGAGCATTCTGAGTATCCTAGATTTTTGACTTCTTCAGATGCAGAATGCTTTTCAAACATATTGGACCCACTGCAATAGCTTATGTTCTTCGAAAATTCACTAAAACAACAATCCACTCGTACTCAGCAGTTATGACCTAACCATGGTTTTCAGTTATCTAAAGATTCTATAAAAATCCTATAAAATTTACGGTTACAAAGCTAAAACCCTTGGAGCTGGTCTGGTTCGTTGGAAGATTTTTGTATTGTATTCAACTTTTTAAAGATTTCAGCTAATAATCCGTTTTGCTTACAGTCAGGTTGGGATGTACATGAAGAATAACGCAAATTCCACTAAACGTGAAGCGAAGTTCAGTTTCGTCCATGAATTCGCCATTTAGGTGCATCGACTCACGACAATTCAAATCCCTTGATGAAGTGAATTAATGCGAAGTCGGGTTCCTAACCACCTTCTACATTTCATCAGAGTTTCCTGTTTTTGCGGGATAACAATACAACTAGTAAACGTGAGCACACAGATTTTACGGTCGGATTTTGACGAATTTCGTCTGAGACTATTCAGCACTCCAAAGGTTCATTAATGAAAATTATGAACCGAAAGCAGCCAGTACTTCACTATATTTCACTTCTTGTACTACTACTTGGACTAACCACTCGTTAAAGTGATAGAATAGCCGACAAACAACATGTTTTTATGATCTCGACGTCGCTATCGCGCATGAGATTCTATTACGGTTTCTTAGCTGATGTAGGTGATGACTATGTAATCCATTCGAGGTTATGATAACACATTCAATTAACAAGGGAGTTTCTTACGTAGTTCTATAATTAAGGCAGTGTTTTTCTGTATTCATTGAAAGTTAAATTTTAGTAGTTCTTAGGATTATTCATCCAAGTTTACATCGCTGCAAACCTTTGTTGAGGCAGTCAGCTTTTACCGTCCGAAATGGGTTTATCCAGGCAAAGTGAATATTCCGCTTTGTGAAACCACGGTTTATAGTAGGTGGTTAACGATTTGAACTTCATTTGATACTCCAAAAGCCCCAGCGCGAACCGATCAGGCGAGCTTGAATGAGCTTCCGGGTAATGTCACTTGTATCTCCACTCGAAACAACCAGCTGGAGTGATCAGGCTTTGCTCTAGCTTGCTACTGGTGTTGTGGACTAGTGTTGGATCTACCGCGGCGAAAATGACAATACGGAGGACGAGTTGGACCACAATAGGAACCGCTGGCCGCGGTGACCACCGCAAATGAAAACGTTTGGCCATCGTCGAGTGTACCCCAGTGACGGCTGTTGCTTCGGAAATGATGCAAGGGGAAGCTTAGAGCCTTTGACTTTGATGCGGTTCTGCAGATCCATGTAACATACAAGCATATACTAGCAGGTATATTGTGGTGGGAGGATGGTATTGTGTGGGAGGATGGCATTAAAGTGGGCCTGGGAGACGGCCTCTTTATAAGGAGATTCTGAGGTTTCATAAATGAGAAACTGATCCATCTCTTGGCTGCCCTTCGTAATGGAAGCTGTAACCAACCGAACTCCAGCTAACAACTACAGACATCCAGTTAACTGGGACGGTCACTCAACTAAAACTGGCTTGATTGTGGTCAAGTGTTATTTGACCTCCGCTATGTATCTTGTACCAAATTGAGAATTACATACAACTGAGGAAACCAGAAACAGCCAATCCATCCCCCGCCCTCTAATGTAGACTGTGTAAGCACCTGTTATTGTAACTCATCTGACAGACCACAGGACTTGTTCCAGATTAGTTGTGGTAATTTCCACATTTAATGAGCAACAATAATTTTAAAACCAAAGAAACATGTACCCTCGAGAGTCCCCCTCCTCGACCAGCGAGATCATCACCGGTTAAGAAGGGATATCGATTAGGCTTCCACCAAGCGCCCCGTCTCCACCGGTAGAAAAAACGGCTCGAGAACAGCCACACCATCACACTCCTCCCCACATGACATACTTCTGGGTAGCAGGAGTATGAGAGGGAAAAGGGGGAATGAAAAGTAGTATGAAGTTCTGGTTCAGGAAAGGAATCTGAACAACTTCAAGGTGACTAACCGCCATCGTAATGGTACTACCTCAATAATATTTACTGGTGGAGAACGAAGCTGCTACATAACAGTATTGGCGGAGAAAAAATGTTGTGGTTGTTGTCCAGCGAATTGTACTCATGTGGGCAACCTCCATCGTTCGGATGGAACAACTATTGAAATTTGTAAATTGGGACATGGCATTAATCGCCTTCAAATGAGCTCAGTATATTTTAATTATATTGACACTATACAGGTGGATGGGAGTGGGGAAGCCTATAGATGTATGTATTATCAAAGAGACAGGATTTTTGTCAAGGAATCCTTCTGGAAACCTTTGGGCTTATCCTTCTGGAAAGCCCACAAAAAGTGGATGGAATATGGTGAGATACTCAGCGCATACTACCAAAACATGCTCTGCTACCATGTGACAGAGTCTGAGGAGAGTGACAGTGGACCCTCGAGATCCCCCCCCCCCCCCCTCACTATACCAGCGAGATTGTCACCGTTTAAGAAGGGATATCGATTAGGTTTCCAACAAGCGGTGTTCTCCACCGGAAGAAAAAACAACTCCCAAACAGCCACACCCTCACAAACATTAGCCACGGAGAGGCAGAAAACGGAAAGTGTTGTGGTTAGAAAGGCGGTGACGTTGTTATTGATGGGGGTAATGGTTGGTTGAGTTGCGAATTCCGGTAACGTAGAACGTGGAAATTCCGATTTCTGTACATGTGACATAATTCTTCCAAGTGATTAGGTATCTTTCACTATTCACAGGCCCAGAATGGCAATTCTGGTTTTCAAGAAAAGGATGTCTATTATTTTTGCCCGGCTAAACATACATTCCCAGCCACTATGGATAGGTTTGAGAATGAAAATGGGAGCGATACATCCGGAACTAAATATGGGCAAAAATATTTATCGGCATATCAGAGATGCCATTACCGTACCCATACTTAGCTACTTCTGCAAGCTCAATGGTTCGTGCTTGAACTCGATTTTGTGTACTAACTACTCGTACTCCATACCGATTATATCGACTACTGCATTATCTCTTGAGAACGTTCAGAGAGTATGATAAACTACGTAGTTATTCTTGAAAACATCGCAACAAGTCACTGTTGGTTCGCAACTGGAAATGTCGTCGGTGGTTTTACACGGTAAAAACGCGTTTTCCTTCGTGCGAGCTCTGATGGATGCGGTTTGCTTTAATGCCTCGTTGCCGCTGTTTTTTCCAAAGAACATTTTAGCGAATTTTCAAAGAAAATGAAGCTATTGCAATGGCTTCGAAATTTAAATAATATAAATTTTTGGAAATTTTCTTCATAGAAATCCGTTTCAGACCATTCTAAAACGATTCCTGAAATTTAACACTTTTTTATATGTATATATATATATATATATGTGTCACTCCAGACGATAACTCTCGATAGAATTGAGATAAACAGCTCAAATTTGCACAAAAAATCTATCTTGGCAATCTAAAGGCTAAGTTCGAAGATGGGCGAAATTGGCCTACTCTAAGGAGGGTTTTGGCGCATTTAAAGTGCGCAAAAATTACCCAAAAATCCCCAAAATGTTATTTTCCAACAAGTGACCCCTCATTTTAAAGGTTTTTGCACGCTGAACACGATGGTGGAATCGGATTTTAGATATCTTGATCCGTTCTCAAATTAGAGCATTTAAAGTGCGCAAAAATTACCCAAAAATCCCCAAAATGTTATTTTCTAACAAGTGACCCCTCATTTTAAAGGTTTTTGCACGCTGAACACGATGGTGAAATCGGATTTTAGATATCTAAATCCGTTCTTAAATTAGAGCATTTAAAGTGCGCAAAACCTACCCAAAACGGTAGAATCAGGATGGACAAAACGTACAAATTAAAATAAATACGAAGAGAATATACATAGAAAACCAAATTTTAGACCGAAGTTTTCCTTTATTCAAAACCATAGCCATTAATTCGAATATTTCTTTGAAAATTCGCTCATTAAGTCATGCTGCATGACTGGTTTTTTTTCCCATGCGATGGGGCATTCGGAATGGGGAGGGGGTGCTGGAACAAACGTAAGTAGGTAGCAGGACGTGTAGTCGGCATAAATAATACATGAAGCGTACGTAAACGACTCTGGTCGTATCCCATTGCATGGATCCAAGATCTTCTTCGCGACGAGAAAGATTCATGTGGATATCTTTCAACATTAACTCAATGTGAATCCTTAAGATAGGTCAAGACAAGAACGAGAGGTCAAATAACAGTGTGGAAAGACAACGAGGACATAGTGAGGCACATGAAAAGCTGGTGACCCCGATGACTTGGCAACATGGATAAGATGTGTGCAGAAATGGGGCTAAGAATAGAACTATTATACATATATATAGAACTAGGAAATTACTAGAACTATTACTTTTTCAGAGCTGCAAGTGAAGAAAGGTCGGCCGAACAACAGATCGATGGTAACCTAGTTCATGAGTTGTTGGAATTGTGGGTATTATTAAACAAACTAGCAGGAAAAGCTGTTGTACTAAATACAAAGGGTTCTAAAGCGGTAGGCACCAAAGAGAAGCTACGAAAAATTCACTTGATAATGGCAGTTTCGCAAATTTCTGGATCGAAAATTCTGGATTGGTCAATGTTGATTCTTATTCCCCCTTTTCCAGTATAAAGTACAAACGAATCACACAGAAATCGTTCTGGTACCGTTAGAATCATTGCAAAAACTTATTTTTTACAAAATCAATTTAAACGGAATCGGAGGCAAAAATAGGCGCACGTACCAAAACGTATTAGTTACTTACTGCATGTTTATGTTTAACCGGATGACGGTTGAGTAGGAGTGTCACGTTGAGGATGAAGGAGAGGAGCATCGGAAAAGCCTAAACTGTGCGCCGTGATGCGAGGAATCCAATGATACCAACAGCGAGAAAATCGGTCCAGTAGTTTAAACGGAGACGTACGTCTGTACGCACATCCTTCAGGTTTTATATAACAGGATTATAAGTTAGCCAACTAAAGCACTGCATGTACTTAACAACTTATTATTTATAACTAGAGTAGCAACTCCTTTCAACACTCTAGTTTTTATTCAGTATCAGTCTCTTGTTGTACCAGTTATGAGCAACAGGTGACCTTGTTGTAGACTGACTGTGTTCTTATTAATATAGTTGAGTTCGATCTGGCTTTGTTTTTCTTTTTCCGTCAGTCCGATGAATTAATTTTTGAGGGCTGAAACAGGACAAACTCTACAAACGTCATGAGATAGTTAAACGAAGCAACAGAAGATGGCTTATTCAGTCAGGCCCCAGGAAGGTAGCTACGCGTGAGCCCTTTGATTTGGACACTTTCACTGCCATAAACTGACGTGATTTTCAAAGGCATGTTGACATGTAGAGGCCTAAGTAAATTATCAATTCCTCTCGATGAACAAAAGGCCAAATCCGCTTATGAAACCCCTTTCTAATCGATTTTACTTCAGATCTCACTCAAACTCAAACCGAATACTCCAAATCAGAGAAATCTACCGCTTACTCGTCACTTTGAATGGAAAAATTTCGTCTGAAGAAGCCCCATGTTTATCACTCCAACAACCCGAAAACTTCCCTCTTCAACATAATATCGAAAACCTAATAAAAACACTAGGATGAATATTCTGTGGAGTGATTAGAGCGAAGTTATTGGGTTCTGGAAAAGTGAATCAACTTTCCTCTCGAATGGGCTGGTTCCAAATCGAGCGTTTCTGCCACCCTCGCTCGGGCTCTAATGGATGTAAACGGCGACTCTATAAATATTCATTTTAAATCAAAACGATGAGAGGGTGAGAGGAGTTTTTTCTTCATTAGGACGTATGAGTTCGTTCGATTTTGCGGAGGGAACTGCGGATGATCAAATTTACGTTCATCGAGAATGAGGTGGATGAGGGAGATGAAATACGAAAAGATGGACATGATGCAACAAGTTGTTGCTTTATTAGACGTTTCTTTGTGGGGAAACTGCATGAATAATGGGTGAGGTACCCTGTTTTTCAACTTAGCAAACCGACAACAAGAACCCATCTGGATGATGGAAAATTGTCCAATGTAGGATGCAGGATTTTTAAATTTTCTTCGATCGCAAGATGTTCAGTCTGCCTACTATTAGCGCCACGTTCGGTGTCCTATTGACCTAATATTCTACGAAGAAAATGTTGACCTAATACAGTAGGTATGTACCTAAACCGAAATGATTGGGAAGAACAAGTTCCAGTCGCTAGACACGACTCAATGGGCAATTATCGTCTAACCAAAACAAGAGGTACGTACTGAATACCTGTAAACATATTGGAAAACAACGCTTATTGACGAAAAATTGCTTATACAGCAAAAAATTCTAAACGAAACAAAGTTTTTTCTGAGTTTTTGAAAAATGTTGATTTAATAACGTTTTATTAGGTACTGGAATGTCTTCTATGATCTTCATATAACACTGAATGAGCGAACCTTCCTTGGCAGAATTAAAAATAACTTATTTAAGTAGTTTATAAACTTATTATTATCGTTCTCTCTAATGAAGTTAATTTTCCGCTCTATTATCCCACAGTGATGACTGAATCTATGCAAAATTCCGTTGTATACATGTTTTAATTTTACTCAAACGTTTTTAAGTGGTATTTGTAGTTCCTAGAATGGAAAATTTGTCAAGAAAACAGATTTCAGCTGTAGGTATATGCGGAGAAGTCGGTATGTTCGGCTTCTACACCATTCTTTATGGTTACCGTACCAAATAATTTTCCTGCGCTAAAATCACATTTCGAACCAATTTGATAGCGACACGTCAATTGTCTTACGTCCAGCTCTGATTGAAAGGATTCGATGGAGGACAGAAAGGCGGAAAGCGAACTTCTAGAACTCATAACTTTCCTCCCACTCCTTCTCAACGCCAATTGAGCCGGAAAACCCCGCTGGAGGCAAAAATGAAAGTGGGATCAGGTGGAAATTCACGATCGGATGTATTAAGAAAATGATTAAAGGAAGAATGAGCCGTAGTTCTAATGAAGGAGGCTCGGGATCCCGACCGACGCTCCACCACGTAAACCATTTTCACCGCCGACTTATCTGCTCTCCTTCTGTCAGGAAACCACCGCCATAACAGACGGGGGCGGGTTATTGAATAGGAAGTAATTTTCAGCGAATTTTCGAAGAAAATGAGCTATTACAATGTCTAGTACATGTATTTTTGAAGAATTTTTCGAGTACTCTGAATCCATCCCCAGAATTAAACATTATTTTATGTGTATAAAATAAATATACGTATATACTATTGCACTGTTGATTCGATGTTATTTATCGAGGTTCAGTCATGATTGATACGGTCAATGACCGAACCTGGATAAGCTATAATATACAGCAAATCAACATTGCGACGGTAAATGTATATCAACGGCAAACGAAACCAAACTCGTATGTATGTGTCTCTGCAGACGACATCTAGGCCACGAGATAAAAATTCCAAATTTCACTGAAAAGGATGAGCAATGTCGAACGTTTGGGAATGAAAAGTGAGTCAAATGTTAATTTTTGTGGTTCGAAACTAGCTAACAATCGCCTTAATATAAAATCACCAAAACTAGGTATAGAATGATAACTTGATACAGAAAACAATATTTCGGTAAAATATTCATCTGAAAAATAGGATCAAATTTAAAAATTTCGAGGTCAAAAATTGCTAGAAATAGATAAAAATTGTTAAGGTATCTATCAAAAAATGAAATCCCCATGATGTGTGTGTTGTTCCATTATTGCCCAATGTCCTCAATACAAAGACTCCAGCAAAATGATTTTTCATTCAACAACTTGGTATCCACAATCGAAATCGGCGGCAGCCGTCATCTCTATACCAATGAAAGGCATGCAGGATCACCTATACCAAAACTTCGGCAATTGGAAAACTTGTTTTCCCACAAAAAAGCGGATTCTGATTTCCCATTTCCCACTGATCCTTAAACCCTTTTGATTCCCCTTTTTGGTACATAAACCTAGAATTCTAATTAAACTACGTAGAATCACTAACTTTTAGCTGGAAATTTTATGGAAACTCTTAGAATGTATATATTAACCCTTACGATCACCTGAAATGAATGAGAATAATCATGGTATATATTAACCCTTAAGATCATCCGAAATGAATGATAATGGTCATGGTTTTGAATTCACAGAGCATAATACACGAGAAATACCAATGAAACGAAGAGAAAAACGCCAAATTAGAGTTGAATTCAAATTTTAAAGATTGCAGAAACCAGATCTCTTCTAGCTTGGCACTTGGGGGCAACGAAGTTTCCAACAGGACAATTTTTGTCGTCGAGAAGCCTCTCGGGGTCCTTGACAGAAGCAGCGAACAGGCGTCTTGTCTGCGCTCTTGCTATCTCTAACGCATGTATATCTAGTGCCAATGTGAAACAAACTAGGTATAGAATGCACTGCAACGATCCTGGTGGACCCACCAAACGTTTATGAAAAAGAAACACTTTACACCAAAGAGATTGAAACACTTTTGATGGCAGATTCATGAGTGTAAGACCTAATAAACTTCGTTTTTGGGTGATTTCGATAAAGGATTCGTTTTCTGGAGGTCTAAATGTTTGAGAAAATACACAATGCATGGCTTGTAGAGCACTTCCTTTTTTTTTGTAGGGATTTTCCAGTGACGCACCGCCATCGCCATGCGTCGGTGCGCCTGCCTGTCCCTTGTGAAGAATATTTATGCCCTTAATTAAGTAAGCGCCTGTATCACTCGCCGGTATTCCCTCTCGACCATCACCCACGTTCATTTTTCAGTGCGTGGACGCCGACCACCGGGTGATGGATAGTTTTTAATTAACTGCCCACCTTTTCCCCTCCACTTTCTCTTTTTTCAGGGAAATAATACCCCCGAGATTTGATACTTGGCTATTTACGCAACGCACTGAATTGGTAACAGCAGCTCCTAACTCCACTGAAAAAACTGAGGAATATCAAGTTTCACCTTATAATCTGGAATACTCTCAATCTATTATTTGGCCTTTCCTTTTAGCGAATATTCGAAGAAAACGCTATAGCAGCCAATCCAAATTTTGTAGTAAATGAAATTGTGTACACTATTTTGATTGTTTTCAATTTAAGAGGATTTTGAATCCCTGAATTTCCCCTGACATCCCTGACGTTTTTAAGAACAGTAGATATAGATAACCCTTGTGTATAGGTCACTGCTATGTGCCCAGTTACCCTAGAAACCCCCTGGTCCTGTTAGTAGAACTACATCATGACCTGTAGTAGTCCCAAAACTTTTCGTCATACTAGGCATCAAGTACCCTACATCTTAAATTCTGTGTTTTTGCTTCTTCTGAGTCATCCAGGGTAGAGGTATCCAGGGGCCTTGTGATCACTTTTGGGGAGAAAAATAATTGTTTTTACCTCCAATATCAAAATTTCTATTCGTTGGAAACGGTTCGTATAAAAATGTATAGTATAAGAACATGTGCAATATTTTGCTTATAGAGACCTCTAAAATGCTTCTTAATGAACACCCTATTGTTTTCGATTTCAAGGGAAAGGGACAACCCTGAGCTGTGAGAAAAAAAATGACCGAATACAAATTTTTTGAAGTGTTCTAGAACGAAGATCGGATTTCTGAAAATTATAGAACTCATATTTAAGTTTTCATTAACGATTATTATAGTACTTAACTCAGAAACAACGTTATAGTAAGCGGATGGGGGCCAAGGTGATTTATATCCTGGGATGTAAGCAGACTCTAGCAGTCGCCTCGGTTTAGAACTACGAAATAGCTCAAATTAGGCGAGGCAGGCAGAGGTAGGTCGGTTCTCGCACATCTGCTCCTAATGACTCGTCATACAGTAGATGGAGGACATAGAGGCACCAGACGCTTGGTGAGGATTACTCTTAGCAGAAAAGAGGTCGTATCAGCCAAGTTGGACAAGATTTCGTGGAGTGGGATATGAGATATGCCAGACGTTAGCCAGACAAGGTACCTATAGCATATGGAAAATACGAGCAAGATTGTGTAGGTTGTGTGAATAGAAACCATCACCAATACAGGCCTAGCAACGAGTTTGACAGTTTCACTAGCAAACAAATAGCATCCCACTGTGCAGTCAAGAACCACTGATTTCCTTATTAGTGGGAAACCTCACTGGAGCTTGTCATGGCTGCTGTATTATCTGTAATCGTCCGTTTTCTTTGATCTTAGCAAAATATTCAACGTTGGGTATTACACGAAAGGGTGAAACGAGTCAACGCTTATGAAGGGACACTAAAGGTAAGCGCACACTAGTGCCGCAGCGGGTCGGGTCGCATCGTAGAGGATAAATGTCGCTAAGCAAATTAGGCGGCGGGCCGGGCCGCAGCTCATCGGAAAAAGCGGTCATTTGGTTGTTTCATTGTTCGTTGTTTCGTTCGTCGTGGATTCTTCCCATGAAGATGTTTTATTTTTGGTTCACTATTTCCAATAACAAACCTTTGAAATCGTGCATGAAAAGAAAAAAAATTTAACCTCCTCTCAAAATTTGATGATTTCCATTTTAAGGTACCTACCACGTTGAATACGAAATAATAGAATTAAAGAACGTTATGTCCGTCTGCCGTTTTTTTTCTTAGTTACCGTGAACCAAAATGAACGAAATCTGGTGTGCAAGTAACAGCTCATTATAATCACGTGAAATAGAGTTGGTTGTACCGTGATATTATTTAATTTTATGAAAAAGATTGTTATTTTGGATTTTGTTGAGGGGCAGTTATACTTTTGTAACTTGAACAAAATAACAACATAACATTCATGCATAACAACAAATAATAATAATAATAATAATAATAGGTAGACTTCTTGATTTATGAATCTATAAAATTGCCTGGCCGGCTCCAGTACTTACTTGATTTCGGGCTTTACCGGGTGGGTGGGGAGGGGGCACGAGGGTAGGGTCTCATGTACTTATGTACCCTGTGGGGATCAAGAAGTTTAAATGTTCTCATTTTTGTATAGAAACGCATTTCATTTTCAACAAATGATTTTGTACCAACTTGAAGATGGCAAATAAACTTTATTGTTGTTGTTATTATTTTTATTGTTATTAGGTACTGATGACAGAAAACAGTGATCTACGCAGAAGGGGCATCTAGACTGCAAATAATAATCCCTTGTGTAATAATTCGCAGCGTTTTGACCAATAAAAACACTAGAGAGAAAAACAAATAACTTCGCTCATGAACAATCCGCGGCGGGATGACGGAAAAATCCGCCTAGCGAGCGATGTTTCCATGCGCTCCGCCCCGCCACGCATCGCCCCGGCTGTGGTGTGCGCGTCTCCATAAGAAAAACACTAAAACGAACCAGGCGCATTTTTCCGCCGCGGTGCGACCCGTCCCGCCCTAGTGTGCGCTTACCTTTAGGGCACAAGACTACACTTCTGCCTCCTTACCTTTTGTGGGGACAGTGGGCCAGAGTCTAAGGGCAACGAGCAATAAAACAATCCCTCGTAATAAACAATCTCTACAAGGTTAGGCGTCAGTATTATGAGCGTGACATAGCTAAGGTCTGGCAGGTATTATTACAGTATAGGTACGTAAAACTCGAGTATAAGTAGGTATATTATACAATTTTACCTTGGTACACATTATACCGCTAGGTAGGTATACATACCAAGCGTTGGGCCCTTTGCATTATTTGCTCATTTCTTCCAATGAGGGAGAGGGGGTAATACGTGCTGAAATTAAAGGTTTTGTGTGACGGGAGAGAAAGTTCTCCGAGCCTCACTGTCGTGTTCATTTCACTTGCTCTTGTCCGGGTGTCAGGTGATGAGAGGCGGGTAACGTCTGCTCTGCACAGGGGGCCCCACTCCGGTATACGGTGCTCAAGATGCGAGGAGGCTGCGCGACTTGTACAGAAGTGAAGATACCGGTGGAGATTGGCGAGGGGAAATAATGAGAGGCCCGTGGGCCCTCTTGACAGGTCCTTGGCACCGGGAGGCCTCTCAACCTCATTATGAGAACGACATCTGGACACGGGTGGTTTTCCGGGGTAGCGACACCTCCCTCGTCCTGTCAGCTCCATCTCTGATATCCGGACCGTCCTATTACAAAAATGAATGGACGCGGCCGAGGGGGGTCATACTGCATGACCAGTGGCGAATCCAATTAATGAGGGGATTTAGCCTTGAAACAGGAAAACGTTATTCTACTGTATTAAATATATCTTTACCTGTCTATATGACTTCATTATCTTACCAAAGTAAAGCATCATGTCAATTTTGCATTGCGATTGATTGATTGGACAATCTATGATTGATGAGGCGGGCCAATAATGACTTTGTACTAATGTAGCAACAAGTCACAAATGACTTATAATTACCTAAAGATTTGCAAAACTACTAATGTACTTGTAATTAAAGAGATAATATTGTCATATTTTGAATGGTGTTAAGGAAATATAGTAGTACAAGTAGTAATAATAGTATTATAGTACCTATTTTAATATGGAGTTATTGTAATTTGGAAAAGAGCTGATAGCTACTATTCAAGTTTATCTAATTTACCAGTCTACCATACGAGAGATTCTTTTTGCAGATACACTTATAGCTTTTCCAAGTCAAATTGAGAATTTTCCAAGTCAAATTGAGAATTTTCCAAATCGAATTGAGAATTTTCCAAGTCAAATTGAGAATTTTCCAAATCAATTTGAGAATTTTCCAAATCGAATTGAGAATTTTCCAAATCGAATTGAGAATTTTCCAAATCGAATTGAGAATTTTCCAAGTCAAATTGAGAATTTTCCAAATCAATTTGAGAATTTTCCAAATCGAATTGAGAATTTTCCAAGTCAAATTGAGAATTTTCCAAATCGAATTGAGAATTTTCCAAGTCAAATTGAGAATTTTCCAAATCAATTTGAGAATTTTCCAAATCGAATTGAGAATTTTCCAAATCGAATTGAGAATTTTCCAAATCGAATTGAGAATTTTCCAAATCAAATTGAGAATTTTCCTAATCGAATTTTTCAAAGAGAATTTTCTTTAATAAATAAAGATAGAGAGGAATTATAGTACATGGACTCCGAGGACGTTTTACGATTGCAGATTGCTCTCAGCGATCCTGCCATGGCGCACTTTTTTGACCAAAAAAGAAAAAGACGGTGGTATCTGCTCTCCTTCCTCCTACTACCTCTCTATCTATGTCCGACCTCCCTTCGCCGCGTCAGTGGCAACACTGGCTTGCGGCCAACCCTGCTTTCTCCCCGCTTCCCAACCTCACTTTTGTTTTCGCCATCCGCCTGGACACTTTTCAAATTTCACGCTCCCCGTATAAGTTTTAATATTCTAAATTTTCCCGGTATTATTCTTATACAGTATCGCGTGTGCCGTTCTTTGTTTTCGTTCTGTGTTTTTCTGTGCTTCAATGTCGCGGAAAACAGTTCGGATCGTGGGGGTGCGGGTCGACCGAGAGGCGGAGATAACCTCAAAGCCGCAACCTCGTGGTGACGCCGCGCCACCAAAGAAGAGTTCAGCGGTCTCCTCGAAGGACCCGGCGACTATTAAGAAGCCGGTGAGTTCGGGAGATTACGCGTCCTCTTCGACTCAGCCCTCAGCTGCCTGTTTTAAGGTCCTGACGTCTTCAGCGGTCGTCGGGAACTCCGCATTGTCCGATTTACGGACCTCTGCGAGTTCTCGACCTTACGCGTCGACGTCGAGGGTTAAGGAATCGGCGGGTTCGTCAGCGGTTGTCGAAAATCCCAGCATACCCGACTTACGGGCCTCTGCGGGTTCTCGACATTACGCGTCGTCCCCCGCCGTTCCTCAGTCTACCGAGCCTTCGGCGGTGCCGGCGGGACTCTCCAGTGCCAACACGTCCCACTTAGGGACCTCTGTGGTCCGAGAGGTCGCTCCCGCGTCCGCGTTGGCTCCGGACTGGTATTTCGGCTCGGCTGCCGTCAACCGGTTTGTCCCTCATTTCATGAGGCCTCAAACCGTCGAACCGCAGCCGGTCAGCGACGAAGAGGATAAGATCTCCCTCGATTGTCCAATGGACATCGGAGTGCCGGCTCAGGCCGCTCCGGCCCCCGTTACAGCGGTCCAAGGGCCCTCGGGCGTGAAGCCGAAGCTGTCGGCGTCTAAGACCAAGCGCCGCAAGAAGAGGGAGTCGTCGTCGTCATCGTCGGTGTCATCCTCATCCTCTTCTTCATCCTCGTCGTCATCTTCGTCAACGGAGCTGGAGTCTAGGAGGGAAAGGGCGAGGCGACGCGCCAAACAGCTCAAGAAGAGAAAACGGGAACGGCGCCATCGCCGCCGTGCGCCGTCGCCTTCGGCCTCCTCCACGTCTTCCTCTTCGGAGGGCGCGGAATTATCCACGGGACCACCCGCGGAGTTCGTCCGGGCGCCATCTCCACTGGCGCTTCCGGACGAGATTCGGGCCATCGTCGGAGAGAAACCCCCTCCTCCGCCCACCATCCCCGTCCACCCAGACTTACTGGGCCCTTGGACCCAATGGTGCGCCGAGGGGATCGACGCAGAGGCCTATCGTCGCCTAGCGGCTATATTTGATCCGGCAGTTCACTGCCCCCCGTTGGCCCCCCCTGCGGTGGACCCAATTCTCCGGGCTCGAGCGCAACAGGTGACCCCCAACGATCGCCTAGACAGCAGCCTCCAGAAGTCGCAACTCATTAATTCCCAGGTTATGGTGGCGTTGTCGGGGGCAATCAACGCTGTTTTGTCGCGGGATCTCGCCACAAGTCGGGTGGATTTGTTCCAGCGATTGTGGCAGATTTCACAAATGGTCTGTTCCTCGCAGTTCAGGTTGTCCGCGATGCGGAGGTCGCGTCTGATCAAGTTTTTCAAGACGCAATTTCAGCCGGCTGCGCGGAAGCAACCCGTGGCCAACAACTACCTATTCGGGGATGCCTCCGACGTTTGGGCCAAAGAGGCGGGCGACGTCGCGAGGTCAGAATCCATCCTGTTAGCCACGCCAATGGCAAAAAAGAGACCGCCGCCCCAACCAACAGCTCGGGACGCGGCCGGGTCCTCCCGACGTCAATTGTCGCTTCCGTCGACCTCCAGGGTAGAACAGTCGGGAAACGCCTCGCGCCCGCCCCAGCGCCAGCCACCGTCGGGGCAGCAGGGCCAGGCCTACCAAGGTGCGCCGCTCTCGAGGGCGCAGAAACGCCGCCGAAACCGGAAGCCGTTCAGCCGCACCAGGAAACACTGATGCCTCCTCAGGTGAGTTTTGTTCCAGTTGTTTCTAGTCAGTTAACTATTCAGTCTGACCAGTGGTGGGACTTGGAAGCCAAATTGGCTGCCCCCGCCCTTTTCGCAGGCCGAATCCAACATTTTTATACGAATTGGGAGCGAGTCACCGACTCCCCACTACTATTACAGTGGGTGGAAGGTTACCGGCTGCCCTTTGGGCCCGGTCGACCTCCCCTCCACCGGCCGAATTTAACTTCTGTGCCAATTCACCTGGATTCGCCCGCTTTGACGAATCTTTCTAGTACACAGAAATTGATGGCGTCTAAATTATCTAAATTACGTGATCTTGGAGTAGTGGAGGCATGGCCACCGGATCAGCCCTGTTTTTTGTCGTCAATTTTTCTAGTTCCGAAAAAAGATTCCTCCGATTGCCGATTTATTTTCAATCTCAAACAACTTAATAAATTCATTGTTACGGATAAATTTCGTTTAGACGATTACCGATCATTTTGTGCGCTGCTGGGTCCCGGGGATTTTGCTTCCAAAATTGACTTATCGGACGCATACTTTACAGTCCCTATTCACCGGGCGGATTTACCGTATCTCGGGTTTGAATTTTTGGGTTGTACATACGTAATGACGGCCCTTCCCATGGGCCTGGCTAGCGCGCCATACGTTTTTCATAAGTTAATGAGACCGGTGATGGCAACATTGAGGAATTCGGGAATTATGTTAGTAAACTATTTAGACGACATTGCTCTACTGGGCCGGTCTCAGGCCGCCACCACACGCGCAGCGTTATCCGCTTGCAACCTACTCACCCACTTAGGGTTTGTCATCAATTACTCCAAGAGCGTCATTACCCCGGCTCAGTCGATTGTCTTTTTAGGCCTCCATTTCGACTCGATTACCATGTATATTTCCTTACCAGAATCTAAAATTTTATCCCTTAGAACACAGGTGACGCGTTTTCTCCATAAATCGTCATGGTCGATACGATCCCTGGCACGTCTCATTGGATACTTGGTGTCCTGCCTTCCAGCGGTCCGATATGGACGGATTTACATTCGGTCCTTAGAACGAGATAAGGTACGTGCGTTAGTTCGCTATCGGAACGACTATTCGGCACGTGGTACTTTGTCGGACCTCGCTCGAGCCGAGCTCTTATGGTGGCGATCGGACACCTCCTTACGTCCGGCTCCCATTCGACCCGAGGATTATCGTCAT
The DNA here is from genome assembly GCA_954871275.1 of Leptopterna dolabrata. NCBI lineage: Eukaryota > Metazoa > Arthropoda > Insecta > Hemiptera > Miridae > Leptopterna > Leptopterna dolabrata. The sequence goes on along the minus strand of OX940982.1, from coordinate 33,284,130 downwards.
TGCATTTGGACGGATGCCTGCTTGACGGGTTGGGGAGCCCACTTACCCCCTCATAAAATCAGTGGTTGGTGGGGGGCCGATAGAGCTACATGCCATATTAACGAATTGGAGATGTGGGCGGTTTATGAAGCCCTGCTTCATTTCGCAGGCAATTGGACGGATATGTCGATTTTGTTACGAATCGATAACACTACCGCCGTGGCCATGATCAATAGGATGGGATCGGTATCCTTTCCGCGCCTACAAGCCGTCGCGCTCCTAATCTGGAAATTTTGCGAAGAGCGGAACATATGGCTGCGGGCCTCCTACATCGCCACCGGCGAGAACGTTATAGCGGACGAGGAATCACGTCATGAATTCGAACAAGGGGAGTGGGGTTTATCCCACGAGGTTTTTGATTCCATCGTAGCAAAGTTTTCACGCCCGGAGGTCGATTTATTTGCCTCTTCTCTCCTACATAAATGTGACCGTTATATTTCTTTTCGCCCCGATGATCACGCTGTCGATATTGATGCGTTCACGATTCCGTGGGGCGGAATCTTTTTCTACTGCTTCCCTCCCTTCGTTCTTCTTCCCAGAGTACTCCAAAAGATTCGTAGGGATTCGGCCTGCGGGATCGTGGTAGCCCCTTGTTGGCCCCAACAGCCCTGGTTTTCATTATTTCATGACTTGGCTATCTCCGAAATTTTATACTTTGACCCGTCACCTAGGCTCTTGTTCTCTCCTTACAGGAACACGCCGCACCCCCAGGCCCACACCCTCCAGTTGATGGCGGGGACCCTCTCCGGGGCGCCCTAATGTCCAGGGGTCTGTCGGCGGAAATAGTGGATACACTATGCAGATCGGTAACGTCAGGTACATATAAACAATATCTATCGTCAATCGCTCGGTGGACCAGTTTTTGCTCTGAGCGAAATTTGGACCCCTCTATAGTTGATACGTCGAAAGTTTTGCAATTTTTTCAATATCTGCTTGATTCTTCTTCAGTATCCTATAGTACGTTTAACACTCACCGGTCGGCTCTGTCTTGGTTAGCCGATTTTGATTTAGGCTCCGACAAGCTTGTAACTCGGTTTTTAAAAGCAGTGTTTCGTTTGCGACCCCCACGAGCGAAATATGATTCGTCTTGGGACCCGGACATCGTCATTACTTTCCTCCGATCATTTTCGACGATGTCCATACGAAATTTGGCCCGTATATTGGCTATGTTATTGCTGTTAGCGTCAGGCTCACGCCCCCAAACAATCTTGGCTATCAACCGCTCATGTATCAAATTCTCCCAATCGGGCGTTCATATTTTCGTCCCAGCGCTCCTCAAAACTTCCCGACCCAGATCGATAGCGCCTACCCTTCACTTTCCCTTTTGTACGGCCGATGAGTCATTGTGCATTCCGACCTTCCTGAAAGCTTACCTTGACCGCACAGCTGAGGCGCCGGGGGAGGGACCGTTACTAGTCACCTCCCGACCGCCCTACACACCTATTACGGCTGTGACCCTGAGAGGCTGGGTAACCTCCCTCCTCGGCGAAGCGGGAATTGACATTAGTACCTTCTCCGCCTACTCCACCCGGCATGCCTCGGTTAGTGCCGCGGCACGAAAGGGGGTGCCATTAGCGGTAATATTCAAAGCTGCGGGATGGGCTCAATCATCGTCCATGTTTGCGACAGTTTATAACCGCCCCCTTTGTTCACAGGGTGATTTCGCAGCGGCCATTCTCAATCCCCACGCCCCTGCCACAGCCGGAGCTCCGCAGGGCCCGCATAATTGAAATAATACACATTGGCTTTAGCTTCCTGTTCCTTTCAATTTAACTTCCAGTAGTCGTCAATTTCACTTCATGCGTCAATTTAACTTCATGCGTCAATTTCCAAATTCCTAAATTCAAGTTTTCATTCAGTATCTTCATTGCACAGAGTTTCTTTCGAGTCAATTGAGACCGGTTGTTTCACCCCGGTTGTGGGGCGTCCCTATTACAGGGCCCCCAACATTGGACATGGCCATTTAACACTCTGATGCATAGTTGTCCGCTACTTAAGCCTCTCTTAGATAACGACAACATTAATACATAACCCTCTGGTGGTTTTTTCACTTCGAGATAATTCATTTGTTACGCCTTTACACCTCACTGAGTTGACGTACCGTTATGCGGTACCTTCGTGGCGGCAGCGCGTCGAGCCCGGTTTGCCTCGTCTCACCTCACTCGTACAGTCGCTCGGCCTGAAGTAGTCATCAGGTAAATTTATTTTATTCTATTCCTAATTTAAGCTCTAAATTAGGGGGACCATTAGGGAGAAGAACGGGTCTGCTCTCCGGGGGGGGGGGGGGGGGGGGTAACCCAAAGGCCGGACAGACGTCGGCTGGCCTGGAGAGCTTAGCCGGGCAGGCAGAAATCGGCCTTTGTGTTATAGAAATCAGACTGCCTCGCGCTTTGAGCTCTCGGCTTGCCTTCGGTCTTGGCCAGGCGGATGGGCCGGTTCCAGGGGGATGCTGTCGGCGTCCGCGCGGGACTGTGAATCATCTGCAATCGTAAAACGTCCTCGGAGTCCATGTACTATAATTAATGCTCAGCCTACATTGTTGGATAGGCTGAGCTGGATTATAGCTAATGGACGTAGAGGACGTTTTACCACCCACCGCTAAAGTGTCGGCCCCGGCTTTTTTGTGGTAGGCGGGCCGACACTCCCACCCAACCGCGCGGTCGCCTTCGTGCGGATCTGTGAACGGAAGTGAGGTTGGGAAGCGGGGAGAAAGCAGGGTTGGCCGCAAGCCAGTGTTGCCACTGACGCGGCGAAGGGAGGTCGGACATAGATAGAGAGGTAGTAGGAGGAAGGAGAGCAGATACCACCGTCTTTTTCTTTTTTGGTCAAAAAAGTGCGCCATGGCAGGATCGCTGAGAGCAATCTGCAATCGTAAAACGTCCTCTACGTCCATTAGCTATAATCCAGCTCAGCCTATCCAACAATGTAGGCTGAGCATTAATTAGCCAAACTAAAGTGACAATTTTTCAAATAAAATCAAAACTTTTAATTATGAATATATATATATATATATATATATATATATATATATAGGTTTTCCAAGTCAGATTGAGAATTTTCCAAATCAAATTGAGAACTTTCCAAACCAAATTGAGAACTTTCCAAACCAAATTGAGAATTTTCCAAATCAAATTGAGAATTTTCCATTTCTAATTGAGAATTTTCCATTTCTAATTGAGAATTTTCCAAATCAAATTGAGAACTTTCCATTAAGTACTAATGACGAAACTACGAAAAGTGATTATCCGTTAGTATTTATCAAAGAAATCGGAAGACAGGTAAGTACAAAAAAAATGTACCTTGGTAGGTATCACATCAACCGAATTGCCCACTTATCTACATATCATACATGGATATGATCATACAGCTTTCCAAGGCAGCTGCTGGAATTCCACTTCACTATAAAACTTGAATTAGGTAGGCTCCTTTTTTTCTTTTTTTTTTCTTTTTTTTTCAAATTATCTTTGATCATTGGTAGTGCCATTCATTCGTCTTGATCCACGTGTTGAAAGTTTTCCTAGTGCTATTCTACAAGTTGATGGTGATTTCAGACGATTTCCCAGGTTTTTGACTCATAAAAAATCAAATTTGGGAGCTGAACATCTAGTACAACCTCAATTTTCCACTCCTTGGTCAAAATTGACTTCATATTCGGTCTTCTCGTCCACAAAAACATGGAAAACGATACCTCAAAAGCTCATTTTACTAACATGTTACTAAAACACGAAAGTACCTATTTGTATACACATTTTCACTCATAACAACTCTGGGTATATTCTGATTGGGCTGAAAAGTTTCGGGACACAACTAGGGCCCAAATGGAGCATGTGTGCGAAAGAACGAATTTTCTAGACAGAAAATGAGGCCGGTATGCATGATACGGCGTACGGCGGACGGACATTGCATTTTTGGAATCTACGCACCTTGAAACGGAAAAGAAAAAATTTTGAGGGGGTGTTATAAAAATGTTTTGCGGAGCGAATACATAAGTAGGTGTATTGTTCACAGTATAATAAACCAAAAATGAATAAATCCTTTTCCATCTTGCATTACTCATCTTTTTTGTCTCTTCTACAAAATATACCTGTGTCAAAAAAAGTTCTGAGTTCTCAATTTGATTTAGAAAGTTCTCAATTTGATTTAGAAAGTTCTCAATTTGATTTGGAAAGTTCTCAATTTGATTTGGAAAGTTCTCAATTTGATTTGGAAAGTTCTCAATTTGATTTGGAAAATTCTCAATTTGGTTTGGAAAATTCTCAATTTGGTTTGGAAAATTCTCAATCTGACTTGGAAAACCTATATATATATATATATATATATATATATATATATATATATATATATATATATAAAATGGTACAAAGGAAGAAATCCTCATTTTTTTAAATTTAAAAAAAAAAAAATCCATATGAGGTATAGGTATTTACGTGGTGATCAATGTAGTGGGTTCCCAGCAGCTGCGTTTGTCAACTGTACAAACATGTCCATCATCCAATTGGTGCAATCAGCTGATGAAATGGTAGGGATACTTTGAGCAATCACTTCACTCAAAATGAGATTCTGTGCTGACTCACTGAGAACGTTTCTCACGTAGGTATAGCTTTATCTTGGAGAAAGCTTTCTCGACCGGATTTAATTGGGGGGAATAAGGAGGAAGGTATTGTACAGTAAGACCAAGTTCCTCTATCTTTGCTGTAACTGCCCTCGAATGGTGAATGCGCGCGTTGTCCATGACCAATATGTAGTGGTTATTTGGCAGTTTTCCACGTAGTTCACTCAAGAACTCGTTGAATCTTGTGCTATTGCAATTTCCCCCTCCAATTATCTTGATATGTATCACATTCTCATTTGTTAAAGCGACTATCAGTGATACGTTTCTGCCTCACAGTGGGAACAGTCACCACAGCTCGGGTATTGACTCTTGATCGCGCATGGGCCCTTCTGAGATGGAGGTTGAAACCTGCCTCGTCGATAAAAATGATTTTTGCCCTCTCTGCCGGTGCCCATGTATGAAATGACCGAGCGTATTCTTGCCTCAGGTTTCGGCTTCGAACCGAATTCATCCGATCTACCTCCTTACTTTTCAATTTGAGAGTTATCTTCAACTGCTTTAAACCATTGTCAATCGTTGACTTACCTACTCATATTGGCATTGTACTTCGACGAAAGCAGTTCTTGCATTTGTTTGAGCGTCCGGCAAGGGTTCTCTTCAACCATTTTTTCAATCAAGTCAAGAACATCGGGAGTTAGTAATTTTCTGCGGGGCCCTCCCCTCCCGAGAGCAGGGATTGAGCTATCGCACCTGTACTTTTTAGCAATGCGGTAGGCTGTTTTCAGTTTTAACCCTGCTATTCCCGCGGCTTCTTTGAGTGAATGTCCTTCTTCAAATAACTTTATAAGCATAGCTTTCTGGTCCTTGGTGTATTTGCAGTAACGGCCTCTGTTTGCTGGACGAGCGGAAGGTCGAGGGTCAGAATCGCTGATTTCGTCTGAAGAAAATATTCGATTAACATTTTGTCGAATACCAGCACTCCTTCGGGCGATTACTCCTTCATCACTTGAAAGAGCGCTAGAACCGCTCATCGTTCTGGAGAAGAAGAAAAAACAAAAAAAAAAAAACACGCACACTAGTTATCACTGGGTTGCAGATGTGGAGCTTAGATGTTCATCAGATCGTAGGTCGACGATTACTGACCCTCTTGTGAACTATTTTTCCTTCTACACGTACGCAACATTCAGGCTCATACAGGAGCTGATGCTACTGGTCTGGATAGGTGAGACGTTCTCTATGAATCTGTGAACTCTGCTCGGCCATTGTAATGAACTCAACTTCCCTGAGACAACTAGTAAGTAGGTAGATTCAAGCAGCACAGAAGGCATACATAGATTCTTACTATCTACCTAGATTTAAGAAGAAAGTTTTGGTTAGTGCCGATTTTATTAATTTGGAATTCTCAATTTGGTTTGGAAAATTCTCAATTTGATTTGGAAAATTCTCAATTCGATTTGGAATATTCTCAATTTGATTTGGAATATTCTCAATTCGATTTGGAAAATTCTCAAATTGATTTGGAAAATTCTCAAATTGAATTGGAAAATTCTCAATTTGACTTGGAAAATTCTCAATTTGACTTGGAAAAGCTAATAAACCTACTTTTGCTTCCACACTACCGAGGGTAGGGAAGCCTTGGATTCGTGATTGGTGTAACAAAAATCGATGCCGTCCAAAATGAAAATGTCCACTACCATGTTGCGTTTCAGACATCGAGGAGCATTTTTGGTTCCATGTCTGTCTGTCCGTCCGTCTGTCTGTCTGTCTGTCTGCTTGTCTTTCTGTCGGTCTGTCTGTCTGTGGTAATTCCTTGTAACGCCCGTATAACTATCCGAAATAATGGTCGAAATGGGCTGAAATTTGGATGGTCGGTGCGGGTTGGGTCACAGATGGTCCCATACCAAAATTACTGAAAAACTATGGTAACTTCCGCCTAAGCATCCGCAAACGTGAAATAATCGAAATGCCCATAACAACCCTAAATATCACTGAAATGAGTTCAAACTTGGAGGGTCGATCAGGAAACAATCCTTCGATAGTTCCAAATGAATTTAATTGGAATTTTACTGTAACTTTCGTCTGCGCGTGCGCGAACATGAAATGTTGTCAGTTTCCTTGTAACGCTTCTAACTAAGCGAAAAATAGTCGCACAGAGCTGAAATTTTGAGGGTACACGCGGGTTGGATCGCAGATGGTCCCGTATCAGAATGAACCTACCCAACTATTCTATACGTTCATGCGATTCAGGTGAGGAAGCTATACTGCCTACTCGAATTGGCAGTCGTTTTCTCTCGTTTTGCAAACTGAACCCTAATTGAACAAGGGAACTTTATGCAGTACAACTTTTGAATTGATTTGCTTGTGATTTTTGGTTCCCAGACTGAAGAGTTGGTTGCCACATACATAATGACACGAGCGTCAACACAAAACTTAACTTTTTGTTGCAGCCAACACGAATCTATAGTTCCAATCCAATTTAACATTTGTCGTGTCTGTTTAAATTTTCGCTCAGTATCACACAATAAATAATGAAACAATAACAGCACAGGAACACTTCGGGACAGTCAACAGACCAGGATTTTCCGACCGAGTTGATTGACAGTAACCTAAACAGGAACCTCGCCAGGGCATCAAGCGGGAAACCTTCAACCCTCATCAATAAGCCTCTCCAAGTCCAAGGAAAAGGTATGTTTGTTCTGTTGGGCGGTGAAAGGGTCTGAAAACCATGAATCTTGTTATTCCCCGTTGGAGAGCCTCGTCCGCAAGGCCAATAAGCTGCCCTCTAGAAGCCTTTAATGCCATTTACATCAATCAATCAATCCCTTTCGTGCCTCGAATTGAAAAGGCGACAACCTAAATCAACACTCGTGCGTTTGACCATCCGGGCCGGATGAACCCATTTCCTAGTTTCCGCCAGAATAAATAACCTGCCCTCCTGAAAATGATTGTTGATTAATCCTGTCTGTTGCTCGGTCTATGTAGTTCCACCGTCCATTGACTGTTCATTGTCTCATTAGGAAGGGGACACATATTGTTGGAGTGAAAAGGTTAGGTGATTTACAATTTTATAGTCAACGTTCCCAAGAAAGAAGGAGGAACCCGTATTTTTCAACATAACAAGAGAAACAGCTGGCTTCGGTACCCCACGTAGGATTGTTTCACACAAATTCGGTTTCATTCGCCACAGCCCCCACTCAAGCCGTTTTCGGCTGCCACCTGAAACCTCTGAGACCCCTTCACACTTACCATTTCATACTTGTGCAGTTCGTATTCGGTTCGTACCAGATTCGCATTCGGCAGTTTGTTCGGGGGTTTGAACCACAGTTGCCCATTCACCGTGGATTGAGTCGAGTTATCGCTATACTACGTTCTTTACAGACGTATCAATTTGGCGCACCAATAATACTAGTATTTCCTTTTCTTCTTATTAATGGTGCGCCCTAAAATGCGTGGAAATGCTAGACGATTGGACTTCTCCTCGGCCTCATTCCATAGCACTGGTTTACTGAACTAACGATATTGGACGATCGATCTCCACATCAGGTAAAATATAATTCATTTTGAAGGAGAAAAACGGATTAAATTATTACACAACAGTTATTATTTTCCTGTATAGATGCCCTTTCTGCGTAGACCACTGTTTCCAGTGGTTCAAGTACAAATAGATGAAAAACCCCTGCCAAGTTTGGTGCAGTTTGAACGTAGGTACGTATGAAAAAAATAATCAATTTTACATAGATTAGAGTGGATTCAAAAATTATAATTTAATTATCTGTTATTATGAAAGCTGCATAACGTGGAGTTATACAAAGCTGAGCGAAAATTCCGCGTACCTAGCACTAAGAACCATGGAAACGATTAGTCGCCGTTTAAACAGCATGAAACCGATTCGTGGTCAGTGTATATTCAGTTCGCACGCGTTTCGTACTCATTGGTTCACATCAGGTTATGCATCGGCAGCAAAGCGTGCAAAACTACCGACTTCTACGAGGCAAGATCGTGTACGTATCAACGAGTCTAAGGTGCCGACTTGATTCGAATTACCTACTTTGTTCTTTAGTTTGTGGTAGCCTCGTTTGGCCGTGTTGATTTTACGCTCCTATAAAGTAGGTAATAACTTGACAGCGAACGGTTTACTTCATTACTTTTAGGTAGGTATGGTTTATTCGTAATGTACGAAAGTCAACGTTAGATATATAGTATTATTAATGTACGTTTTGTAGCGGCCTTAAGTTGAAAGTTTCCAGTTAATCAATTGATGTAGGTACAATATTGACGCGAAAAATAGGATTATTTTTGAAAAGTATAATTTTGGCGAGGCTCAAACTTACGAAAATGTCATGGAATATACGGAAATCAAACAGGAAGTACCTACATATTCCATGGAAAAATTATTTCCGTTTCAAAAATGTCACGATACAATATATGGAAAGCAAGTGCATGGGAAATTGATTTCTGTTTAAAGTGTTTACGTTTCAATCAGTTTCTGGAGACCTAAGATGGCGAAGTTCGAAATGATGTTGGCTGGCTTCTTATCTCTCAGATTCGACACCTGTGTGACGTTAGGACGGTATCACCTAGTACATATAAATTAGCATGACGGAATCAAATTGATATAATTTCATGTTCATTTATTGTCAGTACAGCCATCGCGGAGTCGGCTCCTCCGTGACGTCACACAGTATCATATTAGTGTGCAATATACTGGCTTGAACTGGTTTCAAAATAGGCTCCTTGTTTTCAATTACAGGTAAAACCGAACATCCGATGAGAAAATTGTTCATTTGTTAAGTATTAACATAATTATAATAACGTTGTAACGTAACAACCTCATTCAGCCAAACATCCTCATTTTGTGATTTCCTCGCTGATTTCCCACTGTTATTAAGATACTACGGATTGTATTATTAACGAGAGGCTGGGAAGATGAAAAGGGATAAAATCCGGAAGTGGCTGATGAATGGCTTCCATCCATTCCGGAGAGAATATTTTGAACCACTTCCCACTAATAACGCCTTTGAAGCAGGAAACGCCCGAAGGCATCTTGCTCCTTAGCTTCACCCCTTATAAACACGGCCACCCCAGCCAAGCAAAGGCGTTTCGAGGTGTGTTCATACAGAGTTGGGCTGTGTAGGATACAGCTGTGTACTCAACGACGGAGCTAGTTATAAAGACCTTCCAGACCGAGAAATCGGAACGTCTCACGGCAGCAAGACGGAAGAAATCTCAATGAGTCTGACAACTTATGATCCTGGCGATAACTTACCTTGTTAACGCGGACATTGTACAACGTCTTTTACTTTTAAATTTTTGTATGTATGGCCGGCTGACAATTTATTATTTTACTTTATTTTTTATTATTACCTAAAGTAAAAAGTAAAGTAAAGTAACAGCCATTTCAGGCTGGGGCTTTTCGTCCGACTGCCCTGCCAGCGTCGCGGACGTGATCAGCTGTCCTCCAATGGAGGATCAGAATTCGATCTGATCATTTCGCTCTTTACTGGGCTACTCATTGCCTCGCCCCCTTGAGTGGAGAGGGGTTCGCCCAACAGCTACATGGGACATACTTGGACGTGTCACCACGTGTCACGGCGGTCACCCATCCAAGTACTAACCACGCTCGAGGTTTCTTAACTTCGGTGATCTCACGGGAACCGGTCTATTCCACCTGATAAGGCCGTTGGGCACTTATTATTACCTATATTACTATCATTCATTGTATTTTTGTATTGCGCAATCGCCCGTAACCAACAAATAAATAAATAAATAAACAGCGTAGCATGGTGAAATGCTAAAAGTGCCTACACACACCTAATAATCAGTAGAGTTCCATGGCTGAGGAAAATACACTGCCAAGGTGATGGCACAGGAGCTTCCTCGTCACAATCAGAGTGACCCATTATAAAATAGAACAGACTCGGAAGCAAAATAACATAACATAACATTACATTACATTACATTACATTACATTACATAACGTTAAATATACATATTACATAACATTACATTACATAACATAACATTACATGAAATATACATATTATACATAACATGACTTCCATAATACATTACGTCCATTATACATAACTAGCCTGACCGCTCGCTTCGCTCGCTATCCGAGATTCGCTGTACGCAGTATCGTGGAACCAACAAACGACGGAAAAATCCCATAGCCTACCGGGTATTTGTGCCCAATTTTATCAAAATCCGTCAAGCCATTCAGGAGTTGACCATGGTCGACCAGGGAATCAAAAATGCGCGAATCAGAAATTCATACTGGAACTCACTAGGCCTTGTCCAAACAACCCTTGAAAATTTGAACGAAATTGAATCAAAATTGTGAAAGTTATGCGTGTTTGTTGAATTTAACGTTAGCGCATGCGCAGGGCGTACCGCTGGATCAATCATGTTGAAATTTGTATGGGACCTCAAGGGGCCTTATCCGCACCATCCCTCAAAATTTGAGCTGAATCAATTCAAAATCGTGGAAGTTATGGCTGTAACAAGGAAATGCGGACAGACTCACAGACTCACAGACTCACAGACCGACAGACACGGAACCAAATTTGTTCAGTAGGCTTTGAAACGCAAAATGCAAGTGGAAATTTTGATTTCTGAAGACAAAAATTTTTTGGCTCACGAAAGTGAACACAAGGCTTCCGCTGCTTCGCAGACTCGGAAGCAATAAACAATCCGAAGTTATTTATACGTATTTTATGTATGATGAATCACACCATAAGTCCTGAATACTTTAATCGTACCAACCACAGAGGTGATGCACTTTGCGACTGCGACAACTAAGGTGCTGTGTGGAACATATTTTGATGGAATGTCCAATTTATGATAGAGCATGGGAGATTATGTTTACAAACATAGCGGAGAATGTGACTAGTCCTTTCAATTACGCTTTTCTATTATTAAATAAAATCGCTGCAGCGTGGGGGGAGGGGCCGTAATGTTAGTACTACTGACTGCCTTAACAGTCAAAAATCATCATGCACATATAAATATACCAAAATATTACTTACTAGGTACTTCTTTTTACTATTACGTTTCCTTATTACTATTACATTACATTACCTACTATTACTTAGGGACCACTTTTTACGGCCTACCTATTCAGATACAGGAGGAAATGCAATGTAATATAATATTGAAGATGCTAGTTTACTTCATTTTCCGTACGCTAGCAAGGGTGGCGAACTGATGCATAGCTGCGACGGTAGCTACATAGGTGGCGAGGCGATGTACAGTTTCCAGGCAATTATCGGCTTTAGGAGGCGACAGCGAAAAACAGCGTTCATGACAGATGTGGTGAGGGGTCCTCACAGGATGAACGCAGACTTTCAAGGTCCACATACGAAAACCCGATTCCACCTTACGATTATATCGGAATTCAGTAGAAATTTACCGAAGTGGTTTATCACGTTGTAGACGGTAATGGAAGTTTAAGCGACCGAACGACCGTTCAACGCCCAACCCGTGTTCAGATATCCACTTTAAATGCATAGGGCTGAGAATTATCGAGTACAGCATTACCGACGCTGGGATCAGAACATTTCTTCTTCTCTTTTTCGCTCTAAACTTTCTCTTTTTATGGGAAACGCAGCTCCGCTGGGGTCGTGGTAGAGGAGGCTTTTAATTTGCAACAGTTTCCTCTCTCCTCCCTCAAAGGGCCTACGAGTGCCCTTCCCCTATGACACTTGGCAGAGATACGGCCCACTCTTAACTCCCTCCCCATCCCTTACCACACCAAACTGATACCGTTATCTATACAAATAGCACGTATAAACTCGGCTCTTACCGCGCATTTATATGTAGATAAACTTTCTCTCCCCTTTATTTTTTTCCGTAGCCGCAGGCTTCAGTTCTATACTTTGCTACATTCTCGTTTACACACATGAAGTCAACCAACATGAAATGGAACAATATTATGACATAGATCAATCAAACTTATGATATAGATGGAGAATAACTTCTTTTTCAAAAATGTCATACATCATTAATCATAGTAATACAGATCGACTATAATTTATTATGGTGTAGATAAAACCTACATATTATTATAGTTCGAACATCAAGTCATACGACAAAGGAAATAACCACATTTTTTGGTAGCCATCACTCAAATGGACAGAAAATGTGAAAGAACGAAAAAATGTTGTTTCCGTGTTAACACTGGCGTGGTGGACTTTGTTTCTAGACCAATTTACATAAGAACTGACAGATTTTAAATTATTAGTTCCCTTGACTGAATAATATTCGACTGAGATTTGAAGTATAGTGTAGTAAATTATCCACACTTGGTAGGTAAGTATATCAAGTTTAGGGTTTGTGGTAGGCAGAAAATAGTTGCTGGAAGTATCTGCATACTACATTTTGACACGGAACGTGCCCTTGTGCTGGAAGTCATTGGAAAATTTGCGACATTATTTTTCTGAGGACAAATAAGCGGGTGGTACACTCCCTAATATTTATTAGCACTTGAATCAAAAATTGATTTCTTCAATTTGAACGAATTCTATGTGTCGTGGTTCCTCTCAAATCTTTACATCAACCACTCCCATCTAATATTGTACGATTTAACCGAATAAACGAAGAGAACGACGAGCTGGGCAACGCCAGGGGAAAGTTAGAGAAGGGTCCCTTCCATCTAACCGCCATTGCTCCTCAGCGGTCATAACGGCCGATTCTGGACGACGGACGGCTGGAAAGGTTCCTTTATAAGCAGCCCTTCTGGCCCAGCGCTTCATTCGACCGATCGACCCTTGCGAATTCTCTCTCTCCTACCCTTTCTCCAAAACTCGCTGTGGTTCATTCTCGCGGGGTATTAGCAGTACGTTCCTCCCAGCCCTAGCGTAGGAGTGGAGACGACAACACTGGTGATCACAAATCACCAAATTCACCCAAACCAAACCACCAAATCACCACAGTGGTACGTTCCTGTCCCTATCCTACATAACCGTAGGAAGTATAACGTTGGTGATCCCAACACCCGCGATCACCACACTATGGAATCATTAATTATTAACGATATGAAATTATAAGAATAATAAATATAACAAGGACATGGAAATGTTGAATTTGGAGTTTTCGTTTGTTAGAAACGAGTGGAAGAGGCTTCATATCCGTATACTGAAACGTATATTAAGCAGGTGCGGTACGTACTTCGAAAATTCGTTCATATATGGCGATGCTGCATGACTAGGAATTTTTCGATAGTAAGTTCACCTCATTTATGTTGAATCGTAACATAAGCTCAAAACTCCATTGCAGTACTGATCACAAAAATTCATTTAGAATTTGTCGCTCTATGCGACAGGACGCTTTGGAATGGAGAGTTTTCTACAAAACAATGAAAAACCAAGCCTTCGTGCGCCGCAACATGTTCACTGTTAACTATATTTTACAAGAGAACCCACAGAACCAATAGGTACTCTTGTCAACAGAACCACTAGAAATAAAAGTTTGAGCTGTCGATGCGAATTATTGTCTTCTTGAAATTTCTCCCTTGAGAGGGAAAAACATTAAATCATGTTTAATGTTTTTCCCTCGCAAGGGAGAAATTAGATATAGTTTTTTAATGTCAAGAAAAAATGAAAGCCACAATTTCACTGAACTCTACAAGTATAATGTTGCATTTACTGTACTTATTATAGAACTCGCCATCAACATATGGTTGCTACAACAGAAGGTAGTAACTGTGTAGTAACCAATGAAAAACGTAGCTATTGACTCTTGTTTCTTTCGAGTGCGATATTCTTTATGGTTGCTACAACAGAAGGTAGTAACTGTGTAGTAACCAATGAAAAACGTTGCATATTTGCGTGTCGGAATTCACAGAATGACCCCCAGCCCTAAAACATTAAACATGTTAATATCAGTGTTTACCAATTTTTGCCATCTCTAATATGTTACAGATGACTGTTCGGCCCAATCCGGGAAAAATTACAAGTAATAATACCTATTTCACTACCCAATCGAATTGAATCATTCCTCTATGTAAGTAAAAAGCTACGTTTGGAATAAAGAGACCACTTACGAAATGAAGAAACTTAAGGAAGTGAACATACCTGAAAAAAAAAGATGAAACTCATTATATTTTAATAAAACAAAGCATAAGACGATATAGTTCTAAAATGATGAATTAATGGAATAGTGATATCAGAGATGAACTTGGTGTATAATAATTGAAAAATAACAGTTTTGATCAAAGTTCCAATCATTCAGCATGACAAGATGCGCACATTTTCGAAGTAAAGTATGGTTAACACACAACAAATCAGCCTCAGCCTGACTGAATGATAAAAACGATATACTTCCGAAAGCAAGTGTGTACAGACAATGCCAAATCCTGATGGTGCCGTTCGGATCAAAATAGATCCCTCAAGAATGATCTTTGTAAAGTAAAAAGCGATTTGCGTGAAATTCATTCAAAGGTCCTTCGAGACTCTACCTATCATTCCCAGCGACAAGAAAACGGAGAGAAGAACTCGGGTGTTCTTCGAATTCAGTCCCCCAACTTGACTATAGTTGATCGATTCAAGTTTGTAGCGATTTCACTTCCCTCGGCAAGGTTGTTGGCAATTTGAGGAAAATGGAAAGTTCGATTAGTCGCGTTTAGGTTTTCAAATAAGCCCTTGGATTTGTTACTTCGCATGAGGAGTCACAGTCAGCCCCCTATTTGAACGGCAATGTGGAATAATCTTAGAAAAGCTGCTGCTACATTTCTTCAAGTATTTCACTCTCAGTCTTTCCGGAATGCTTCAAAACCGCGAAGGTTATTCCCCTCTACAAGTAAAACTGCACTGGCGGCAGTAAAACTGACCCAGGCAACTATATCGTCCTACATCAGTGTTGTGACAGCGTGAGGAGACTGACCGTGGACCATCGAGGGTGTCCCTTCAAGACTAGCGACACCAGTCACCAGTTAAGTAGGGGATATCGATTAGGATTCAGCCGAAACGACCCCATCTTCACCGGAAACACAAACAACTCGATAACTGCCCACTGTCACACTCCACCCCACATGTAATACTTCTGGGTAGCGGAAGTATGAGTGGGAAATGGGAGGTTGAAAAGTAGTATGAAGTTCTGGTTCAGGAAAGGGCACCTGAACAACTTCAAGGTGTCTAACCTCCGTCGTAATGGTACTACCTTTACTGGTGGAGAACAAAGGTCCTACATACGAGTATTGGCGGAGAAAAATGTTGCCATAGGTAGGTTGTTGCCCAGTGAATTGATCATCTGGGCAAACTCTAGGTGATCAACCTTCATCTTTATCACGGAACAACTATTGGGACTTCTAAATTGGGGCATCGCATTAATCGCCTTCAAATGAGCTCAATATATATTTATATGGGGATCTAAAGGGGATATTGGGGGGGGGGGGGGGATAGATGTGTGCATTGTAAAAGGGACAGGATGCCTGTAAAGGAATCTTTCTGGAAACCTTTGGGCTTATCCTTCTGGTAAGGCCTCATAAAGAATGGAGTATGGTGAGTTACTCAGCGCATACTACCAAACCACGCTCTGCTACCATGTGACAGAGTCAGAGGAGAGCGATGGTGGACCCTCGACAGTCCCCCCTTCTAGACTAGCGATATCATCGCCAGTTAAGAAGGGGATATCGATTAGGATTGAGCCGAAACGACTCCATCTTCATCGGAAACACAAACAACTCGAGAACTGTCTACTGCCCCATAATGTTAAGCTCACTATCAAAAAATATTGGAGAGATATGTCAAATACCACTTGCTCGATTCTCAGAGAGTAACAAAATATTAAATTTCAAGGAATTCGGCTTCAGAAAAATTACAGGGGTACAAGAAGTACTATATTCACCAACATGTGACCCATATCAAATCCGCGAACAAAACAGTAAAGGAGCCTCGAAGGAGCTTATGCTAGACATCGCCGAAGCGTTCGACGCATAGAGAGAAGCTCTTTGACAAGATGCAGGCGGCCGGTATTACTGGCGAAAGCTTACAATGGTTCAAGAGCTATTTCTCAAACCGTAGGCAAGCAGTTTCAAGAGGCAAATGTACAAGCGATGAAATGAATAAGGATTTCGGCGCAATTCACGGATTTACATTAGGTCCATTGTTATCCTTAATTTACATAAATGATAATTATACAACTAGAAATGTATAAAACTATATATTTGCTTACGATACAGATCTTCTTGTGGAAGGATCTCGTGGCATGAAACCTTCTCACAAGCAACCTGCTCAATAAATAGTTGAATGAACGGTTTTCTGATAATTGTCTAACTCTTATCTCTAAAAAATGAAGATGATGCTATATGGTAGATAAGCCAGATGTTGCTGATAGAAATCCAGCGGTGGATATACAAAAGAAAAGCATCTCGCATTTCGGGCTCTCGGGATAAAATTGAAGTAGTGTAACAAGAACACCATAAGTAAACACTGGAAACATGGAGCCATTGTTTCCAGGCCATGGATACATTGCTGGCCTCGACTGGTTCTTACGACACATAGCCCATCGTATATTCTGTATGCAATCCATAGAAATTTAAATGAAAACGTGAAGTCACCCGAAAACTACTTGAGAACAAAATATAGAACTGGAATTTTGTCGTGGATAGTGCAAAAAGGAATGGGCAGTATTGATAACTTGATAAATAGCTTATACTTGTATTAAGGAAATGTGTTAGTTTATAAGTTATGATTTTATAACGGAGGAATAATCAGAAGAACTAGAAAGAATTTAATGGCTCGAAGCTCGATGATATGGGCAAAGCCTAATGTCGAGCAGCATACGATAGGAACCAGGAGACTCAACTTTCTCTATATTACATTTACCTACTCTTGTACATGTAAATATTCTAAATAAATAAGAAATACTGAATTAATTCGACAATGAAATGGCTTTGAATCGAAAACTTATTGTCTGGGACTCCACCCCTTAAAAGCCGGTAGCGTTCATTCTATTTGGGATTTTGCCAGCGAGAACCAGCGGGGAACGATCTTCAGGAGACATAACCTAACGATTTTGTACGCCGATAGCGAAATGGGCGTCCGTGAAATTTACCAAAAATTTGGCTCACGAAAGAATGACTTCCTAGATCAGCAATGTTGAGTTTAAGTGGGTCAAAAATTACTAAGAACCTGTATATGAATAACCGAAAGTATTGAAGAATAATGATACGAAATCGAAAACGACTGTATGAAATTCCAAGAAGAAAAGTTATCAAAGTGAGTCAAGTTTTAACAGGTCAAAAACTGCGTAGGTATTTAATGGTGACAATTCTGAAAACCACATGATTATCACTTCATGACTGGAACTTTTTATGACGAGCCACAATGCTGATACCGATTTTGGTGAAGCACACATAAACGATTTTTGGTGATCTTTAGCCATTTCAATCGATTTTTGGGTATTTTTCACTAAACCAAAAAACTCAAATTTAGCACGCATTTTTGTTTTTAAAAAAAGCTTCTCACTTTGTTTGCCATTACAAACATTTCCCTTCATACGTATATACATACATGTTTTCTCTGAAAATTCGCTAAACGTAGTCACGCTTGGCATGTATGGGTTGTACCACTCTACTAGTGGGATCGGAATCATGTTTCTAAACTGCTTAGCACTTCTGGAGTTATCCGACGTTCGGCATCTTTGAAGCTCTGGAAAAGCCGCTGAAACATCAACTCTTAATCCAAACTAACTGAATAATTCTCTGTGTAACGGGGAGAAGACTTGAAGGAGGATCCTTTAATTACTCTGTAAATACTCATCGCGGCCTCCCAAAGGCCTTGTGTCCCCGTTAATTTTCAATCTAATAATTTTACGCCGAGACGCCTTTTGTGAATTCATTACGGCAACCCCCCCCCCCCCCCCCCCCCCTCTCCACGGTCAGCAACCGTATTCCCCGATCGACGACTCTCATTTCCCATCCCCTCCCCCACATCCACTTACTGTTCCAGACAACATTTTCAACACTTTAGCTTTCGGGACTAGGATGAAAGGGAGCTTTAATCATGAAAATTACTTGACGAAAATCCGCCTCCCCCCCCTTCCATCAACCAACTCCAAGCCGACCGCAGCGGCAACAAGGTTTTCCCTTTTCCTCCAAACAACCGCTTTTGTGTATTCCGGCTTCAGGAATGTTCCGGGGTTGATCACCAAAATACGGGTTTGGAACGCAGTTTATGTAGGTAGCAGATGCTATCTGAATAACCCTTGCGTTGCACAGGATACTGTAAGTTGATTGAATTGATAACAAAGGTAATAATGAAACGAATCTCGTTGTGGGTCCATCTGACTTTGTTACCTCTCGCAGAAGTAAACCTCCTTATGTCCTTCCCTGGTCATAGAAACATTTAAATACGCGAGATGGGTTCGATCCATTGAGCTGTTTTCGAGAATTTAGTTTTTTTATGTTTCGACTTCCCTATAAACCCCCACCCCTATTCATCAGATCCGGGAGTGAATCCCCCTATGTCCTTCCCCGGTCATAGAAACATTTAAATACGCGAGATGGGTTCGATCCATTGAGCCGTTTTCGAGATTTTAATTTTTTAATGTTTCGGCTTCCCTATAAACCCCCACCACTATCCATCGGATCCGGAAGTAAACCCCCCTATGTCCTTCCCCGGTCATAGAAACATTTAAATACGCGAGATGGGTTCGATCCATTGAGGCGCTTCCGAGATTTTAATTTTTTAATGTTTCGGCTTCCCTATAAACTCCCACCCCTATCCATCGGATCCGGAAGTAACCCCCCCCCCCCTATGTCCTTCCCCGGTCATAGAAACATTTAAATACGCGAGATGGGTTCGATCCATTGAGGCGCTTCCGAGATTTTAATTTTTTAATGTTTCGGCTTCCCTATAAACCCCCACCACTATCCATCGGATCCGGAAGTAAACCCCCCTATGTCCTTCCCCGGTCATAGAAACATTTAAATACGCGAGATGGGTTCGATCCATTGAGGCGCTTCCGAGATTTTAATTTTTTAATGTTTCGGCTTCCCTATAAACCCCCACCCCTATTCATCAGATCCGGGAGTGAATCCCTCTATGTCCTTCCCCGGTCATAGAAACATTTAAATACGCGAGATGGGTTCGATCCATTGAGCCGTTTTCGAGATTTTAATTTTTTAATGTTTCGGCTTCCCTATAAACTCCCACCCCTATCCATCGGATCCGGAAGTAAACCCCCCCCCCCCCCCCCCCTATGACCTTCCCTGGTCATAGAAACATTCAAATACGCGAGATGGGTTCGATCCATTGAGCCGTTTTGGCGTGATTGAAAGACAAACAGAAAATCGTCTGTAAATTTAGTTATATAGATTCAGGTCGTCATGACGCAGGAATCTATATACTTTCCGAATCAGCTAAGTGGAAAACTGAGCTGTCGAATCAGCTGAACGGAAAATTGAGCTCACATATTAAGCGGTTGGAAGAAATTGATGTTTAACCATGGTTCAATGTTTTCCTGTGTAGCTGAGAAGGGTAAGGTAAAGCTGAGCTATTCACACCACCCCAGGAGACCAAGCACATTATACCTCTCTATCAGCACCTGTTTATTCCGTATACCTCATTTTCAATTTCAACTGCCAAAGTTCCATACTATGTCGACGTGAATTAATTATTGATTCCTCACTCAAGATGAAGTCCCATTCCATCTAGTCCCCGGAGACCAAATACATACCCAAATAATCAACAACAGAAACAATATTTTTATCTAATCATATTACAGCATCTGAAAGTAGAATCAGAAATCGATAGGAACATTCGAACACTTCCATTTTGCCTCAGAACCTCCGTATGAGCCTCGGATAGGGAAAGCAAAGCCAGCAAAGTTGGCCACGGGATGGTGTTTGCTGAGGCTCTGGTAGAAGCATATCTCACTCGCGAGTGTTTGTAGAATCTGACGGTTCTCAAGATCGAGGGCTTAGAGAACCGTTCCAGGGGGATACCTCAGACGTCCCTCTACCAGTACATATAATTTATCCATCGGTCGTTTCTTTCCCTTCTCCTCTAAGATTTTTCGGAGAAAATTATTTTTTCACGTTGTTTAACTTGCTCTAGAGCAATATTATTAGTTGGGGGTGTTTAGAGGGTGATGGGATGTCCGACCAACTCATATTACCTGAAGGGACAGAAGCAGCCAGATTTTAGACAGAGAATAGTGATATATTCGCAAATCTTCGTGACCACTAAGAAGATGGTAAAAATAATGGAAGATGGTAATATTTTTCTTCCGGGATGTGTTAAGAGTAGTTAGGAGGTAAACATACGAACAGTTCACAGTGTAACGCCTAGGGGTTGCAAGGGAGTGGTTCATAATGAGTCTTAGCGTATGTCCTAATTGACAGTTTTCGTACGGTGCGACTTCGCACGAAAAATTCGCACGAAAACTGCTCGCATGTCGTTATTCGTACGAACAAAATGTGTGTCCTCATTGGTCATGGAAACAACGTGCGAAAAAGGGGGCGCGTGACGTCATGACCGCTTCGTACGAACAGAACTTCCCATTCTGTTTCGAAGTGTGGACGATGCCGCGTTTTTGCTTTCAAGTAACATTTACCTATTGTCAACAATATTGGATTGTGCTCCACCAAAAAAACGCAAATCACCGAACATTATTTTCAAAAAACGCTTAAGTACGGGGAATTCCATCATCTATATTCTCAACTGTGTGCAAACGAAACATTTTTTTTTAAATATGCGAGAATGTCAAAAACCACATTTGATTACATCTGCAAAGAAATACAAGATGAATGCAGCCACCAGACCAAAAACTTCAAGGAGCCAATTGGCGTAGAGGAAACAGAAGGAGGAGGAGGAGGAGGAGGAGGAGGAGGAGGAGGAGGAGGAGGAGGAGGAGGAGGAGGAGGAGGAGGAGGAGGAGGAGGATATTATGTAGTGGTAATAATTAGGTAGGTGATGCAAAATTGTTCCTACGAGCATGAAAAAATATTCATGAATCTCAACATAAATATGAAATAAAAAGAATAAAAAAACCTCATGGTAAACTATCACCAAAAGAGAGAAAGAAATACCAACAAAAAACAGCCATTTAATATTGATTTGTTCCCCCTCTATACGTATGTAGGTTCCAACTAATAATAACGGAAAAAATAGTAGTACCAAAACAAAATTATTGCAGAGAAAAAAACTTCCTTTTAGCCCGTTAGACGAAAATATGGGTTTTAAGGATGTAAAAATTCTTGAAATATTCCCGAGATTTTGCATGTAGTTTCACAATTTTCAGAATAGTTCGTGTACAGTCAGCTCATTACAGTCGTCCTCAGTGATTCAGATTCAAGATTTTATTTGCATTTAGGGCTGAGCGGCTGAGCCCTTTAAAAAATTAGTATTTGTACGAAAAATAATTATAACAAAGTACATAACACGTACTTACAAACACACAAAGTATGTGACATGCATCTTACGTATTTGAAATGATATAAATTAGGTAACTGACACAGTTAGCTTAACTTGAGTTGAACATCCTTCTCCGGGTGAAGCATTATAAATATTAGTAGGTATGGCGTAAGCTATTTATTTTTCAACATAATTAGGCTATCCGGCGGGCTCAGGTGGGGTTTTTGAAAAAAGTGGAGGACTTCTATTGCCCTTGTTGTGAAACAAAAAACATTGTCCAGCTGGGGCTTGTCTCGTATCAATAAAAGCTCGTAAAAATTCCCATCGCAGGTATTTAAAGTTTCGCACGAGATATTATGTTCGGCGTGCAGAGGAGAAATGAGGGCTTCCTGCTAGTCTTAATTGGGTGACAAGGCCCAGCTAGGGGATCCCTACTTCACAACTGAGGTAACCTCTAACCTGCCATGGTATAACACTGGGTAGGCCTCACACAAAGATGTTCCATGTACAGCCGGGCGAGCCCCACACCCTGAAGAGGTTGTGACACTTTTCGCAAATTTCCTCCAAGTTGCCTCCAATCCGTTTGGCCTGCCACCCCCTTTTCCATTTTGAAGTGAGATTATGAAACTAGATCAAAGTGAGACCAAACGAAACGTGATCAAAATTGATGCCAACCATCTCTTATTTTCGAACAAAAATGTCCCCATTTTTCCGCATGACTCTGTAATATGAACTGTACATAGGTAGTTTTGCTGAGCAACGATATGAAAACAGGACATGAAATAGGAAACCGTAAGGTGTTCAAAAGTAATAGGTAACTTTATATATATATACCGATTCATTACAATTTATACCTTCGCATTTTGCTACAGAAATGGCAATATAAAACTAGCGATGACGAATGGAGTTGAAATAAGTGTAAGGGCAGCACAAATATAGCCCAACCATTATTCTAATAAATTTCCACTGATTCAAATCCCGATTCCAATAAATATCTACCATAAGTCATCTAGATCCATATCCAGATTCTAATAATTACATCCAATAACCGATCTGTTGTCTGGGACCCCTCCCTCAATTAGCTTAGTGGTACTTAAGATGTAATAGCAATTACTATAACAACCCCGCTTCTGAAGGGCGCTTTGAAAAATACTTCCCAACCAGTTTCGAGGTATTAGCAATTGGTTCAAACTCAGCTTGCATAGTTATACACCTACCTAATACAGGCCCAAAGGTAAACCAACCTACTGAAGGCAGACCTTCCCCTGGAGTGCCCAACGCAGTTTGGCGATAACGTCGTGCGCTTGAGATTCAGCGTAGTTGAGGGATCAGGGTATTAAAGTTATAATCAAGGAAAGGGAGAATTATTACACCTTCCCTCAGAACCAATTATTTGCTTCTCTCACTTTGAACCTAATCAACAATCCACCCCGCAACGCCTCAGGGTAAATGTTAACTACCAATATTATTACAGAGTCAAGAGCACAGCTGCTGTGGGGGTAGAACGTTCCCCGCATACAAAGCGAACGGCGAACTTTTACTTTATTATTTACACATTCTTTCGTAATAAATATGGTTTACAAACCCATCCTCCATCACCTCCTTTCATCAAGCTCAAAATATGTTGCTGAACAATCCAAACCCGCGTTGAATCGTGCGCCATCAAGTCACATTTTTTGTCACAATACGTCGCACAACAACTATTTGCACAAATGAATCCATTCCATCCATAAATGAAGTATTTGAAAAAATAAAATAAGCGAATGTCGCATGTCGTGAGTCCCTCCCGGAACTAGGTACTCCTAGCAGATTTAAGTTCTCACAAATATTTCATAAGCCAACTTTAGTTCTTACCAAATAAACCATACGAGTGGGGAACAAGCCGCAGGAGTCAGAGCACAACCTGGGTCCCCACCATCCCCTACCAAATAGGGGATGGAGGGAGACGACTCCCAGTAACGTAAATACTCGCCTCCTTCGACTTTTCACTCATTCGACGCTTCCTCTAGCCGCTGGTTACTCTCTCTTCTCCTACCCTGCTCTCAACCCATTCCCAAAAGATCCTAGATGACGGTGGTGGTCAGCCCATAACCGCCTAGGCAAATTCTCCCAAAAAGATTCCAGATGACGGTGGTGATTCGCTCATAACCGCCTGGACACCTCCAAAAAGATCCTAGATGTCGGTGGTGACTCGCTCATAACCGCCTGGGCAAAACCTCTCCAAAAAGATCTCAGATGTCGGTGGTGATTCGCTCATAACCGCCTGGGCACTTCCTCACACCACCGTGACGAATACACGCCAATTTTAAATTCATCACATCGCATATACGACTACTTTAGCCAAACGCGACTTGATGGCGCACGATTCAACGCGGGTTTGGTTCCCTCTACGAGTCACTTTGCCTCTTTGCATCAGTGCGACATAATAAATTATCAAAGACAAGGGATTCAAGTATGCAAATAGTTGTTGTGCGACATATTAGGATACCAATCCATCGATCTGATAGTGATGTTGGAGGAAGAGATAGGCAATAAGACCACTCGGGGACCAACATGCGCTTACGATAAATATTTTAGCATCTCAAGACCGCTCTGTAGTACAGGTGCGGACATGATACGTTTGGTTCAGATAAGTGACATACGTCACTGTGAAGTAAGCTTTCTTGTAGGTTGGTAAACAAAAAACTATTTGGGGACCAACATGCGCTTACGATAAATATTTTAGCATCACAAGACCGCTCTGCAGTACAGGTGCGGACATGATACGTTTGGTTCAGATAAGTGACATACGTCACTGAGAAGTAAGCTTTCTTGTAGGTAGGTAAACAAAAAACTATTTGGGGATCAACATGCGCCTATGTTAAATATTTTAGCATCTCAAGACCGCTGTGCAGTACTGTTGCAGGCATGCACGTAGGGTTCAACCAGTGAGATACGTCACTGTAAGTAAGTTTTCTTATAGGTATGTAAACAAAAAACGCTGCAAATTATTACACAACAATTTATTATTCACCAGTACAGATGCCCCTTCTGCACAGATAACTGTGTCCTTTAGTCAATACCTACCCTCAATACCTACCCTCGTGTCCCCCCCCCCCCTCCAGGGCCCTTAATTGAGTACTTGAGCCGGCTGGGCTACCATTTCCTTCGTGAATTCCATCATTAAAATTATAATATGTTGTTATTCATGAAGCATGAAACTTGTAGTGAACAAAAAAACACCACCACCACCACTTGTAGCATGTAAAAAAAAAAAACCTATCAACATATTCCCAAGTAACCATCATTCTTCAAAAATGAAACAATATAACGTAACAACCAACTCGATTTCATTTCAGATTCAGATTCTACGTCCTATTTACCTTCAAACGGAAACTATCACATTTTGAACGGGGGGGGGGGGGGTCATTATTGAAAATAATAAATAAAAATATCTCGATGGTTTTAAGACGACTTTGGAAAGAAGATTAGTCAGTATACGTAGACGTTTTCAATCATTTAGTAGGTTTGACCTTTGAATGACACACACACACAATCACACAAACACACAATCACACACAATCTGTATGCATTTTCTTTAGTCAATCTGTATGGAAACATCGTTCTAAACTCGAGGAAATGAGATAGCTAAGTGAGAATAGAAAACTTCGTTTCTAGAGGCGAAAAAAGGGAAAAATGAGACCCCGTGACTGAACTGCTATAGGAAATTGTCTTGGAAGCGGCGCCCCCAAGATAATGGATCAGGAATCTTTAAAAGTGCGTTCCTTTTAAAATCTATTTGCCCAAGCATGAAACGAGAGCGGTGGAAGACTTTATCGTCTATTCCCGATGGCCCGCAGCCTTTCCTCCTTGAAAAGATCGATTAAAAGGTATTACCGCCCTCGTAAGAGCACCGTCTGGAATCGAATTTGTTCTGTAAATATACCTAGAAGTAAATTGAAATGGAGGGATTTAATAGTGAGGACGGGCAGGAATTAAAACAGGTAGAACATAATGCCCTTTCATCGTGCCCTTTTCACCGTGTCTGAGGAAAGAACCTATTTATTAAATGTGGCCAACAAGTAGATCGATGGGAGGTCAACGTTTCAGTGGACGGATTTCAGGCTACATCTTTACTGTCAACGAATTAGGTTTAAAAAGTTTTTGAACCAGAGAATATTATATGTTATTTGTAATAATATACCTAATTGGAATACAAACCTATTGAATGTTGAAAAAAAGGATAAAAAAGAGGAAATCACAACATTGCCCCCGACAGAAATCAACGGTCGAAATGTACCGTACTTTCACATAATTTGGTTTCCACAAAAGCCCCTATACTGTCCTCAAGGACTCTGCATCGAAGAAATTCGTGTGGTCTGTGAACACGGGAAGGATTGATTCTCGAAAAACAAGAGGATTCAAACTGAAGAGAATGTTATCTGGCACATACCTAGTTCCGTTTCATCAGATCACATCTGGACCGCAGAACAATCTCGTTAAAACAAGAGAACAGGTCCAGAACGAGGCTGATCACGAGCGGAATTCCTTGCAGAAGTCTATGCGACCTTGTTCAGAAATGGATTTTGGTTTATTATTCTGTGAATAATAGGTACACCTATGTATTCGCTCAGCAAAAAAATTTTATAACACCCCCTCAAACTTTTTTCTTTTCCGTTTCAAGGTGCGTAGATTCCAAAAATGCAATGTCTGTCCGCCGTCCGCCGTCCGCCGTATCACGTGTACTGGCTTCATTTTCGGTCTAAAAAATTCGTTCTTTCGCGCACATGCTCCATTTGGGCCCTAGTTGTGTCCCGAAACTTTTCAGCCCGATCGGAATATACCCAGGCGTTTTATGAGTGAAAACGTGTGTAAAAATAGGTACTTTCTGCGTTTTAGCAACATGTTGGTAACATGAGCTTCTGAGATATCGTTTTCCATGTTTCTGGGGACGAGAAGACCGAATATGAAGTCGATTTTGACCGGAGAGGAAAATTGAGTTTTATCAAATGTTCAGCTCCCAAAATTGATTTTTTTATGGGTGAAAAACCTGGGAAATCGTCTGAAATCACCATCAGTTTGTATAATAACACTGGGAAAAGTGTCAACACGTGGATCAAGACGATTAAATGGCACCACCAATGATCAAAGATAGTTTAAAAAAACAAAAAAAAAACGTAGGTACCTAATTTGTGTTTTAGGGGCCAAAATTAATGGAAACCATCAGAAATAGCTATTTCGATTATTACGCATGACAGAAACAATAAATGAACAGCCAACATTTCTTTAGGTAAGTCCAATAGAATAATAAACCCATGTGACAAGGACTTTGCAGCGTTTTTTCTTTAACCTAGTTGTCGACATGTACACGTTTGTTGTCCATGGCCAAACGAATCATCCAAATTAAGTGAACATTTGGGAATATGTGGAGGGTTTTATCGGAATATGTCAGGCGTAGCGACTATCGGAGATTCAAAAATGACCTGGTGGGTGAAGGGGGGTTATGGGGCCGAAGCGGCGCGTTATAAGAGATGGGGCGGTGGAAAAATACATATTTTTTCTATCTAACTGTAATTATTGCCGAACGTTAGAGAGCTTTTATACACTTCAACTCTGGTGGCATTTATATTGTGACTGTGTGAGTGGGTGAATAAGTATCTACCGCAAAAAATGACTCGATATTACAGTGAACTACGCAGAAGGGGTACCTACTACTATACAGGAAAAACCGTTGTGCAATAGTTTGCAGCGTTTTTTCTAAAAAATTCATTAGCTCTCCATCGAATATTCATGAGTTATTCACATTACATTATATACTCTCTTGCGTGTTTGGGTTATTATTTTCAGTACCTAATGAACCTTTGGAAAAATTTGTAACCCCTCAAAATTATGCCGTCCGCCGTACTTTGCACTTTCCTTAGTTACCATGAACAAAAATTAATAAAATTTGGTTTAGGTCCCATTTGGGGTCTAGTTGGTCCTCGAAGCTCTGCGTTAATGTCAGTCATCTCTAAGGGGTGAAAAATAGGGCTTGGAACTTCCCGAACGCCATACCTCGAGAACTTTCAGTAGAAGGGGATGGTTTTTTGTTTGCGCTTTTTAATTGATCTTGAACTGGAGCATTTTTTGAGTACATCCAGCCGCTCGTGTTCACCGAAAGGCTTCGCCAACATGATGGGGATGAAATCCGGCTCAGATATCACTGCTAGCGAACCTCTGATTATAATCACAGATGGCTGTATGAAATCGTGTCGGTTGTTCCGAGATGTTTCATTTGAAGAATGATGGTTATTTTGGATTTTGTGGATAGGTACTTTTGCAACTTGAACAAACGTTATGCTTCATGAATAACAACAAATAAATAATCAATTATTATAGAACTGTGGATTCCAATGAATATTTTTTGTAAATTTCATTCCCCGGCCGCCTCCAATACTCGATTTCGGACTTCCCTGGGGGGGAGCACGAGGGTAGGTATTGAACCCAGAAAACAATGATCGCCGCAGAAGGGGTATCTATACAGGTAAATAATAAACCGTTGTGTAATAATTTGCAGCATTTTTACTGAATGTGTTCTAACGATGATCTACATCTACAGGAACTTCGTGTTCGTTTTTCGTAACACTGAATTTAATAAATTGAGATGATTTTTTTCAGAACGTATAGGTAATATCGAGTTGGTCTCCCTTCCAGTATTTTCCGTACTTCGGGACAGGAGATTTACCGCGCTTCTCGTTCGAAGTTGAGAAGGGGAAAAATAATGGCGATAGAAGAGAACAATGGCTGATTATTAGCGAAGTAAACAATGAAAAATTTCATCTCCCCTCCCTCTAGGGTGTCGTTTTTCAACAGTATGGCGGATAGGTGGATAATTATAAGCGCATTAACGAAGAAGTAAACGAGAGATGGTGGGGCATCGGTTATTAAATATCCTTCGTCCGACGAGATCAGGGGAAATTCGAAATTCAGAATTGAACTGCTCCGTCGTTTTAAAGCGACATAGTCAAGTCATATGTGCCAAACTAAAGCACACTACTTGTAATGAATTATTACAATGGTCTGAGCCCCCCCCCCCCCCCACATCCAAACATCCGAATCTATTCAGATTTGTAGGTATTAAGAGAACAAAAAACTTCGAAAATTTGCTAAACACACTTTGTACAAACTAGGTAGGTAAATCACTTATGCATGAATGCCTCCAACACACACTGTACATGCACTGTAATGCCTTCAAACTTCCAATCCACCTATCATCTGTCCTTCACTTATTTTCCGCGGTAGATGGAAATCCATTAAGCCACGTAAGTCTGTCAGTCAGAGCCATTCACTCACAAATCTCATCCCTTTAATGATCGAAGTGTCAAACTGCAGACAACACACAGCCAAAATGTATTAAAAAATAAAATCCAACCCCTTCTCAAACTGGGTTAAAACACCAAAGTAGGTAGGTACTTGAACGGAATGATCAGTGCTCCCAATCCGTTCCAGCCCCCCCCCCCCCCCCCCGCCCCCGCCGGATAAAATCCCCCCCCCCCCCCCACCACCATATCCGTCTAGAACAAGCAGAACCCTCCAGTCACAAATCTCTGTGATCTCACGTGGTAGATAAATGCCTAAAGTGTATGCGAGGAAGACCTTTCCAGAGAAACCTCTCAGAAGTCAAACCGTTGGATGAACGGTGCCCCGAGTTGTTAAAAATTCAACTTTCGAGATTCGAAGAAAATTAACAAATCCATCACTTAACAGGAGACGTCTCCTGTTACTTTTCGTATGTCGCTGGCCAGATCGCCGTTAACAGCACAGTATTTGTAGCGAGATCGCTAGGTTTTTTTGAATGATGAATTATAATACTTACTTACTTTGTCGCTCCTCTTGTACCTTGCGGTGTCGAGGTTTTGCAGAGAGCCTTCCATCCCTTACGATCCAATGCTCGTGAGCGGCCATGATTCCAGGATACTCCACGTTCCTCCAGTGAGACACGGACATTGTCTTCCCACCTGGTCCTCGGCCTTCCTCGAGCTCTGCCTCCCACGTATCTGGCTTCCCATGCCCTGCGAGGGTATCTCGTCTCAGGCATTCGGGCTACATGGCCGAACCATCTCATTTGCGCCTGTTCCACCTTCGTCAAAAGAGGCGTAGCCTTCAGACTGCTTCTGATGGTCTGATTCCGCACACGATCTCTTCTCGTCTTCCCCTCCACCCTTCGGAGATAGCGCATTTCCGCTGCCTGCAGCCGGCTTCTGTGCCTCGAGGTGAGGGCCCAGGACTCCGCACTGTGAAGCAAGATTGGGGAGTAGACGGTCCGATAAACAGCCATTTTTGTGGTCTTGCTGACTTCCCTCTTTCCAACAAATCCCCGGCTGATTGCGTGGTATAGGCGTCCAGCAGCAGCTATGCGATTGCCGACTTCCTGGTCAATAGAGCCATCCTGTCTGATTATGGCTCCCAGATACCTGAAACTGTCCACCTGTTCGAGCTGAGTTTCAGCGAGGTGTATAGAGTGCTTGGCTGGAGTGCGGGAAATCAACATCGTTTTTGTTTTAGAGCCATTTATCACCATGTTTCTCCTTCTCATTTCCTCATCCCACATGTTCAGGTTAAACTGCAGATTCGCTGCACTCTTGGCTATCAAGGCTACATCATCCGCGAATGCGAGCTCAGAAATATTCACCTGCCGCATCTTCCAGTTCCCGACAGTGAACTTTTTAGTGTAAGGCTTACACTCTTTCATTATGTCGTCCATCAGGATGATGAAGAGATACGGCGACAGAATATCCCCCTGCCTGACTCCTGCTGTAGTAGTAAATTCTTCTGAAGTGGCCCCAGAAGTTCGAATCTTATTGCGGCAGGTGAGG
Source organism: Leptopterna dolabrata (assembly GCA_954871275.1). Classification (NCBI taxonomy): domain Eukaryota; kingdom Metazoa; phylum Arthropoda; class Insecta; order Hemiptera; family Miridae; genus Leptopterna; species Leptopterna dolabrata. Next base: position 33,253,348 of record OX940982.1, on the reverse strand, counting down.
TAGAAACTTTGAATCGCCCTGATCAAGTGGTTCGAAACTTCTCGCTTTCGGAGTACTCGCCACAGCTCATCCCACGGGACCCGGTCAAAGGCCTTTTCCAGGTCCAAAAAGCAGACGTGCGCCGAACCGTTGTGGTCAATAATCTTCTCGGTGATCTGCCTCAGGGTGAAAATGAGGTCTTGTGTACTTCTTCCTTGACGGAAGCCACACTGTCACTCCTCCAACTTATCTTCGACCTCCTCCCTGAGGCGGGTCTCCAGGATCCTGGAGTAAACTTTCCCCGGCAGGCTAAGCAACGAGATTCCCCGATGATTGGAGCACTCTCTATTGTCCCCCTTCTTATAGATCGGGACAATGACGGAGACCTCCCAGTCGGATGGGATTCTCTTCGACCTCCAAGCCAAATTCATGACGTGCAGAAGTATCTCCTGCCCTTCCCTTCCCATGTATTTCAGCATTTCAGGGGTAATTCGATCCTCACCCGCTGCTTTACCAAGCTTCATCTTTCCTATGGCTCTCTGAAGCTCTTCCATTGAAATGGTGGGTCCGACGTCCTCCTCATCCTGCAGGTTCTCATCTCCGGAGTGTTGATCCGCTCGACCATTGCCCAGCAATTCTTGGAAATATTCCCTCCATCTGCCCATAATCTCATTTTCTTCCGTTAGCAGGTTACCGAGTTTATCTTTAATGAATTTCAGAGGGCAGTCTTTTTCCTTTCTCATGTTCTTCAAGATTCTGTAGAACAGTTTCTGGTTTCCCTCGTACGCATCCTGCATGAACCTTCCAAACTCCTCCCAGGATTCCGCCTTAGCTGCCAGGACTATGAGCTTTGTCTCATTCCGCTTCCTCTTATAGGCTTCCCATGCTTCTGGAGTTTTTGTTAGGAAATACTGTTTCCAAAGTCTCTTCTTTTCCTTGATATGTGCTTCAACCTCCTCACTCCACCAGCGAGTGCACTTTTTGGGTGCTCCATGTAAACTGGAGCCACAGACTTCTTCCGCCGCTGTTAGGACTACGGATTTAAAGTTGCTCCATGCCACTTCAAGGTCGTTCGGTCGATTCGTCAAAAAGCTAGCTGCTTTTGCTGAGACCTTTTCCTGAAACAGTTTCTGGTTCGCGGCATCCTTTAGTTTGTGTGTTTTTATTCTTCTAGTTCGGATCTTCTTTTTTTGAGTCTTTGATCGTCTTTGGATTGTCTCCATAATCAAGTCCATTTGGAGGAGGAAGTGATCCGATCCAATTTCTGGACCTCTCTTAACTCGACAATCTCGGACAAAAGGCATGAGTGATTGGCTAACTATTATATAGTCGATTATCGATTTCTCGTTTCTTGATGGTTCCGCTCGAGTGTACATATGTATCTCGCGGTGAGGAAACTTGGTATTGGTTATGACCAGGTTATTAGTGACACAGAGCTCCAGGGTCCTTTCTCCGTTATTGTTCAGGATGGGCTTTCCGTACACCGTCCGACGAGATCAGGGGAAATTCGAAATTCAGAATTGAACTGCTCCGTCGTTTTAAAGCGACATAGTCAAGTCATATGTGCCAAACTAAATCACACTACTTGTAATGAATTAGCTACAAATAGGAAGGTGCGCTTCTACGCAAAATCAGCGGTTTTTTCATCGAGCGACGTCATTGTCCCCTCGGTTCAAACCTCAGAACTCGGAAACTTAAATCCGGAACTCAGTACTCCAGTTTAATGAGTTAATGCTGGACTTATGAACGTACAATGGTCTGAGCCCCCCCCCCCCCCCCCCCACATCCAAACATCCGAATCTATTCAGATTTGTAGGTATTAAGAGAACAAAAAACTTCGAAAATTTGCTAAACACACTTTGTACAAACTAGGTAAATCACTTATGCATGAATGCCTCCAACACACACTGCACATGCACTGTAATGCCTTCAAACTTCCAATCCACCTATCATCTGTCCTTCACTTATTTTCCGCGGTAGATGGAAATCCATTAAGCCACGTAAGTCTGTCAGTCAGAGCCATTCACTCACAAATCTCATCCCTTTAATGATCGAAGTGTCAAACTGCAGACAACACACAGCCAAAATGTATTAAAAAATAAAATCCAACCCCTTCTCAAACTGGGTTAAAACACCAAAGTAGGTAGGTACTTGAACGGAATGATCAGTGCTCCCAATCCGTTCCAGCCCCCCCCCCCCCCCACCGGATAAAATCCCCCCCCCCCCCCACCACCATATCCGTCTAGAACAAGCAGAACCCTCCAGTCACAAATCTCTGAGATCTCACGTGGTAGATAAATGCCTAAAGTGTATGCGAGGAAGACCTTTCCAGAGAAACCTCTCAGAAGTCAAACCGTTGGATGAACGGTGCCCCGAGTTGTTAAAAATTCAACTTTCGAGATTCGAAGAAAATTAACAAATCCATCACTTAACAGGAGACGTCTCCTGTTACTTTTCGTATGTCGCTGGCCAGATCGCCGTTAACAGCACAGTATTTGTAGCGAGATCGCTAGGTTTTTTTGAATGATGAATTATAATAACAATGCTTCATGATGGCTCACATAGTTTGGCTATTTTTATTAGCCAAAAAATAACGAAAATCGTCATTTGGCGTGAAATGCACAAATCCCCTGCATTTCCCGCAACAGACTACATCCTCCAGGATAGCCCATAGAAATTCCCCATAGCGGGAGGGGGGATATATACCCCAGTTGCAGCAGTGCAATAATAGACGCATAATTTGCACATGTCTTCTTTGAAAAAAAAAAAGAAAGAAAAAAGAAATTAGCTCCAGAGCAATTATATGGATATCAGTCAATCCCTAACCACTTCTTGAGTTAGGTACTTGTTTAGTGAATTAATGTCGAAATCTCCTCTCCTAACCGTCCTCATCGCTCCTCCATTCCTGGAACAATGTAGGACCCTCTCACCACTTATTCCGCCTTCATTCCGCCTGCCCCTTATTGACGCGATTTTTCATGGGAATAATGAAAGGTTTGTTCGCCCCTACTCAGAACGTCCTGGTGCTCACCTTTATAAAAGCCTTCTTCCCCCCCCCTCCCCCCAATATTTCCATCAGCTCATCCTTTTCTTTCCGTCGCCCGCAAGACGGAGGACGGTCGTTGAAAATGTAAAGCTCTCGTTTGCAGTTTGCGGAAGCCTTTTAATGGACTGCGATGGTTAATACAGGCCGCTAATGTATACAGAAAAGCTATGGGCGGGAGGGGGAATACTTTTTTGCTGTCGGAAGTTGAATGGGGTGACAAAATTATCCCGACAGCAACATTTAAAACCATCAGTGTGAACGCCTGCTTAGTTCTCAGTACGTTATTTAATCATTTTCGTTATTTTATTGGCGCAAACATGGTTTGTACATTTGCCGGAAATCAACCTTCAGTCAACCCATCGAATTCTTAAGCTAACATCTCCTACGAATCTCAGCAGGTTCTTGAGAAATAACTCCGGAATTTTGAGAGTATACTTCGTCTCGAACTTCAACGGTCGTGGCAAATTTTGAACAGTCGAAAAAAATTTTCCTTCAACTCTATAAAAAATAATACCTCTATACACAAATCCATATATTCAAGGTCTTCTTGCTCCTCACATTATGGATTTGGAGCTGCCTGATGAGCTGTAGGTATGAATGGTAGAGGCCAACTTTCATTCGGAACCTCTCCATCACACGAACTGCCTTCCTACCTCTATCAGTATTAGGTTTTTCCAGCACGGCTCCTGAAACCAATCCTGGTAGCGCAGCTCATGCGTCCATTTTATTCGCCACCATACCCTCGACCAATTATTTTTCTTTACTTCCACTCAATGCTGAAGGGGTTCAGTTTCTATAAATGGACGGACAGAAAAAAATGAAACATCTAAACTAGATTTGGTTACAAACCAGATTGACAACCACCATGGATTCTAATGAATTCCCTCAATTTATCAATGCCATTGCGAGATTAAATTTGATTTTATGGAGATTTGCATTCCGACGGCACAAATATTAACTGTAAATACTGTACATACACAGAAACTCACTGTCAGTGGTAGTAGCACCATCAGTGTTACATATGAATTAAACAAATTTCACTGAAAATAGTTGCATGACCCGTGCAACAGTTCCTCAGGGTTCCTCAGTTTTACAGTCTAGAATCAGAAATTAAAACATTTTTACAACCCTCCGTCCCACTATGTTTCCCGCAACTAGAGGATCTAAGGTGATTTTTCCAATTACTTACATAACGAACGCAAAACATCGACAAAATTACATACCGTGATTAAATAGATACTGCCATCAAGTTAGTGGTAGCTGTGACTAACTCAATAACCACACAACCGTCGAATAAGTAGATCCTTCTTATTATTCTAACCATGCTGTTCGGAGATGATAGAAGAAGAAAATTAGAAATATTATTAAAAGTTGAAACAGGCAGGACAAACGTGGAATAAGATATGATTTGTATGGACATAAGGTTTACTGTTTTCAGAAATCAGTAAACCGGAACAGTCAGAGAATAGGTTTAATCAATAACTGTTGTGATGAATTAATTCAAAGGTCAAAACCGCGAATGAAATTGTAAGGGAATTCATCAACTTCCTTCCTCCTGGCTCTCCGAGTTTCCTTCCCTAAAGTGAAACCCAAGAAACTCACGTGACTTGGGCTCTCAAAATGCTCTCACTCTCCCGAGTCCTCTCAAATCCCACAGAAAATGAAACGGAAAAAAGTTGTTCGTTTCCTGTCTTTTATTATTATAAGAGTCCCATGTACCTCCCCTTAACCAATTCCATCACTCCCAGATCCCACAACCAGATGCCTATGTTGCCAGGAAAGAGACAGAAACTGGCTGAATCGCCTTTGCATGGCACAGGAACACATAGGTACTCGTAAATGTGAGTTATTTAGATAATTTTTCGTTCCAACCATATCAAATAAAAAGTGCCTATTTAACAATGATGTTCCCCCGCAAATAGTGAAATAAAATCAACGAGGTCGAATTTTCACAATTTTGATGATCGCAAATTCCATCACCATTGTATTGGAAAATGTCATTTTCTTCGCATATTCAATTACCTATTATATTATATATATCATCAGATCCTCTGCCTTTCTTCTAAAACCAGTGGTTGTCAAAATTTCTAGCAGCGACCCCCTTCGAAAATTCTCCTCATCCCGAACCCCCTAATCTCGAATAACTCTTCCCTTCCCGTTCACAAAGCCACGGTTTTGAAAAAACAGAGTTACCTTTATTACATAATATCACATCACATCCTATTACATAGGTAGTAATAATTGATGAGTTGTATGTGTGTTTGTGCGTGTGTTTGTGCGCGTGCGTGTGTGTTTGTGCGTGTGTGTGTGTGTGTGTGTGTGTGTGTGTGTGTGTGTGTGTGTGTGTGTGTGTGTGTGTGTGTGTGTGTGTGTGTGTGCGCGCACACATATGAACACATTCACAAACACACATGCACGCGCACAAACACGCATACACACGCACAAACACACACACACAACTCATTAATTATTATTTTGGGTGCGTTCGTGTGTGTGTGTGTGTGTGTGTGAGAAAGCTCCTCCAGACCTTCTCACTGATCGTATTCCTAGCCGTCCCTTACGATAGCGTCCTTTTGGTTGCTATGGTCAAGCCCAGTCGTGGATCACTTTCCACCCCAAGCCAGAACAAGTGGGTGCTGTCGGAAAGAGATTTTCGCTGTTTTCAACCGTACTAAAACATACCGTTCAGGATTTACTTGACGATCGTGATTTCATCAGAACAATCGCGTGGGTGATGGAAGGTTCGCCCTCACGTTTCTTGCCCTCATTTGATTCATACTAACATCGGGAAAATTTGGGTGCAATCTTGAGAATGCATTTTCCCGCTGGGGTGATGTTTGTTGCATGGAAGCAGAGTTAAAGATTTGACGACTGGTTCTAGGGTAGCGATTTGTCGTCAGACTATAATCGCTATGAGAAATGTGTGGAACTGCCATTAAGTGCGAGTTTTTCGTGACATCCCTTCTATGCCTACCGCTCTTCTCTTCTATGCGTTGTGTTTAATACAACAGGGTTTCCTGCTATTCATCGATAATACGGTATTCAAGGGTTTAGGATGATGAAACACACATGAAGCAATTCATTGGACTGAAATTGGCTATGACCGGGAAGTTGCCCACTCGAAATCAATGAAAGTGAACAAAGGTTGAAGTTGACCGGTATCAGCGGCCACACTACTTAGCATCCCCATCCCAGTCACACTTGTGATCGCTTCAGCATCTCGAACAACCAACTAGAACATCTTCAGCAACTTTTCATTAACTAGATATAATCGACCGGTGTTTGATACCTACCTGAAGGTTACGCCCCTTCACGTTGGTCTTTCAAATACCGAAATAACGCAAGATTTACAAACCACTGTACTTTTTTCGTTTATCAATCAAACTATTTTTTTCCTTGCAAGAAAGTGATCTATACGATGGGTGGTGTGCCTGATAGTGCAGAAGTCCTAATAATAGGGTTAGGTTTTTCTACAGGACCTCTTCTGCTTATGTCTACGTTGGAAGACCAGTTTTTGTTCAACACAACTATTCATGTCGTAGTGACTTGGTCTGAAGTTCACGACTTCTCGTGTTGCTGAGTCGGCGTGTCAAGTTTTGAATGTGCATGTGTATGTGTATTTTAAAAACCACTAAACACCAATGAAAGGACTCTTCTATTGTTGAATCTCTTGAGGCAGACTCGTATGAACGTTCTTATATATGGCCCTATACCATCCCTAAAAAGGAATACTAATTTTACATTTTTAAATTGAAAAAATTGTAATTGCGGTAGAATTTGTGGTAATCGTGTAACTTGCTTCTAGATCTTGCTCCGATCAGCTGCAAACGAATTTGAGGCGGCTGCTGAACAGTAGCTCGAAGGAAAATGTTGCAGAAGTGAGTTTCAACAACAACACACAGCACGACAACAAGAAGGAACTGATAATGGTTGTATAACCGAAACCAGTTTTCATCTTTCAAAAAACCTTAATCTATTAGTAGATCTAGTTTTTGCATCGGTGTGTTGCGTGTTGAGCCTAGACAGCGCCCCGAATATGGCTGGGATTTCTATGGCTAATTTCACACTGGTTTTTGATGGCATAAAACTGCACTCATGCTTCTATACTTGCAATCCTTAACAGGCTGTCACTCGCGTGAAACTCTTTTTTCCTGTCATCACGCATGTTTCCATAGCCCGATGGTACATGCCATAACTGCTAGGGGGCGTCCACGAAGCCCTAAGTACTAACATAGGGAAGGAATACCGTATGTGCATCCTGGAATCTTCGTTTAAAATTCATCGATCCCCCCCCCCCCCCCCCCACAACTCCTCATTACTCCACCCGACGATGCGGAATCTTGAAACGACCGACTCGAGACCAGCCAGAAAAAACGCTGCAAGGTCCTTGTCACATGGGTTTATTATTCTATTGGACATACCTAAAGAAACGTTGGCTGTTTATTTATTGTTTCTTTCGTATAAAATAATTGAAATAGCTATTTCTGGTGGTTTCCACCAATTTCGGCCCCCAAAACACGAATTTGGTACGCTCCTTTTTTTTTTTCAAATTATCTTTATCATTGATAGTACCATTTAATCGTCTTGATCCACGTCTTGACACTTTTTCTAGTGTTATTCTATTGATGGTGATTTCAGACGGTTTCCCAAGTTTTTGACTCATAAAAAATCAATTTTGGGAGCTGAACATCTGATACAACCTAAATTTTCCACTCTTCGGTCAAAATCGACTTCATATTCGGTCTTCTCGTCCCCCAAAACATGAAAAACGATACCTCAAAAGCTCATTTTACTAACATGTTGCTAAACACAAAAACGCTGCAAAGTCCTTGTCACGTGGGTTTATTATTCTATTGGACATATCTAAAGAAATTTTGGCTGTTCATTTATTGTTTCTTTCATGTGAAATAATTGAAATAGCTATTTCTGATGGTTTCCACCAATTTTGGCCCCCAAAACACAAACTAGGTAGGTACGCTTCTTTTTTTTTTTTTTTCCAAACTATCTTTGATCATTGGTAGTGCTATTTAATCGTCTTGATCCACGTGTTGACACTTTTTCTAGTGTTATTATACAAATTGATGGTGATTTCAGACGATTTTCCAGGTTTTTTGCCTCATAAAAAATCAATTTTAGCAGCTGAACCTTTGGTAGAATCTCAATTTTCCACTCTTTGGTCAAAACCGATTTCATATTCGGTCTTCTCGTCCAAAAAAAAAACATGGAAACTAATACCTCAAAAGCTCATTGTACCAACATGTTGATAAAACGCAAAAAGTACCTATTTTTACACACATTTTCACTCATAACATCCCTGGGTATATTCCGATCGGGCTGAAAAGTTTCGGGACACAACTAGGGCCCAAATGGAACATGTGTGCGAATGAACGACTTTTTTAGACCGAAAATGAAGCCTGAACACGTGATACGGCGGACGGCGTACGGCGGACGGCGGACGGACATTGCATTTTTGGAATCTACGCACCTTGAAACGGAAAAGAAAAAATTTTGAGGGGGTGTGTCGTGAGTCCCTCCCGGGAACACTCCACAGCAACTTTTAAGCTCTCACCAATATCCTTATGTCAAACTTACTTTCCGCTAATAAACATCTGAGTGGGGAGACAGGCAACAGAATCCAGGGGACACAACCTGGAGCCCCACTACCAACTCCCAACAGGGAGTTGGAGGGAGAGGCCTCCAAGTCCTATATAACCCTGGATCCTGGAGCTTTAGCTTCATTCGACACTTCCTCTAACCAGCTCTCTCTTCTCTCTCTTACCTTATCCCTCTCAGATGATCGGTTGACTACAGCCGCCTGAGAATTTACCTCCTCTCCTCCTTGTCTAGATGATCGGTTGACTACAGCCGCCTAGACAAGGACCTCTCCTTACCTAGATGATCGGTTGACTACAGCCGCCTAGGTAAATTCACTCACCCACCTCCATCTCCTTCCAAAAGTCGTAGTTGATCGGTTGACTACAGCCGCCTGCAACTTTTCCTCCTTTCACGCCACCGTGATGAAAATTCTAAATTCATCACAGTGGTGAACCCGACGTTCATCCAACCTTCTATCCTCTTACCACCTCATGTGTCGCCCCAGTCTAGTTCGGTGTCCCCAATTTTAAAATTCAAATTTAAACAGTCAGTGTAAATTCGCAATTCTTGGCCCAACCTCACCGCTCACCTCCAGCTCTCAACGCACCTCCGCTCCCGCCGATTGCGAATTTCAAATTAAAAACTACCTCATTTTTGAATTTTAGTTACAGCCATGGACCCGAACTCACCGACGCCGCCGCTCCTCCGGCCATCCCTGCTGCAGCCGCCGACCGCTGCGACAACTGACGCAGCCGAAAACCCCTTCACCAGCCTCTCGCCACCCGGCTCCTCCGCATCCGCCGCCGCCGCTGCCGCCGCCGCTGCAGCCGCCGCACACGCCGCCGCCGACGTCACGACGGCCTCGGCGTCATTCCCGCTGTCGCTACCCCCCTTCTACACGCACGACCCCGCGCTGTGGTTCTTTCAAGTCGACGCTGCGTTTTCGGCCGCCAACATCCGCAGCCAGCGGACCCGTTACTCCCGCATTATATCGCTGCTCCCGTACGAGATCCTCCTACAGACGTCGGACATCTCTCCCGACGCCACGGCCGCATACGATGACCTCCGCACCCGCCTCGTCTCGCTGTACCAGCCGTCGAAGATCGCACGTGTCGCAGCGCTCTCCCAACCACAGCACCTAGGCGATCTGAAGCCCTCCCACCTCTACCGCCGTCTGCGTCATCAACTGCACGACGTGATGACGGCCGACATCGCACGGACGTTTTGGCTGCGGGCCCTACCACACCCCATGCAAATGGCGCTCGCCAGCCACCTCGACGGCCCAGACGAACCACTTCTGCGTCTAGCCGATACGGTCCACGACCTCACCGCAGCCGCCGGCGTCACGGAGGTCGGCGCACCCCACACCCCCACCCCGCAGCGGGACCGGACGCCGTCACGAGAGCGCCGCCGGCCCCCCTCCCTCCACCGGCGCCGCTCCCTCTCGACCGAGCGCCGGCCAACCCCCTCCATCGACCACCGATGCCAGCGCTCGCCCGAACGCCGCAACACGTCCCCCCCTCGGCAACGCAGAGGACGATCTCCAGCCGCAGCGGCCCCCTCCACCTCCGTGCGCCCCACCACGACCGCCTACCTCCCAGCGGACCCCCCCCCCCACCGATGTTTCTATCATGTTAACTTCGGTGGGGAGGCCCGCAAATGCCAGCCCCCCTGCTCCTTCACCTCCAAGCAGGGAAACGCGGCCGCCCGCCGGTAAACCCTGCGGGCCCCCCTCCTCGCCAACACGGGGGGGACCATGACCAACCCCTCCCCGCCCGCATTCACACCAACACCACAAAGCCTCGCTACCCCTCCTACGCCGCCGCCACGGCTGCCAACCTCCCGGCCGCGCCTGCCAGCGCCGCCAAAACCCTCACCCCACCGTCAACCGTTCCCCCACCTCGGAACGTCCCCTCCACGCCCGCCTCCAGGGCAGCCACCCTTCCGGCCGCAACTCACAGCCGCCGCAACTCACGCCGCCGCTACCGTCCCCCACCACGGAACGGCCCCTCCACGCCCGCCTCCAGGGCAAAACCCCCCCTCCGCCGCCACTCACGCCGCCGCTACCGTTCCCCCACCCCCGGAACGACCCCTCCACGCCCGCCTCCAGGGCAGCCACCCTTCCGGCCGCCACTCACGCCGCCGCTACGGTTCCCCCACCACGGAACGGCACCTCCACGCCCGCCTCCAGGGCAAAACCCCCTCCGGCCGCCACTCACGCCGCCGCTACCGTTCCCCCTCCCCGGAACGGAACCGCCCCGCCTGCTACCAAGAGGACCAGCACCCCAGCCGACGCCACCTTTCCCCCTCTCCGGAACGGCAAGAAACCGCCCCGCGTCTCCTTCGCAGGGGACCAACCGCCGCCAACACATACGCCCACCGCCGCCGCCATTTTACCGCACTCCACCCCGGCTCACCAGCGCCTTTTCTTAAAATGCTCCAAGACGAATGTCCCTTTCCTCGTCGACACAGGGGCGGCGCTCTCCATTTTCCCGAACAATATTCTCCGACGACAGGCGCGTTGTTACCGGCAACTCCTCTACGCCGCCAACGGTACCACCATCCCCTCGTACGGGACGTACCGCTCATCCATCCACCTGAGCGGGCTCGCGTATGAGTGGGAATTTACCGTGGCGGACGTAGAGAAGGCAATCCTGGGGGCCGACTTCCTCGCTTATTTCGGCCTCCAGGTTGACGTCCGTAACGCGCGCCTGCTCGACCCCTCCACCCAGAAGCCAATCCACGGATTCATCCACGCGGTCGATCGCCCCCCAACCCAATTTGAAACACTCCTCCTCCAATATAAACCCCAGCGCCGCCCCTCAGCACATATCGCCCAAACACAACACTACATTGAGACCTCTGGACCCCCAATCTCAGCAAAAGCCCGCCGCCTCCACCCCCTCCAACTGTCCCAAGCCCGGCGGCATTTTGATAAACTGATAGCAGATGGTATTGTCCGCCCCACCAAATCCCCGTGGGCTTCACCGTTACATATCGTACAGAAGCCCAACGGGGATATCCGCCCCTGCGGCGATTACCGCCGCCTGAACGCCAAGACCACTCCGGACCTCTACAACGTCCCCCACCTCCGAGACTTCTCCTCACACCTCCACAACACGACCATATTCTCAACCCTAGACATCTCCAGAGCCTTCCACCACATTCATATATACCCGCCCGACGTACCCAAAACCGCCATCATAACACCTTTCGGCCTTTTTGAGTACATAAAAATGGGCTTCGGCCTCCGGAACGCTGCCCAGACGTGGCAGCGTTATATGGATAATATTCTGCGGGGACTACCTATCGTGTTCTGTTTCCTGGATGACGTATTGATCGCCTCCCGGGACCCACACGAACATCTGACACACCTTAAGCAAGTCCTCGAAATCTTCGCCGCCGAGGGCCTCACCATCAACTCTCAAAAATGCGTCCTCGCCCAGCCCTCCGTCCGCTGCCTCGGCCATCAAGTCTCGTCCGACGGGATCAAGCCTCTCCCGGACAAAGTACAACGCTCTCACTGATTTCCCCCAACCCCGCACCGTCTCAGAACTTCGCCGTTTCCTGGGTATGTTGAACTTTTATCGTAGACACATCAAACACGCAGCACAACACCAACAACCACTCATACACGCTATCCCACAACCGGCCAAAAAGAACGATAACCGCCCCATTTCCTGGACCCCCGCCCTCACAACCGCCTTTCAAAATTGCAAAAAGGACCTAGTAGACGCCGCTCTATTAGCCCATCCCGATCCCCATGCTCCCCTCTCCATCACGACCGATGCGTCTGACTGGGCCATCGGGGCAGTACTCCACCAACACACCGGCGCCACCCCCCAACCCCTCGGTTTCTTCTCGAAAACTCTGTCCCCAACTCAAAAAAATTACTCCACTTTTGACAGAGAACTCCTCGCCATCCACGAAGCCATCAAGCAGTTCCGTGACTTCGTGGAGGGCAGGCAGTTCTCTGTCATCACTGATCATAAGCCCCTCACACATGCCCTCCTCCAAAATCGTAAATCCGCCTCCCCCCGTCGCCTCCGGCAACTCGAATTTATCGGGCAGTTTACGTCCGATATTCGTTATTTGCCGGGGGCCGACAACTGCGTAGCAGACGCACTCTCCCGCCCCACCCCCACCCCCACGCCGGTGGCGGAGTTACTGCCTTTCCCTTCCCCACAATTCCTAAAAACCCACCAAACACCAACTTCCGACCCCGCACTCTCCAACCTCATCTCCGCCTCCAAATTGGAACAACTGCCTCCCCTCGACCTCTGGTGCGACGTAACGGCCGATTCACCGCACCCTTACGTCCCACCGGAGCTGAGGCGGCAGTTGTTCCCCCACTATCACTCCCTCCATCATCCCGGCATCCGGGCGAGCCGGGACCTGATCAAGACGCGGTACTTCTGGCCCCACATGAACACGGATATCCGTACCTGGGTTCTGGGGTGCCAGAAGTGCCAGCAATTTAAGGTCTCGGCTCACCCCCATGTACCTCCTCAACCCATTCCCGACTCCCTCCCGTGGGAACACGTCCATCTAGATCTGGTCGGCCCTCTTCCCCCCTCCGAGGGGAAGAGGTACTGCCTCACCATGATCGACCGTGCGACCAATTGGGTTGAGTGTATCCCACTCGCCCACATTACCGCGGACGCCGTCGCCGCGGCCTTCCTCAATCAGTGGATCAGCCGCTTACGGCTGTCCGCGGACACTCACGGTCGATCAGGGGAGGCAGTTTGAATCAGCCCACTTTGCCGACCTGCTCCGTTCCCTCGGGATTCAAAAAATCCGCACCACTCCTTATCACCCCCCAATCCAACGGGAAAATAGAGCGGTCGCACTCGGTCCTTAAGCAAGCCATCTCCACATCAGCCACATCCCCCTCATGGACCAAAACCCTCCACTACGTATTACTCAGCCTCCGCACTTCCGCCCGTCCTTCAGACAACACAAGTCCCGCACAACACGCTTTCCGAGACCCTATTCGTTTACCGGCCGACATTTTCCCTCCACACAACACCCCGTCCATTAACAGGGAACCGCTACACACCTCAACACCGACAAACGACACCACTTACCCAAACGCTTTTACACTTCCACTCACATGTACTTGAAAGAGCCCGCATGCATAAAACCTTTCAGCCCCTTTATGCCGGGCCCTTTCAAGTCATCCGCACAACACCGACCACCGCGACCCTGCTAATGGACGGGAAACCCCACACCGTACCTTTCGCCCGCTGCAAACCCGCCCCTGTTCTCCCTCAACCAACATCAGCCATCAGTCCTCCCGCCGTCCGTTTGCCATGCACCATCGCTCCCAACCTCAGCAGTCACCCCCGTCGCCGTTTCCGGATTTCGATTCGGATCCGGAAATGGCGGCCATACTCCGGGACGTTTTCGTCCCGGACCCGCTCTCCCCCCCTACCCCCTTCGCCCGGGCCGACATCACCGCTTTTATTTGTTCCGCCACGGATCTCCGGGTTACCTCCCCGGCCCCGGCGGTGGAAGTACCCTCCCTACACCCCCATCGACCCTTTAATGTCCTCAATTCTGCACGAGTTCCGCCTCGCGGAACTCATGCCCCCCCCCACCCCCCGTTCAAATCACAACCCCCCCTGTCACTTCCACACCACCGCCTCCCGCTCTTCAACACCAAATTTCCGCCCCCCAATTTTCAATTTTCGACCCCCCAATTTCGAATTCTCCCCCTCAAACACCCCAACCCTCCAAACCCACAACACCCCCTCCCTCCCCACCACCGCCGGGGATATCCCCAATAGATTCCGCCGGGACAAAACGGCCCGGGCGGCGAAACGGACGGAGGGAGCGTCCCCGCATTCCCCGCGTCCCGGCGGCCAAGTCCTCCGCCCCGCTCTGAGCAATCACGGCGGGGCCTTGAGATTCCGGGACAGTGCATGTGTCTTATTAACCCACACGCACTGTACCGGACCTCACAGCCCCGCCGTGGCCGCCTCACCGCAGCAGCCACCACCCGAACCCACCCACACACTTCACTCACACACTTCACTCCACCCACACACTCACTACAATTCACCACACACTACCCACACCCAGGGAACGGCGGATTTCAACACCCCGTTCCAATCTGTCAACCCCACCCAAATTTGTACATACCCACCTTGTAAATACCAACTTTGTAAATACCAACCTTGTAAATACCAACCTTGTAAATACCAACCTTGTAAATACCAACCTTGTACATACCAACCTTGTAAATATTAGTCTATTATCTCATCATCATCATTGTCATCATGTCAGCTCACCTACACCACTACTGTATTCATTGTCAATATCATTCACCTACACCCCTCCTGTACTTATCTTACTTATCTTTCATATCACTCATCCTACTTACTTACTATGTTACTACTACCTATGCTTACTATACTATGTTACTCCTATGTTACTCCTACTTACCACATACTACCTATGCTTACTCCTAGAATTAAGTCAAGACCTATCACGCTTCTGCCTTCAGCACACCGATTGTTTGCATCAGCCCTCAGCTTCTGTCACCTTGTGCCTTCAGCTCCACCTTTGTTTGCCGTGCCCTCAGCCTCTGTCTCCTTGCGCCTTCAGCTCCCCTTTTGTTTGCCGCAGCCCTCAGCCCCTGTCACCTTGCGCCTTCAGCTTCTCAAACATTGGTTCGAACTGGGGGGACCTCTGTCGTGAGTCCCTCCCGGGAACACTCCACAGCAACTTTTAAGCTCTCACCAATATCCTTATGTCAAACTTACTTTCCGCTAATAAACATCTGAGTGGGGAGACAGGCAACAGAATCCAGGGGACACAACCTGGAGCCCCACTACCAACTCCCAACAGGGAGTTGGAGGGAGAGGCCTCCAAGTCCTATATAACCCTGGATCCTGGAGCTTTAGCTTCATTCGACACTTCCTCTAACCAGCTCTCTCTTCTCTCTCTTACCTTATCCCTCTCAGATGATCGGTTGACTACAGCCGCCTGAGAATTTACCTCCTCTCCTCCTTGTCTAGATGATCGGTTGACTACAGCCGCCTAGACAAGGACCTCTCCTTACCTAGATGATCGGTTGACTACAGCCGCCTAGGTAAATTCACTCACCCACCTCCATCTCCTTCCAAAAGTCGTAGATGATCGGTTGACTACAGCCGCCTGCGACTTTTCCTCCTTTCACGCCACCGTGATGAAAATTCTAAATTCATCACAGGGTGTTATAAAAATTTTTTGCTGAGCGAATACATAGGTGTATTATTCACAGAATAATAAACCAAAACGAACTAACGGTGCATCAAAAGATTAACCCCGTAACCAACAAAATGTCACCAGTCTTGAGGTCACAATACCTAGTACCCACTACCCAATACCTACCCTCATTCCTATTTTCAAGCCTTATCCTTATTCAACCTTATCCTTTTACACAATTTATCGTGTAAAAACTTTTTTCATGTATAATTTCGTACGATATGGCGTTAATCTCTCTCTCTCTCTCCCCCCCCCCCCCCTTATTTATTATTCGAGTCCTGAGTACCTCCCGATTCATCTGCCTAGACCCCTAATCAATTCCATCCCTTTTGGAGCAACCAGGGATTTCCCGCGTTTCCCACAACGTTTTTCCGGAGTCGGAAAAGTTGATTCGCTCTTTACAGCCCATCCGACCTCATGTTTCAGTGAAAACGTGCCCCCCTAAGTCCTCAGTTGAGATGCCATTTTCCAAATTGTTTTCTCCCTCAGTTACCGAAATATATCACTTACAGGAATGGAGGTTTTTTTAAACCCCTCGAGCAAAGAAAAGTAGTTTTTTCCGCTCCCTACGAAGGTTGATCTTAATCTCAGAAGTGTTGGTAATCTAAGAGGAAACTTTGGTCATTTCAAGCAGGTTCGGAAGGTTTATCCGACTCGCTTTCTTCGGTCTTCTTCTTTGCGAAACTTCTCAGTTTCACCCAGAGCAGATGTGATGGAAAAATTAATGCGACTGTTACAGATGAACGTGCTTTATTGAATCAGTTGACCAAAACCTCAAGAGAAGTTTGAGATAAAAATAGCAATCTGCGAAATGTCGTAATAACTCACTCGGTTAGTTTACTGACTGCATGAAACAAGTGTATCAATATCTCGTACTGCTGGATGACCCAGCAAGTTATGTAGCCAAAAATCTTACGGCGTAGCGTGCAATAAAATCTTTGTAAGTACTCATCTATGGGT